>CAJQZJ010033660.1:3561597-3572480 GCA_907164525.1 Lophiomys imhausi | reverse complement strand
GGGGGGCATTTTATCGTAGAAACTAGAAAAGTAGCTAATACAAAAGTGGTAGATATGTTTTAATGACTTTTCTTGCAATGAGGCATTTTGCTTTGAAGTATCATTAGGAAAAGTTGTTCATCAAGAAGAGGGGCCAAATGACTGAAGATTGATGCTGTAATGTATGGAGAGAAAATGGGAGCTGTCCAGGCAGCCACTGGTATGTCATTTCTTAGTTTGGGAAGCTGCAGCCCTGCACTTCCTATATAATCAGATATATTTGTCCCTCTCAGGTCTCTGAGGTGGTTGAAGAATAGATAGCTAGAGTCTCATAGTTAAATTTTGAGTTGTTTGGGAATCAAGAGGGTGTTCTAAGAAGATGCTTTTTAAATTGTGATGAAAGTTGAGTTGGATATAGAACTTTAAACTCATGGAGATAGATCGACAGTAGAATGTTGAAGTCAGGTGCCAAATACATATAGACTGGACATTGGGATTGTATGCCAAGCCATATAACTCTCATAATTTTGGCCTAATTACCTCTGTTGTTTTGTATTGTATTTATTATTATAAGAGTAAGAGCCATTTGTTGGACTGAAAGGGGGAGCTGTTGGGGGGAAAAGATATATCTTAAACTTAAAAAAAAAAAGGAAGGGGATGGGTGGGTTGAGGCGGAAGAGGGTGGGAGGGTGGGACTGGAGGCGGGGTAGGGAGGGGATTTCAATTGAGATGTAACTTGAAGAAATAAAAAATAAAGTAAAAAAAAAAAAAAGAAGAGAGATCAAGAGGAACAAAGATGAATACAAGAAGAACAAAGGGGTGGATGAGTAGTTCCTGCATATCTCCATCCACGTGAACCTAGGAAAAACATCAACCAGCTTGAGCCAGACCTTTGCTTTCACTTCCCCTCATGGCTTCTTGATGGTCTGATTGTAGCTTCTCCCAATACATGGTCACGGCCTTGGATTGGGCCATGCTTCTTACTGGGAGACCTGAAGTCTAGGGACATCTGTGGGAACATCTTCAAAACTCTATGAGCCACCCTGATATCCTGGGGAGCCATCTTTCCTCACTTGGGGTCACTAGTCATTCAGAAATGGTCCAGTTTCTTTAGCAACAGAGAATGGTTCTATAAACCAAATCATCACCACACACTAGCAACTGCCTTTCAAAACTCCTCTGAAATTCAATTTCATATTGTTTCATGAGCCCAGCTCTTGGATAAGCACATTTGGACATCTTCAAATGGTTGTGCCCAAGGATGCTAAATACTCACTTCTCTTTAAGGATGCAGGGTGGGGTGGAAGACTTTGAACTCTCAGAGAACTTGATGAGGCCACAATTTTTACATGTATGGGTGTCAGTTCTAGCCTACAATGTTGGTTTCTCAACTGGAGCTTCATTTCAGTTCTATTCTTTTTTTTATGTTCATAGCAACTTTATGTGTGTTTTTTAAAAATATTTGTTTATTACTTCAGGTTACATCTTCATCACAGTGTCCTCTCCACCCCTCCCAGTCCTGCCCTCCCACCCTCTAACCCCTATCCCTTCCATTCCACTCCTCTGGAGTGGAGTGTCCCTACATAACACTACCCCGCTCCAGTTCAGAAGTCATATGAGGGCCAAGAGCCTCCTCATACACTGGGGGCATACAAGGCAGCCCCACTAGGGCACCGTGTCTCATTGACAGGTAACAAAGTCTATGTTCCTGTTCCCTTTGGTGCATTGGTTGTAGTATAGTTATCCTGTACTGTATGTCTAAAATCCGATTATAAGTGAATAGATGCCATGTGCATCCTTCTGAGTCAGGGTTAGCTCACTCAGGATGAGTGTCTCTAGTTCCATCCATTTGGCTGCAAATTGCATGATTTTGTTGTTTCTGATGGCTGAGTAGTATTTTATTGTGTAGATGTACCACAGTTTTTTTATCCATTCCTCAGTTGAGGGACATCTGTGTTGTTTCCAGTTTCTAGCTATTACAAATAAGGCTGCTATGAACATAGATAAGGAATTGACTACAGAAGGTAGCTATGAGACTTGATCAAAAAATATGTATCAGTAAACCTTGTAATTTATAAAATAAGGTATAGCCATGTTTTGGAATATTTTATTTTAATTCTACCTATAATTGATTAGAATCTTTATTTCAAATTGTTTTTACTAAACTTGAAAGATTCAATATTTCTGTTAGTACAAAAACTTATTTTATGAGGTGAAAAATAAAAGGCCATTTTATGAATCTGAAATATGGAAACAATAAAATAATATTTGAAGAATAAGATATGTAGGGCTATGCCACTAAAAATAGCAGAAGAAAAGAATACAATGAAAAGATTTGTTTTAAAAACATTTCTTAAATTAATTTATTTTTCAAGTTATGTCTCAATCAAAGTCCCCTCCCTCCTCTCCTCCAGGTCCCTCCTTCCCTCTTCTCTGTCTTGGTCCTCTCCTTCTCCTCAGATGAGAGGAACCCCCACATATCAAGGCCCCTCAGTTCATCAGTCACATGGGGGCTAAGAGTGTCCTCTTGTACTGGGTTTTGATATGGTCGCCCAGCTAGGGTAAGGTGTTCCACTAACAGGTAATAGGGTCCACCGAAATATTTGAGTTTTGCATAGTGGACTATTGTAAATTTCATCAAAAGTAGGCCAATAATCAGGAAATGTGTTCAATCTCCTTTAGGAAAAAACAAATCAAAACAGCACTGTGATCCCTTTCAGCATGGGAGGAATGGCTATCATAGAGAAAACCAGTAGAAACCAATGCTGGCAGGGTTACAGAGAGAAAAAATAAGCCCTTGTTCAGAGCTGATAGGGAAGAATATAACTTAGTCTTGCATCTATGGAAGTCAGTATAGAGATGTTTCAAATTACTAAAAGTAAAACTACCTATGACCCAGCTACACTGCTCCTGGGTTTTTCCCTGGAAGACAATAAACAGAGATACCAGGATGTCTGTATTTACTGCAGTATGGTTCAGAGTCTAGATGTCTATTGGCAGATGAACAGATGGAAAAAACATGATGCCTGCACAAAGAGAGGTCTCCTTTGGCTACAAAGAATGAAATTTTGTCATTTTCTGGAAAAATGGATAGAGCTAGAGACCATCATGTTCAGATGATATGCAATAACACAATTGTTATGTTTCTATATTCCAGGTTATATATAAAGGTATAAAGATCTTTGTGTGTGTGTTTGTGTGTGTATGTGTTTGCATGTGCGTAAGTGTGTGTTTTCATGTGTATGTGTGTGAGTTTATTTGTGTTTGTGTTTTTGTGTTTCTTTGTGTATTTGTGTGTGTGCCTGTATGTGTGTGTGTGTGTGTGTGTGTGTGTGTGTGTGTGTGTGTTTGTGTGACCTGAAAGCAGAAGTGAGACTGAAGCAAAAACAAAGATGGGAGGAAAAGGGGGAGGGTCAGGTGAGGTCCATGCCGTACATACTAAAAGTGTATTTATGAAACTATCATTATATACAATGACTTCACCGCAAAATGTGTAATAAAAAAGAAACTATGTTCTAAGATCTTGTTAATTTCCTGAAATTGAGAATCCCTGTTGCACACTTCGTTGTGCTGGTGTCTCAAGCCTAGAAGTGGTTTGGGAATGTAGGAGATGTTAGCCATTAATGGAGCCAGTGTTTTTGAAACATTTGCTTGTGAAATTTTTTTCTGGGTTCTTTCTCTCTATTTCTGTCCTGAGTGTAAATATCACTAAAGTGGACAAATAGTGTCAATGGTTTGTCCATGTATGGTCTATTGCCTTTGGAGACAGAGTCCCTCTACATATTTTAAATGACATATATTAACAGGCTAATATAATATAGCCAATCTCTCATTTGTTTCTTGTAAAAATAATTATTACTAGTGCATACCATTAGAGATGGTTTTTAAAAATCAATTTATTAGACTAATGAGCCTACTCTCTTAAAACTCCTTATGAGACAAGGAAAATTAATGATATTCCTTTTAAAATCTATAACCAACCTGAAGCTGGTAAGTTTTATCCTCTTTTTGATAGAGGTCCAGAAATATAAATGCCTTTTGTGCAGCCCCCAGGTTGTTGCATTGTCTGATCAAGTGTCCAACCTGCACATATTTATGTAAAATTCCACTCAACAAAAACAAAATGAATGATGTCATTTGGATGGCGCTCCAAACTCTTGTGGCCACCATTTCTGCCTACAAGCTTTGTGCCTTGCTTTCCCACAAATCACAGCAAACTTTATTCATGACTGATATGAAATATCTACCTCACTCCAAATATAAGTTCAGCTTAAGGAAAAGGTTTGATTTTACAGTAGTTGATCATTTTGAAAATGATACACTTTTTACGAAATGTAAGAACTGAAGATTCCTTTGTCCTCTGAAAATAGAGTCCTTAAAACTATTGGCCTCTATAACCTTCTGTCTGCATTTGACTGAGTGGGGTGGGTTTATGAATTTGGTTACCTTGAGAATGAGGGAGCCTCTGCTATTTAGATAGTCCCATATAGCGACTGCAGTTTCAGAAAGAAAGACATCATCTGGAAAGCCACCACCATGGTGGAAACATTGCATAATGCATTGGCATTTATTCTCTACTGGAAGTCTTCTCATTTGTAAACAGAAGCACATTGTATTTTGTGAGAGAAGAGGACCATCCCATTGTCAGCATAAAGTCTATGGGATAAAGAAAGATGGTATCCCATAGCCTGCTATCATCAGCTGAGCAAGAGAGAATGTGTTTGAACCTGGAAACATTTTCTCTGTGACCACAGGACTGTATGTGTCTCCTGCATCTATTTCAATATTATTTTACATCAAGGAAAAGTTGTGTGCTCATTATCCACAATGTGTCATTTTCTTGGCTTTTCATCAATATTTACCGCTTTAATTACTCATGTATTTCTTACTCAGCACAAGCATATATTCACAAGTATATTATTATTTCAAAGCTTCTTTCTCTGATTAGAATTCCAGTCCTATAGTTTGGAGTCACACAAGAGAGAATCTGGAACATCCACCTCCACACATGCTGCGTACTAATTGAAGAAGTACAGACAACTAACCTAGAAACATTTGAAGCTGGATTTTCACTACACAAAATGAAATATAAGAATTCAGTTGTCATTTGGATCATAATGCTTCATACAATGGTTCCAAGGAGCTCTTGTTTTGACATTGTGGCATATATTTTTACTTCACTAGTTGGATAAAGATGAAATTGCATTGCTCTTAACTTTGGAGAGGGAAAAAAATTGAGTAGTCTAGTGGAAGTTGTGATTTTTCCACTGTAATTGGGAGATTTAACAGTGCAAGAGACTCAGACATAGAGGAGAATTTCTAAATCATTTTTAAATAATCTTTTTGATAAATTAAAAGTTATGATTATTTTTTGACTCAAGGAAAATTTAGTGTACAGAGTACCCATCCTTAGTGAAAGTGTGGGTAAGAAGTTAGGTTGCACCGCTTCAATCTTACCAACCAACCATTACGCTCTAATTGAAATTGTTACTGAAATCCAGGTTATCCTGTAATTATAACTCCCAGCAACAAAAATTTGGTAAATTTGGATTCTGTGAATTCCTGATGACTCAAAACATGGAACTAGAGGGACAGTAATCAGTCTTTCTTGGTTGTTGCTTCTGGTTTTCATTTTTCGGTACGTCAGAGAAATGCTTGTTATCCCACTTCTTTTAGAGTTTCTATTTTATGAAGATTTAAAAATATTATGCATACATGCATTGCGGGGGGGAATGTGTATGTGAGTGAAGATGTCTGAAGAATGAAGGAGTCATTAGGAAATTTACAAAAAGGAAATGGAGGGGCAGACATTAGTGAATTAAACCTTTGTTGAGATGCGCTTTAAACACCATGTGATTATTGCAGGGTGTATGTTGCACCAGATGTTATTCATAGGTAAAGCAATCTCAAGCTTCCTAGGAGAAGATGGAGAATTTATCTGTGCAGAATGTGTGGGTGTTACCGAGAAGCCAGGAAGACACAGTGTTTGTCCCATAAACTGACTAACACCAACAACGTTAGCATATATTTCCCTAGTGTGGTGTCTAAGAGAATTGGAAGGATCTATTCAACTCCTTTTGGGAATTTGCCTTTTATTGCTATATCAAAGAAAATTGGTTTCACTATTGTCTTCCTGTACATTATTTTTTATTTTCAATATAGAAGTTATTGCTTGAGTAGACAGAAGATGACACTATATTTTTGAATTTAATTTTATGCCTAAGTTACAATTTTATGTAACTACAAAACAACTTGTGTCATTGGATACTATACTAGTAGATTGAAGACTTTAAAACCTTTTTCTTTCCATGACAAACTGTCTTATAAAGCAACTTAGGCAAAGAAGGGCTCATGGTTGGAGTGTCAATCATGGTGGGGAAGGGATGTGGTAGCTGGTCTCACTGTACCTGCAATCAGGAGGAAGAATGAGATGATAACTGAAGCTCAAATGTCCCCCATATCTTTCATTGTGTGTTCTTGGTCTGTGCTGGCTACTTTTATGTCAGCTTTATTCAAGTGAGAATTATGTGGAAAAAAAGGAACCGCAAATTAGAAAATGCTTCAACCAGATAGATTTTAGGCAAGTCTGTAGAGTGATTCTCCATGGATGATTGATATGGGAGGGCCCAGCTCACTGCGAGCATTCCACCCCTGAGCAAGTGGTCCTGGGTGATTTAGGGACACTCCACTCCAGAGGAGTGGGATGGAAGGTTAGGGGGTAGAGGGTGGGAGGGCGGAGCTGGGAAGGGGGGGGAAGAGGACAATATGATGGAGATGTAACCTGAAGCAACAAATAAATAAATTTATTTTTTAAAAAAGAAAAGAAAACAGACTGACCAAGTCATGAGGGGCAAGACAATAAGCAGAAGTCCTCCATAGTCCCTGTTTTAATTCCTGCCCCCAGGGTCCTGCCTTGAGCTCCTGCCCCAGGAGCTCTAGTTGTTACGGTTCTTCTAAATGTTAGAATATGGTGTGAAACTGTAAGCAAGATAAACCCTTTCCTCCTGAGAGCTGCTTATAGTCATGCTGCTTTATCACAGAAATAGAAACCCTACTAAAGACGTGCTGCATGGGATGGTGTGACCCATATTCAGTTTGAGTCTTCCTTCTTAAGTTAAGCCCTTCTAGAAATACCCTCATAGCAAGTCATCTGGGTGATTCTAAATCAGTCAAGGGGACCATGAAGATCAGCTATCTTAGGGAATGAATACTTAGCCTTAATGTATTTCATGGCATCCCTATGTCCCCATGCAGTGTCTTGGTGACATGATGAGACTTAGCTTTGAGTAGTGTGAATGGACATGTAGTCCCACCAGGCAGGTAGTGACACACCAATCTGAAAGATGGTACAGAAGTCTTCTCTTGAAAGCTACTACATGAGTGTAACATGGCTACAAAATTATGGAGAGGGTTTTGTTAGGGGCAATTTGGTATCAGGACCCTTGATTTGTGTCTGTTGACTCAACTATATCCAGATAGCTGTAAAAGTATCCTTTAACTTTAAGGATAGAGTACCTGGCATCTGGCAGCACTTGAGAGCCCTAGAGTCATACTGGATTCTCTTTTTTCCTTCACCACCACAGAGCACAGGGATAAAGCTGGGCTGTTGCAGACCTTCAAGAGATGGATTGGTCAGAGAAGATATCTCAAGAGAATACTTATCTGGTATCTTTTGGGTTTGCTCCATGGAATTTGATGCTGTAATGGGAACCCTTTAAGGTCAGTCAAGAGGGTGAGGGTGCCTGGTCACAGGAAACCCCTTACCCACACCACAGAAGAGATTTAATGTTCCTAAGGGGATGTCTCAGGAACTTGCTCACATAATCAGTCTTTCCTGACCCAGAGTGGTCTCCTCCATCTTTTCGTACCTGCCATGGATTTTCTTCTCCATAGCCCTTCCTATCCATTCTAATACTACCTTTGGATCAGGGCATCTCTACTGACATCATTCTGTCCCTAGGAATGTATTTTTGCCCCTATCCAAGCTCACTCTGTTGACTGACTCCTTGACCTTGGGCAGCTCTTAGTCTTTCTTTCTTTGAGAAAGTACTGAAAGGGTATTAAACAGTTAACTGCATTTATATGAAGTTCATAGCTGGAGAACTGGAGTGCAAAGTAAACTTGAATGTTTACTCCTACTCCTGAGTAGATGCCATAGTAATGGGACCTTGCAGCTTGCATGGCCCACAGGTTGAGTTTCAGGTTCCAGAAAAGTCATGTCCTCAGCATGTGGTTTTTAATATCAAAGATAAAGAAGTGTAGTCAGGAGTGCCCAGCTTTTCCTGTTTTGCTCTCTGTGATTTTGTAGTTTTTCTTGAATAAACAAGAGTAAAGTCAGTTCCCAGATGTCATTGATTTTTCTGGAAATAAGCATATAAACAAAAACCCAAACTCCATTCTGTTATGAGAGGAGATTCTACAAGTTTCCAGGAAACAGAACCAAAACCTCTAATGAGCTTGTGAATGACATTCAAATTTGTAAATAAATTGTACAGACTCCTTCTCCATAGACTCCATCCTGAACACCTCTAGCCCTTATTCAAATGGAAAGGAAAGAAACATTCTTCCCTTCATTATTAAGCCTTAGGCATTACCATCATCTTAATCAGTTTCCCACTTTTGGAGTGAAATTTTGTCATTCATTGTGAATGACAACTCCACGTTCTCAGTGCTGCTTCTATGGGCATTTGTTCTCTTGGCCTTTACAAAATTCAGCAACCAATATCTTCAATTCCAAGAGTGTTTGTAATGGGTTAAAGTGGGCACCGTGCACCATACATAGCTAGGAAGAAACAGTACCAGAAACTAAAGATGAATACTAGCAAGAATTTCCTGCAAAACAAGTAGTGGGATAGAAGGCTGGCTTGTGGCTTATGATATTTTCTGGGATGCGGCAAAATGCCTTCCAAAGTATTTCGGTTTAATTCTTTCCACATTTGTTATGAGATAGATACAGTTGCATGCTATTTCACAGAAGAGACCTAGATGTAGAGCAACCAAGTGAGGTCCTTGTGGTAGTGAAGCCAGCACTGACATTCCCAGGACCTGCTTCCAAAATCACTGATTCTAGCATCTATACCCTCCCCCAATAATACCACAGAGTCTTTGAGAAGGGCCTTTCCATCTTAGCTATTACCTCCCTGTTCAAACAGATATGAATTCAGTGACTATGCTTGCAATCAAATACATTCTCTCTTCACTTTCCTCTATGTCTCAACTGAAGCTGCTTCTGGAGGACAGGGGTTTTGAATTAAGGAGGAGAGGAAATGCTACCCGCGGGACAACAAAGAGTCTCATATTCACAAGAGCAGTTGTCCTTAGGAACAGACAGCTCTCACCAAACAGAAATAACATGCAGGCAGATCACATGGTAGGAAAATAGATCAGGGTGTCACAGGAGAACTGGACTACAAAATCGGGTGGGCAGCACTAACGTCCTGCTGATTTTATTTATAGAGCTAAGAAAAAAGTTAACAATGTGTGTGAACTTTACGTTAATGTACTTAGCAACCTTTTGAAGAATACCATTTCCCTGTGGATATTTTTGGCTTGGGAACCTAGCTCTGCATTCACTCCTGCTAGGCCCAAGACCTCCTCTGCACATCAGAGGTAAAGGTGACTCAGCCTTCACGTGTAGTTATAGTGCAGTAGCAGGCTTGCTTAAGGAGCTGTGCAGAAGCTATTTCTAACTTTTGTCACATCACCTTACAGGCAGGAAGAAACCATAAATAGATGGTGTTCCTGGTTAAAATAGCCCAGGATACATGTTTCTATCTGAAATTAGCTGGGTACAGTGGGAAGAGGATGGTTGTTGTCCTCCACAGATCTGCACTGACCCCCCAGCCCCAGAACCCTAATGGGACCAGCAGAAGCCCAAGGCCCAGCTTCAGCACTGGGCCAGGAAAGTTCATTAATATTCTAGGGGAGCAGTTCTCAATGTGGGGGTCGAAGACCCTTTCACAGGGGTCACCTGAGACCATTAGAAAGCACAGATATTTACATTGTGATTCCTAACAGTAGCAAAATTGTAGTTATGAAGTAGCAACAAAAATAATTTTATGGTTGGAGTCACCACAACATAAGGAACTGTATTAGAGGGGTGCAGCATTAGGAAGGCTGAGAACCACTGGTCTCAAGATTACAGCTGGAATGCATTCTTAAAATGATAGTCCCCAGTTGCTTGACCCTCCCCCAATCCTTAGAGAGAAGCCCTGTCCCAGATATCCCTGTCTAAGAATTTGTCTCAGTCTCCATCTGCTTGCAGAGCCCACTTCCCCCATCATCCAGAATTAATACTTTCGTCTGGATAATTCCACTGATAAAATTGGCTCAAGCGTCCCAGCCAAAACTCTGCACACCCCCCAGTGGTATGAGGTTTCATTTCAGACGGGTCTCTCTCTCACACACAGAATATAAAGTAAAGGAAAGCACGTGGCATCAAACTGTAATGTGATTATTTAAATAAGAACGGAATGCCATTTAATGGTGCAGCTTGTCGGCTGTGTAATGGAACTAGATTGGATACAAGCATACTGAATTTTAACACAGCCATTCCTGGGCGTGAAAATATAAGTGAAATGAGAGCTATGTGGTAAAAATTTCTGGGCAACCTTCATTTGTAGGAGGATGTCCATGCAAAAGCAATGCCAATACCTGATATGTCCTCCACGCCAGCATTATTCTCCTCACATGTGTAAGAGTTAGTCTCATGTGCAGCATGTCACATTGTGCAGAAAAGAGACCATAGTGTATAAATAAGAGTCCAGAGGTGAAAAACATTTGCTCGGGGTCTTACAGCTAATTAAGTACTGGAAGTTGAAATTGAGCTCTAGAGACAGTGAGACATAAAAATGTACGGTGTGTGTGTGTGTGTGTGTGTGTGTGTGTGTGTGTGTGTGTGTGTG
>CAJQZJ010033660.1:3505689-3561587 GCA_907164525.1 Lophiomys imhausi | reverse complement strand
TGTGTGTGTGTGTGTGTGTGTGTGTGTGTGTGTGTGTGTGTGTGTGTTGGTGCACAGTTTTGTGTGGGTCTGGTTGCACATGCATTTATGTGGAGGCCAGAGGACAATCTGAGGTATCTTTCCTCAGAATTCATCTGCCTTGCTTTATGTGGCAGGGTCTTTCACTGGCCTGGAGCTTGTCAAATGGGCTAGGCTGGATGACTACTGAACTCCAGGGATCTGCCAGTCTCTCTACTTTCCCAGAACCATAAAAGTATATTGTAACCTCCTGCCATATGTGAAACATGTGTGGATTGGTACTGTCCTGAGCAGAATGTTCTCTTGGGTACATGCCCTGTGTATCTCAGTAATGCCTGGCCCCCTGTCCACCCTTGTAGACTTCTAGTTCTACATTTTTATGCATTTATTAATTCAAGTTACATCTCAGTTACAGCCCCCTCCCTTCTCCCCTCCCAGTCCCACCCTCCCAGCCTCTATCCCCTTTCCCACCTATCCTACTCCTCTGGCGTGAGGTGCCCTCATATATCAGTGCCCCTCAGTTCATCAATCACATGAGGGATAAGAGCTTCCTTTTGCTCTGGGGCCCAACATGGCAGCTCCACTAGGGTAAAGTGTCCCACTAACAGGTAACAAAGTCCATGACTGGGACTTTCCCATTCCTACTTGCTAACGTATCTGAATGAGGACCAAGTTGCCTATCCTCTATATTTGTCTAGTTCTTCATTTGAATATCCTCTCCTACCTTAAGAATGGCCAACACTTTGCTTAGCTTACCTAGTAGTTGCTGACTTATCTATACAGTAAGGGCCCTAACCCAGAGCCTAACATGTCCTTGCCAGCAAAATAGACCAAAGTCACAAGTGAGAAGAACCCCACATGGTGAAATCAAGATGTGACTCAGAGGTTCCCCTCTTGGCAATGTGGCTCTCATGAAAGATGTGGTTGTACTGAATAGTATTGTGTCTACATTTCAGGAGTTCTGGGATGAGAATTTGTACAAACACAGAGAGAGGTCGGGGTAGGGCACGTGGTGGCCATTAGTGCTCTGGAGGGCTTGAATTTTATTGGTGAATAAGTACTGAGATGTTTGGGGTTATTCTCTGGGATTTTAATGTAACTAAACATTAATGAAATTCTTAGATATCGTTTTCAAGTTCCTTACACCAACGATGAATGTACAGAAATGGCACCAAGCCTGTTCATTTGACTTTGGCCAGCTGTGTGTCAGATGGAAGCTGGGAGCCAACTTGGTACTCAGTTTCCTTGTCTGCATGTTGCAGCTTTGGGAACTTTGTTAAATGTTAGTTCTGCAATATGTTCTCCTTCGTCAAACACTCTAGGTAGAAAACCAGAAATATATATGTGTACCAACTGGGAGGGAATAAGCTGCAAAAAGTAATTTACGTGTGGAAAGCATTTGCACCCAAATGAAAGAATCTGCCCTGCTAAAGGATTCAGTTCATGATCCACCTGCACTCTCTCTTTGGTGGGACATTTGTGTTTCTTCATGAGGAGAATAAAGATGGCTCAAACTGCAAAGAAATTAACACAATCAGATGCCTTGCAGTGTGGATCATTTGCATAAAAAATCCCCCATGTACAATGCTTGTAGAAGCTTGGTGAGTATCTACAATCTAAGTGTAGAAAAATCATTTTTTATAAGTAATTGAAAAATAATTTTGAAAGACTTTCAAGCCTAAACCGGTTTAAAAAATATTTTCATCCACATATATCCATAGCAACTTTAAAAATCTGCTATATGACATAAGAGTTCCATTAAGAAAAGGCAGAAATTAATTGTCAGGTACGTTTTTTAAAGGAAAAAAAAAAAGGCTGGCCGTAGGGAGATGGCTCAGTGAGTGTACCATGGTTTGAATGCCTGAACACATGCATTGTACACACACAGAGTAAAACAAGAAACTTATTTTTTAAATGGGGAAAAAGAAGATATTATATAGGGTAAATAAGTGTCTCAGTGGAGTGCTGTCTCAAAATAGAAAGGATGGGTACAATTCCATCGTGGAGCACTTGCCTAACATACTCAAGGCCCTAGATCAATACCCAGCAGTGAGAAGAAATGGAAAAAAGGAAGGATGTGAGACAGGAATGAAAGATTGTAAGGGAGAAAAGGAAATGGAAGGAAGAGAATGAAGATAAGTGTCACAGGCCTCTATTTGCAATTAAAATGTTTTGTAGGAAACAAGAAACTGTAGCACTCACGCGTGCGTGCACATGCATACACACACACACACATTGATTAAAATGCATTCTGAACCTTGGAAAGTGAAAGTGTTTGTCATATCTTAGAAGATTCTTCATTGAATCTGATACATATCTGACTCCAATATGAAGTTTAATTACTACAGAAATCTCTGGGAATATTACCATTTAAACAAGCTATCTCCACAGTAATTAAAAGTGTGAGGTTATAAATGAGCTGTTACCATGCTGTCACAAGCCAGCTCCCTTCCTGCCAGCCACTCAAACAAACAACACTGAGAAGACTAGGCACATAATATCCTAACTCATGGCTCTCTGATTATGCTCCTCTGGGGTCAAATCCATTTGCATCCTAAGGGCATCCCCTGCTGACCACTTCGAGCAAAATAAGTGTGAATCTGAGACATGGTGATATGATATGCTATTCACATATCCACATGCCTTAATTTCACAACTCTGAATATATGAATTTAAAGCATTCTTTTAGTGAAGAGCACCTGGCTGGATGATGCTTTCTGGAACAGTTTGAGTCTACCACCTCACAGGCTTTTTAAGTTGTCATCATTTGTCTGTCTGTCTTTCCCTCTTCAGCTGCCCGATGCTGTTTAGGCTTTTTGTAGTTCTGATTTCATACTTTAGGTCGCTAAGTTATGTTCACATTGATTATGTAAGAAAGATCCTACCCACACTGAATCTGAAACACACAGAATGATCAGATGCTTTCTGGGGACCTAGTGCCACCTATGGGGCAGTAAAGGACTCACATGTATCTACACTAGTGAAAATCAACACTAAATTTTCTTGCTATCAAATTTTAAAATCCTTTTAGAAATTTAGGTATCTCTCCTTTTCTACTATAAACTTTATGATAAGCAGCAAAAAGGTCTTTCCTGTGGGATAAACGTACGCCTTGGACAGAGAACATATGTAAAATGATGACGTCAGCAATATTTTTATGTGAGTTATGTATTCAAATACGTATCTGAAAACAGTTAAATGTGTGCTATTAACGTTGCTTTCACTGATTTCTTTTGTCCGCACGCAGTCACTGTGGAGCACCATCCATCATTGACCCCTATTGATTCCACATGAATTTTGGTCTACCCCAGGCAGGCTTAGTGTTAGAAGTGCAGCCCCTCAGGGAGTCTGGCAGTTCAAACATACCTATTATCAGCACATGTCACCTAGGCCTTTTTTTTTTTTTTTAATTTTTCCTGCAGACTGCGGTCTTAATTGTATTTATATGCAAATATAACCAGTGTAAAAAGTAGTTGAGTATTTTCATTTTCTCTCCACAAATATCTAGGGCATAACAAAGAATAGACTAACAGGAATACACCGAATCAGATTTCCTTCTGTTCTTGTTTATATCTACACCAAAGTTTGATTTCATTTTCAAATTCTTGGGAGTTATTGGGAAATATCATTTTTATGTGCTAGAATGTAATCACAGCTCCATTGCCCCAAAGAAATTTTATATATTAAACTATGAGAAAAAACTGTGATCATACCAAATATTATGAAATTCAAAGTTAATGACTAGTCAAAAGAGGGGGAAGAAATCTTTGATGGGGACATTCTTGATTAAAAATACATTATCATTTCTTACTACAAATTTACACTTTAAACATATGTCTATACTATTGAAGAGAAAGTAAGTTTTTAGCTGTACAAGGAAGGCCTTGGAACAGTATCATTTCTTTCCTGACTCAGCTGAGGCCTGTCATTCCAGCTTCAGCCAGTGTTCTAGACAGGGGAGACCACAAATGATAGGCCTGCATAAGGTTGAGCTATCTTTGATATGTCTGTCCCAATGTGTCCATCTAGTGATCGTGTCTAGGCCCGATGAAGAGTGTGCAGGACTCACACTGCTGGCATGGATGGTACCTGTTTCCGATACATTGTCACTGACAGATGCTGGCAAGCACCTGGCCTTTTTGATCATCAGAGATGCTGATTGGGCATGCTGGCTCCTCCTCTGATGTGTCATTAGGTTTCTTCTCTGGAAACCCCACGCTGAAATCATCTATAAACCACAGAATCAACCACTCACTCTGAGTTGCCTAGTTATAACTCATCCACGGTGTAACCTTTTCTTGAGCAGGTTACCATGTGGAAAGTACAGATTTCACCTCTTGGTCTTAGTATATTTGTGGAAGACAGCAGGAAGTGTCTTTAGAATAAATGGGTGTAAAAATTCTAACCTGAGAAATGATCACATATATCCATATATTGACCCATTTACCTCTACATACATGCATTTAAACCTAAATTCCCTGCCTCTGCTCATAATGAAATGCTAATAAATGTGGCTGAGAGCTTACAGGCCAGTCAAAGACAACAGGAGCACAGAGCTGGTGAGATGATCCATGCCCTTGAGTATCTCTTATTGGATCATATCCAGTGCTGAGCGCTGGCCATGTGTTAAAGCTGTTTAGAAGGTGTCACCTTAACACAAGAACAAGCATGTGGTTCTGGATCTGTGGGTCCAGTGTGGGAACATGGGTTCTATTTGTGCAGACAAGGGCCTCTGACGAGTGTGCTCATGATTCAGAGCAGCTGTCCTAGAAGTGCACTCCAGTTTTACTGCAGTTGAAATGTGACTCCAAGTCCTTTACTCCATAAACAACCTGTGGCGCGATGTGTGAGTGCAGAGACAGTTGGACTGCTTGCCAATCATTCTTACCCCTCTGTCCTGGACTACAGTGACTCAACCCAAGAAACAGTGACTCTGTGCTGTCACTGGAGTCCTGTGGCTTTAGAAGTTTACATGAGATGAAATCGCCCACATTCACAATTGTTGTAACTGAACTAAGGATTGCTTCCTCATCCATGAATTTGCCCAATCTTTTCCTAAAATTAACTCTACTATCTTTTCTTTTTTTAATGTTTGTTTATTACTTCAAGTTACATCTCCATCACAGTGCCCTCTTTCTACCCCTCCCATTCCCTTCCTCCCACCCTCTCCCCCATCTACCATCTATCCTACTCTGGAGTGGGATGTCCCTACATATACCCCCAGCATATTTCAGCAGTCATATAAGGGCTAAGAGCTTCCTCTTGCACTGAGGCCTATATGGCAGCACCACTAGGGCAAAGTGTGCCACTAAGAGGGAACAAGGTCTATGTTCCTGTTCCTTTTGCTCTGTTGGTTGTGGGATAGTTATCCTGTACTATATGGCTAAAATCTAATTATAAGTGAATAGGTGCCATGCACATCTTTCTGAGTCTGGGTTAGCTCACTCAGGATGAGTTTTTCTAGTTCCATCCATTTGGCTGCAAATTGCATGATTTCCTTGTTTCTGATAGTTAAGTAGTATTCCATTGTGTAGATGTACCACAACGTTTTTTTTTTTTTTTAGTCCATTCTTCGGTTGAGGGACACCTAGGTTGTTTCCAGTTTCTAGCTATTACAAATAAAGTTGCTATGAACATAGATGAGGAGATGTCCTTTTGGTTTGGTGAGGAATTATTTGGATGTACACCCAAAAGTGGTATGGCTGGGTCTTGAGGTAGAGCTATTTCAAGTTTTCTAAGATATTACCACACTGATTTCCATAGGGGTTGTACAAGTTTGCACTCCCACCAGCAATGGAGAAATGTTCCTTTTTGTCCACAGCCTTGCCAGCATGTGCTGTCATTTGAGTTTTTGTTCTTAGCCATTCTGACAGGTGTGAGATGGAATCTTTTCTTAGATAACTTACTATCAAAATGATGCTTTAACTTTCTCAATGATAAAAACATTTTAGGGTCCCAAGTTTTGGGCTATTTTCCACATGGATATACGTAAGCATATTCTTAGCAGATGTGGATAAAATTATGGTGAACATTCTTATAAGAAAGAGTTTGAAAATGTTTACCATTTCTGCACAGGTTTCCATTTTAAAATTTCCCCCCTCTAGACCTTTACTATTTTTATTAAATGTTTATTTATTACTTCAAATTACATCTCTATCACACTCTCCTCCCACGACCACTCCCAGCCCCACTCTTCCACCCTCTCCCCCTTCTCCTAGAACTCATAATTCTTTTTTGAGTAATTAGGCCTCAATTATGAAAATTATAAGGTATGACATAACTTCCCAATGTCCAGTCAATACATATTTAGCAACTAATATTAATATTCTATTATCCAACTATCTCCGTGAGTTTAAAGTTCTATACCTAACTCATTTTCCATCTTAACTTGCATTACCAACTTATAAGTTTAAAAAATAGATGCTTTCTAATTTAGCCAGAATCCTTGAAGCTCTTCAGACTGAATCTCTTATTGGGGCAGGTGTACTGTTTAAGAAAGGCACTCTACCCTCCATCTGTCACTGTCTTGTGGATTTGGGGTGTGGGATGCTCTACTTTATACAGGAAGCAATCTGTTCATGCTCCTTTATCATTTCCTGTGAAACATTAAGATTGAATCCTTTATCCTCCTCAGTGAAACTTGTCCAGTGCAAACACGGTACTTAACCTTATGCATCTTCTGACCCTTCTGCTCCTGTTTTCAATGAAATACAAGGGGGCAGTTCTAAAACCTTAATATCAGCCATATTTACTTAGCAACACCAATGAAAAGTGAACAAGACACAAATTTAACTTGGAAACTAGAGGAAGGTGTCAGACAAAATGCAGCTTGTTAAATTTACCCTTTTGCTGAATATAATGTATTATCCTTGTAAGGTGAAGGCCATGTCTTCCATCATCTGAATAACTCTTTCAGGAAGTGCTCAGAGCAAGTGATTTTATGGCACCCAGTGGAAACTCTCTTAGATATTTATGACTAGTATCCTGCTGTGCATACACCACTCAGCTGCACACAGGTTGTTTTATGCCATGGAAAAGGAAAAAATGTGTGTGACAAACATATAGGGGGCAATTGCTTGGGGAAATCTTTGAGACTTCCCCTTTGATACTCTACTCAGCTAAAGATTAAAGGTCTAAGCTGTGTCTCAAAGAAAGTCTGATATAAATTTTGTTGAGAGAAGCAATGTTTCCTCAAGTAACAGAAAGCCCCAATAATGTCTGATGGCCTGTGCAGTGTGTCACCTGTGGGCTCTAACCTGATGTACGTCTTGGAATCACTGGATTCAATTTCAGGTGAGTTCAGAGGCAGAAAACTCAAGCATCTCTGTTTCATCCTAAAGAGAGGGGAGCCAATACACAGACCTGTCACCACCACAGATGAAGTGCACAAACAGGTGTTCCTAGAATGGTTATATGATTTAAATTTCAGTTAATGCACTAAAATTAGGTTCAGAATCAGTCAGTGTTGTATTCGATGCTCTGGAACATAAGAAAAACATTGGCCAAACCCAGTATCCTTAAAAATCATAGGGCCTTGAGAAGTGGCTCAATACTTAAGAGCACTTACTACTCTGGCAGAAGACCTGGGCTTGGGTCCTATCATCATATTAAGTGGCTCAGGGAAGTCTGTCACCGTTTGTAAGGAATATGATATCCTCTTCTGATCTCATTGCACCGCATGCAGTCATGTGTACCTCCCACATGAACATATAATTAAAAACCAAAAAGAAAACCATCCCTATGAATTAGATAACCAAAACGTAACAAAACTTCACCTGTCCTTCCCACATGTGTCAGCTGTGTCCTCTCACAATTTATAGCTAGTGGTAGAGGATGGAGGAATCCCAGGATTATGCTGTTTCTGATTGGCTCCTCCCTCTGGGGTGTATATACTTCCCTTCAGTTTTATTTTAGTATTTGATTTTTGCTTTGCACACTCCTAGGCATCAGTGTTTCTTGTAATTCAACAATAGAGAGAATTTAATATTGCTAACATCATAAGTGAAGTGCAAATTAGAATGAAGTTGTGCTTCACAGTTAGTCTGTAATTGTCTCTAAAGTGACATGCTGTTTACAATAAGGCAAGGCGTGCCATTATCTTTAACATTGGTAGAAACATCTTGTCAAGGATTCTGTAACTGGGGAACTCTATGCAAAAGGAAGAATGCAGATGGATCGACAGCAGGTACTGAACATGATACAAGATGCTTAGCACGTGATATAAAGTGTAGCTTTAGCAGTTCTGTACAAACAGCATTGGGAAAGGGACTAACAGCATTGTAACTTGGCACATGAGAAACCAAAGTGCAGAGATATTCCTCTACTTACCAAGGTATTGATATTTGACTCTTGATGTTGTAGCAATAGATCCTACCTCTTAGATGAATACTTGCATACCTTACACTAATAACCTCTCAATCACAGATCTTCATTATGGTTGCCAGCTGAAATGTCCAAGTAAAATTAATCATAAATTGTGGTCAACTAATTAAAAATATGCTAAAAATAAATTTATTACTTAACTGAACATTGAATTGAACATTTTCTGTTGCTTACTTCCACTTACATCTCAAACTAAGCCTTTTAGAAAGTTTAGTTAGAACTTTCCCATGAGAGATAAAGGAGATTTAAAAAGAACAAGAAACAAGTGATCTTCAAAAGAGTTTTAGACGCTATTTGACATGAACCACAAATTCAACTGTTTATTCGGTAGCAGTGTTATTTCAAGACTTGACATGAAAGGGGAAGCTAGAGATGATTTGTACTCACAAGCATTTGTGGACCAGGTCAAAACTTCTCATTGTGATTTAATCAATTATTCTTTCATGAAAACCATTTTTATGTATTCAGGAATACACTCTTCAATAGATATGCTCTTGAAATATTTCTTTTAAGCATGAAAATGTAGTAAATGATATTACTTTCTTGTGTTATTGTCGTATTTGTGCTGCATGTTTTATACTCCCGATTATAAACTGATATGTGCCAACACTGTCGTCAACAATTTTCAAAACAATATTTCCAGGAAAATATTATATGATATATTTTAATTGTTTTCACTTCCTCCTCCCTCAGTTCTTCCTAGATCCACCCCTGCCTCCTTACTTCTCCATCTTCATGTTAATTCTCTTTTTATAAATCCATCTATTTCAATTGTGTTGAGCCTTGGTTTTCTTGGATGTAGACCCTACCCAGGAAAGTGATCATCCTACCTCAGGGGACACACTTTTAAGAAAACTGTCTCTCCAGTTTCCAGCAGCTACCAAATGTCAACAGTTCTTAGCTAGGGGTAGGACATTGTTGCTGCCCCCTCCAATGATGGGATAGAGCTTTCCCAGTTCTTATGTGACTGTCACAATCACTGTGAGTTTTTATCTGCATCTCCCCTATTGTGTTTGGAGAGCATTGTTTCCTTGTAGTCACCCACCACCTGTGGTTCTTGTAAGTCTTTCTGCCCCCACTTTTGCAGTGGAACCTCGACTGTGATATGTAAAACAGAAAACTCCACAGTCTTATTCTCTGCAAAATGACTGAGTATATCTATTAATTTCCATCAACTACAAGAAAATATTTCTCTGCTGATGGTTGAAAGATACATTAATCTATGGGTGTAGAAATAAGTCATTAAGAGTCATATTAATACTACGTCCATTTAGTCTAGGCAAGATTCTTCTCCCTGATAATCATGCAATGTATGGATCCCATCTCATGGATCAGGTCTTAAATATAAACAGAAAGTAATTGGGAATTCCCATAATATTTAGGTCACTACTGCACTGCCTAGCATGTCTTGCCAGGATACTTTTTCTTTGAGTTCATAGTGTTCATAGCTAGATAAGATTTGCAATTACCTTTATTTTCCAGTAGCAGCAAGTATATTCCCTTACCAGGTCCATAAAAGATGGTCCATAGGGACAAAGCTTCCAGGAAGGTACAGGATTAATTTTTCCATGTTTCATCCTCACCTATTCAAAAAATAGTAATATTATCATTATCCCAGGTTCCCACAAAGGCATCAAGTGATCATTAGTTTATTGTGAGGACAACCACTATGCCACAGCGTAATTTCTTTTCATCTCTGTGGAGGTGTAAACTTTCAAATCCCTCAGGAGTTTCATCTGTCTGTGGGGTAGGGGGTGCATCCATCAGTCCCTCTGTTGTCTCCCACTGTGTGGTCACCCTAAAGAAAGGTTCAGTAATGCAATACTGCATTTGGTAAGAGTGGGGGCATTCATTGCCTGCTGATCTCATTTGCTCCAGTGCCAGTTTATTAGGAAATTACAGTTTTGAAAACCTAAATTCTAGGCAAATGCATTTTATCTAAATCTACAACAGTAGCAAGTGTGTAATTATTTCTGACCTAATTTAGTTAAAGCACATGCAAAAAAAGATACTCTGCCATCAAAAGCTGTTGTAGGTAAGTAGCTTTAGCATTAATTTGAAACAAATTGTTTATGATGTGTATGGTTTTAGGTACTATTTCTTGAAAACTTACTTCTCTGTTATATGGATTCGATTTTATATCTTCCAAAGAGCTGGGTTCAGTTTGTTTGTTTTTTCTGCCTAACAATAGTAGTTACTGGTTCTTGGGCGGGGGCGGGGGGCAGGTTACTGATATGTGAGGTAGATGTATGCATAGACAGCTGCAGAAAGGGATAGAGATCTGCACTGAGGTGCTCCATGTGGGTTTATAAGAACTCTGCAAATCCCCAGATGCACAGGTGCAGGCTTGATGGACCCACTGTGGTGGTCACCCATCCATAACCAGGAGGTAGCACTGGGTTCTGGATCCATTAAGAGAATATTTCTAGCCGGGCGGTGGTGGCGCACGCCTTTAATCCCAGCACTTGGGAGGCAGAGGCAGGCGGATCTCTGTGAGTTCAAGGCCAGCCTGGTCTACAAAGCGAGTCCAGGACAGCCAAGGATATACAGAGAAACCCTGTCTCCAAAAAAAAAAAAAAAAAAAAAAGAGAATATTTCTTTGGGTTGTTAATGGCGGTGCACCGTGACCTTTGCTTTCCTCTACTCTTTCATAATTTGGACAACTTTGGACAACATTGACAAGTGAATTTGCCTGGGCTCATATTAGTTGACTTTCTCTTTGTTTATGGTACATTCAACTGAAGACAGGATATTGGTTGTACTTCTATAAGAATGTCACAAATAAGGCATCCTCTAGCAGGTACACATTAGGCTTTGAATTATATTTCTCTTCGACAAAGGGGGTGGAGGGAGCATCCTTAGGAACTTCTGTGACACTCCTCAATGTGTGCGATGAATAGTCAGTCCCCTTGGGGGTTATGTGGGCACATCACGCTTACACAAGAAGAGCAGCCCAATGCGGTCTCATGAGACAGACTCATCAGTGTGATTGAGCCTGTCAGTAAATATATTGTACTTCAACACTGGCACCTCTTGGTGCTGTTAGTGTCTCAGAATAATGATTTCTAGTAATATGTGAACTGAATATGTTTAATGTCTGACTCTGAGAAGGTCCACTTTTCTGAGCTTTCAAACAGCTGGCTCTTCTGATGGCTTTTCTGATGTAAGAGTGGTATCTGAAAGTCCACTTTAGATTTCTGAATCTTCAAGTAATTAATGCGATGTAGACCTGAGATATAATGGTGGGCTAATTAATTTCTATGTTAATAATTATGTAAATTAATCTCTCCATCTAGACTTGAGATTTAAGTATCTTACCAATTTTATTATACTCTAGAAAAAAGTATATGAGTCCCAGGCATGTGAAGCATTTTAGTTTTGCCATTTCCTCTCTTTTCCAACGTTTCTATAATGATACTTTTTTTCATTGCCCATTTTGGCTCTTCTGATTTGGTTGTCAATTTTTTCTCTGTAAATTTTATTGGATTATGGTGAATTTTCCAACAGTGACCTATCATACTATCTACATATTTTGAAATAGTTCATTTGAAAAAAAAATAACCTAAGGTTTCAAAAAAGGCATTTTTATTTTACCACAACAGCATCTCTTCCAATTGATGTCCTTGTGAGACTCGGGGAAATGATGCTTCAGGTTCACACAGCTTTGTGTCTTTCAGTGCAGCCAGTCCTTGGTCATGAGTATGGTGTCCTAAAGACACGCTGTTTCGTTTCACAGCAGTGCTGTCTTCCTGTCTACCACAAGGAAAACACGCAATAAGGTCATGTTCCTACCTCTAGGCAGAATGGTAGATGATCAAAACTCTTCCAACATTCTGGCCTTCCAGGCAAGCTTAGATTTTCAAGTGGTCTCTCCAGCACAGATTCAAATTGAAGACGAGGGTAGACACTTCATGGCAGCTCTAGGCCATTCTATCTAAGAGACTCACTTCAATACTCCTCAGACCCATGAGTGGAGGGAAGGAGGTCCTAGCAGCACAGTGGCCAGTGAGTAAGGTGGATGATCTGTGTGTCCAGGGAGAGGAGAGTCCAGTTGGGGAAGCTCAGCCACTGGGCTACTCCCAGCATACTGAATGAGACTCACTGCACATATAATGCTTTCTGTTCAAATTTTATGGGGACTGAAATTCAGATGCCTGACATACAAGAACAGCAGAAAGTAGCTAAATGGACAGATTGGGCACCTTCAAGAGAGGAGCAGGCTTATTCCGTTATAGTCATAACAAGCTTGTAGGGACATAGGACTCATGGCTGTGTGGTGGTCAGAGAAAACTGCTCATGAATTCCAGTATAGCTGATGTCAGAAGAGAGAAGAGCAACTTGACAGGGTACCATAGTTCAGAAAAGAGTCCTATCAATCTGTCAATCCTGTTCATGTCCCAGGCTGGGTGAGATTTCCCGTGTTGAGTCAAATTAAACCACAGCCTCCACTCCTGGTGGTGCCCTTCTGCCAATTCCTTTAAGTTTCAGCTTTGCAACCATACTCCCCATGGAACCGAGAGACTTTGGTTTTGTATTGTATTTATTGCTATATTGGACTAAAAGGGAGAACTGTAGGGGAAAAAAGCTATACCTTAAATTTTTAAAAAAGCAGATAGAAGGGAGAGGAGGAAGAGGATAGGAGGGTGAGACTGAGAAAGGGAAGAGGGAAGGGACTATGATTGTGATATAACTTGAAGAAATAATTAAATGTTAAAACAGAAAAAGAAAAGAGTTGTAAATTGCATATCTTTGGTGAGCAGTGATGGCATTTGCCCTGTAGTGGAAGGGGCACTCCTGATGCAGTGGGTGAACAACCTAGAGCTGTACTTTCGTAAACTTTACCTATGTTTAAAGATTTCAAAACTGCCCCAAACAAAGCAGTGATGAGAGAAACTGATGAAATAAGTAGGGAGGCAAGGCCAGTGTGGCTGGTAATAAGCGACCGGCCCCCACCAGGACTTTCTGGCCCGCTACCATGACTGTGGTTTCCGCACAAGGAAATGGATTCCTAAAGATTGATCTCATCCTCTGCTCTTACCATAACATTTTCTACGCTGCTCATTGATCATAAAGTGATGTCCAAATGCATTGTATGATTCAAGGACATCTAAATTCTTTTCACCTGCTCTCTTGGCAACCATGCCCACCCACAAGCCTTTTTCTGACCAAACTGTTGTTTCTTCAAAGAGACCACCTGGTCCCCGTTTCTTGAAATCACCTAGCTAGTCCTCCATCTATGTCATAAACTCCAGGAACAGCACTTTAGTTTGGAATAATAAGTGAGCAATATTGACATATCAAACATTTTAATCAGATTCCACCTGTCTACAACTTGTATATGGCCTAATAATTTCTCACAATAAACTTGGCAATGCTTTAGTGAGGATGCAAGCATGCGGATTTAAAAAAATCTCTTGGTTAACTGATAAACTCATATTTAATTGATAATACCTAGTAAAACATTTCTCACAATAATATCTGATTGAACTGGACAGTGCCTACCACTAAGCAAGGAGTTGCCTGTGATCAAGCCACATTTATTATGTAACATTCATTTCTGAATAAGCTTGAGAAAAGCTATTATATGAGAAAAGCTATTATATATTTTATTCTTTGAAAGTCTCATTTCTGTATAGAGTGAGTTTTGGTCATATCTACCCCCCCTATTACCTCTGGTTCCCCATGAGTCCCCAAATTGTCTACCTCAAAAAATTTATGTCCACTTCATAAAAAAGATTACTACCTCTTTTAAGAAGGCCAGAGGAGAAATGACAAGACTGTTCAGTGAGTGAAAGAGATGGAAAGGTCTTTTTAGAAGCAGTTAAAGATCTATTGCCCATTTCAATATATTCACAAAGAGTGTGTTGGTTCCAGTTCAAAATAGTCCTGTTAAACCTGAGAGAGCAAACATTGAACCAGAAGCAAGAGCCTGCGTGAATGGATCAAAGGATAGTAACCACGACCTTTCACCTGGAAGCCATGAGCCCAGGCTGTTTTACAATCAAAAATGGCTTATGATATGAAGCATTCTTGTCCCAACTGAATTAGTGCAAGTAAACAGTAGGATGAGAAAACATAGTCTATTTTTTCAAACTGCATACCTTAGCATACATGTGTTCTGAGAATTAGCATCCTGTGCAGACGGAAGTTTGTGCTACTGATTTTTATGCCATATTAAAATGAATACAGGTTATTATCAATCTCTAAACAACATCCTTTAGTCTCTAGATAGCGTTTAATTGAAAGAAACTGTTTGGAAATTTACTGAGTTAAATGTAGAAACTTGGTTAAGTTGCTTAAAATAATTCAGCTCCACTGGAATTTTCTTTTCTGATTGTATTTGGGAACTAGAAATGTTTTTAGGTTACTCTATATAATATTCATATCACACAGCCCTTCTGAAAGTTCATCTTTTGAGCTGAAATTTTTCTTCAGGCAAATGAAAACCAACTTTACAAATGACTTTGCATATTTCTCTAGACGTTATGAAACATTTACAAACCTAGATAGCCTGACCACATCTGAGTACTTCTGACCCATCTCGAGCATGAACATCATCAGTTACCACTACAATAATTACCTTCTCTTGAGGGAATTAACAATGTATTGACCCAGAAGGAAAATGTTAGCCAAGGAGACTCTAATTAATATTAACTTCAGGTCAAAATTGTTTTGTGCATAGCTGCAGCCATCAATTTATACAAATATAGAAACCCAATTAGCATTCAGATGGCAGCTTTCTCCCTTTCCCATTCACTGCTCTCTTTCAGTGCACTGGGGATCCTTCTGATGAATTGATAAGTACACTCCGGATCCATTTTGTTGGGAAGAGATGACATGGATGGAGATGTGCCTCTCCAGGTCATCAATTTTTGGATTCCTATCTTTTTAGTTGCATTGTTTCTATCTCCAGGTTGCACAGAACCCAAAGTTATGATTGCAATTTTTTTTTCAGAATAATCTCACATCTGTGTTGGACTTCCCTGTAGTTTCCAGTGTTCATTGAAAGTGTTCTCTGAATTTACATTGGGTTGGAATTAGGAAACCTCTGATTTCAGGCATTAAGATGCTAAAGCCCATCCTTAAACTTCAATAATTAATTTGGAAGAACAAATTACAATTAGATTTTTCTGCATATAATAAAATGAAGGAACAGTGATGTATACAATTTGCTAATAATTAAACAAAATCATGACTATACTTCATTCTGGGCATATCTGTGATGTGCAGTTCTTACAGTGTAAAACCATGTAGTATTGAGGGCTGAAGAAATAGTTCCCTACTTAAGAGCCCTGGCTCTTGCAGAGGACATTTTGTTCTCATCACTAATGAGCAATTGTAACTCCAGTTCCAAGGGATCTGTTGTTCTCCTTTAGTCTCTGCAAGCACTACACATATGTGTAACATATACATACATGCAGGCAACCATTCATACACATAAGATAAAAGATAAGACTAAAACAACTACAAAACATCATACAGTCCTATACTAGAATTTTCTTTACTGTTCTGCATGATTCTCAGAATCAGATGGGAGAAAAAAACAAAGAAGGACTCATGACAGAAACCAAACACAGACTCATGGATTTACATTCCAATATTTTAGTTAAAGGAATATTGTGCTAACCAGAAGGGTCTCATATTTATATTTGGGCATAATCATTGAGGTTTTTTTTACAAGTGGACACTTGTAAAAATGATTTTTTTACAGTTCCTTGGCTAAAATCAATATATATGAATTTATTTATTTTTATTTTATGCATGTGTGGGTCTGCCTGCATACATGCCTATACACCACATGCATTATACAGTGCCCAAGGAGGTCAGTAGAGTATGTCTGGGAATCCTGTGGACTAGAGTTAATAAATAGCCAGACTCCTCTCCTCCTCTGGGTCCTGCCCTCCTAGCCAGTCCCCTTCTCCTCAGAAAAGGGGAGTTCCCCCTGCAATGTATCCTCCTGCCCCAGCACACCTAGTCGCATCAGGACTGAGTGCATTCTCTTCCATTGGGTCCATGCACGGCTGCCCAATAGTGGGAAGTGGTCAAAAAGCATGTTAGAGACATCCCTGACTCCACATGTTACGGAACTCACAGGATGACCAAACTGCCCATCAATTACATATGTGTTGGGGGTCTAGGTTCGGTTGACAAGTTTTAAGACATGGAAACTTACAAATTCAGAAACACACATTTATATACTCCCCTTTGAAGCTACCTCTTTTCTTCATAGTGGAGGCTTATGATTTTATTCATAGAGTTTTGTAAAATTCTTTAATTTACCTTGAAGACTTTATTTTAAATTCTCATTACTATTTTTTGTATTTATTGATAGAACATGAAATATTTTCCACTAAATTTCTAAATATTTCTTGTTGCTATCTACTAAAGCATGAATCATTTTCTAATGTACAGCTAAATGAAATTTGTTTACTCTGTTATTGTTGCGATATTTTTTGTTTCTTCTGAATGTAATGACTATTTTTATTTCAGATAATTATGCTTTGTATTTTCTTCTTTTATTTAATTTTAATAAATTTTATTAAATTTATTCTTTGGTAATTACACGTGTGGTGATTTCTGATTATTGTTGACATCATTAGCAATCATAGAATTGCAAATTAAAACTACTTTGAGATTCTATTTAACTTCAGCTATACTTTAAAACAACACTTTCTGCTCCACAGTGTGCAGTGGTTATGGTGTTAAAATGTGAAGCATAAGGAATTAAGATAGCTCAGTGGTTAAGAACACTGGCAGTTCTTGCAGAAGAATTGGGTTCAGCTCCCAGCAAAACTCCAGCTCCAGAGGATCCAGTGCCATCTTCTGATCTCCTTGGGCACTGCATGCATGTAGTGTACATTTATATATGCAAACAAAACCCTGCATATATAAAATAAAAATTAAAAATATTTATCCCAGCCCAGGTTCAGTTCCCAGCACCCATATGGTAGCTCATAACCATTTGTCAGTTTCAGAGGATCCATGGAAAATGGGCATGCAGGAGACACACACATGCACACATGCATGTGCTCGAACACACACACACACACACACACACACACACACACACACACACACACATATATGTATAAGATGAGGAGAAAGGAGAATCATTATCCAGTGCTGTTGAGTCTGTATAACTTGTACAGCCACTACAGAAAACACTATGGTGAATCTTAAAACAAGAAATTGAATATATATGACCCAGTTCTGCCACTCATGGATGTATATCCAAGGACTCTACTTGATTCTACAAAGACTCATCCATTTTCATTACTGCTTTATTAACAATTATACATAGGACATAGAATCAGTCCAGATATCACTGGGGAATAATGGATATATGAAACTATAGTACATAATAATGTGTTACTTAGCTACTGTAAAGAAAACCAAAATTGTGATATTTGCAAGTAAATTGTGATAAATTGCAAGTAAAAAAGTTACTGAGAACAGAAAGACAAACACTGCATATTGTATGTCATATGTAGATCCTGACATCAAGCCTTTAGATTTGTGTGTTTAAGTTAGGGCTCATTTGTGTATTTTAAAACCTTTCTAATCCTGTGAACATTCATGTTATGGTGACTCCCAACCATAAAATTATTTTCATTGCTAATGTAAACATTTGAAATGCAGGATATCTGATATACCTGATATACGATCCTTGAAAAAGGATCATTCTCCCCACACCCGTAGAAGTTTGGGACCAAAAGGTTGAGAATTACTGAATTAGTGTAACTTTAGAATTCAATAAAGTAGAAAGAGGCCATTGGGTGAAGGATGCTTTAAGGGAGGGGATATCAGAATATGACAAACACTGGAAATTGAGAGGGGAGACATAATGGTGGAATGCTTAAACAAGTTTGGCATAGGGAAGATAGGAGAATTTAATGCTCACCTGCATGAAGGAAATATGGAAAAGGCACAGGGATGACTACAGGTTTCTAAGATGAGAGACACGGAGAGAGGAGATATCCAACAATACGGAGGAGATTTGGTAATATTACTCCTCAGAGCTATGAGTTATTAAACAAAATCACAAGGAATTGGATACCTTGTAATGAATTCTTGATCATGGAGTCCACAAAGGCAGGCTCTTGTTGCTCCTATCCATTGTCTGTTGGAACTCTTGAGAGGCTCTAACGCCACACGTTGACTCTAAGATACACACACACACAGGTGAGAACGAATTCCAAGGTTCCTCCTGTTGCCTAGCTCTCACAGCACACAAAGGTCAGAAAGGTGCCCAGCAGGCTGCTGAGAAAGAAAAAGAACCAAAGATCTCATGCAGCTCTGAACACAACAAGCTACCAGACAACCTGCCAGCAAAAAAAATGTTGTCTCTGCTACAACAGTTGTATGACTGTCATTGTGATAACAATTTTTCCATGAGAGGCTATGAGGCCATCCCAGGAGAAGAAAACTCATACCAGATAATGTTAACTGTATCGAAGCCCATGACTGAGGAGCCTTAGGCCTTAGTTGCAAATACTACTCTTGTATAGCTAAAGAGTCACGGCATTAAGATACTCTAAAATATCTATGGTTATATCCATAGGACTAATGCTACTTATTCTTTTACTTCATTGAATCAGAAAGTACTAGAGAAAACCAAAAGTTAGTCAACACTAATGAAGATCTTAGCTTGTCCTGGGGTCTTTATTGAGAATGGCTGCTATTTCATTATTCCTTAATTTTAAAATGTATATATATATATATAAATATAATAAATATATATATAAATATATAAATATAATGCCATTGCTAGTTTATAAATATTATAAATATTAAAAAGAAAATGTTTTAGACTCTTAATGATGCCATATATGTAACCACCATTCAAATATGTAACAATGATTCCTTTAAAAATCAATTGCTTATTGTTTAATAAAAGAAAAATATGAAGATGAAAATATACTAATTTTACATTTTTTGAATACTGTACTATATCAGTTATAAATGTTATATATTATATACATATATTATATATAATATATATGCTATGTACACACACACACACACACACACATATATATATGGAGGGGGGTATGTGTGACCAACTTTCTGGAGTTGGTTCTCCTGTCAACATTTAAGTTGATTATGGGAATCAAGCTCAGTTCATCAGACACATGAGCAATAAGCGCCCATACACAATATTATCTACATTTTTAAGGTTTTAAATTTTTTCTATTTATTTTTTTAATTTCATGTGTGAGTGTGCTTGTAGGGGTGTGTGTGCTGTGGTGTGCATATGAAGGCCAGAGCACAGCCTATAGGAGTTGGCACTTTCTTCCTATCATGTGAATCCCTGTGATCTAAGTGAATCAGGCTTGACAGCAAACACCTTTACCTGCTGAGCCATCTCATGGGCCCAATTAGTTTTCCGACTGCTAAAGTCTATTTCCATTTTGAAAGAAATATAAAACTGCTATTCATTATAATTTCAATTATTACCTGACATATGTATACTAATGTTTCAATGATTTTCAATTTTTCACCTGACTTATGAGAAAGACATGTCTCAAGTAATAATCTCATTGCTGGTTAATAAATATTATTAATATTAAAATGATCACACTGTTTTAGACTTGTAATGAGAAGATATATATAACATGGCTCAAATACGTAACTATGATTCCTTGAACAACTTTTATTATTTTCTTAAAGAAAGTTTCTAAAACAATTTTATTGTTTTCTAAAAGAAAAATGTGAAGAAAAAAATAGAAATTCTGAAAGATATTTTCTAAAAGAATTTTTATTGTGTTCTAAAAGAAAAATTTGAAGAGAAAAATAGATGAATTTTAAGTTTGAATATTTTATCAGTTACAAATTTGCCTTTCTGAAAATATTATCTAACCATGATCTATATAAATGTCCATCTAAATGGTGAAATTTGTGTCATACACACATATTTATATACATATATGTATACATATATGTTCACACATATGTATATACATGTGCATGTATGTATAAATATATAGAAAGTAGTGGAAGACACATGAGTATCACAGTACATGTGTGTGGAAGTCAAAGAACAATTTTGAAGTTAGTAGGTAATAATGAAATTGAATTATATATCATAAAATGACTTCACATGAATATATTCAAACCTCTCACTTATATTTTAAGGTGACTTGCTTGTTTTTCTGTCCTGCCCTCAATTAATTATTTTTAAGACATCAGCTGCTGCCACTTGATTGAATTAGTACCTTATAAAACTTTCTCTGATATTAATTTTATGTCCATTTCATGAGAATCTGCCACCATCCATTTTATAACATGTAATATAACATTTTTCAACTTGGTGACTAAACTGTTTATCATACATGGAGTGCCTTAAGTGAAAAATGGTTATGTTGACTTTGGAGAACAGTAATGGGAGGAGTAGGTGGGAGGAGTGGGTGGGTTTGTGGAGATGAACATTATGCATATGCTCTACTGCCCTCGAGAAACCATTGCTTTTTCACACTACTTGAGCAGAAAGGGAGGGCTTTATCATGTGAAACTTTTTTTTTGATATTGTAATTTATTTACTTAAATTACATATGATTTATACTAATCTATGCATCATATATATACCATGTACATACATATAGAGCTCAATTGAATATAAAGGCAAGAATTTCCACTGGACTTTGAAACACTGTCTGTTAATAAAAATGTGTGTAAGCTCTAAAACATAATATGACTTTTCTTTTTTTTCCCTTTATTTTTTATTTCTTCAAGTTACATCTCAATCACAGTCCCCTCCCTATTCCCCCTCCAGTCCTACCCTCCCACCCTCAACCCCCCATCCTCTTCCCTTTTTTTTTTCTTTTAAGTTTAAGGTATATCTTATTTCCCCCTACAGTTTCCCCTTTCAGTCCAACAAATGGCTGTTTCTCTTATAATAATAAATACAATGCAGTAAAACAGAGGTAATTAGGCCACAGTTATGAGGGTCATATGGCTTAACGTACATTCCCAATGACCAGTCCATATGTATTTGGTACCTGACTTTAACATTCTACTATCTAAACATCTCCATGAGTTTAAAGTTCTATACCTGACTCAACATTCATACTAACTTGCAACACAATTTTAAAAGTATCTTCTTAGATCTATAACACTCTCTTGACTCCTAAACAACTCAAAATTTAACTATGAGACTCTAGCTATCTGTTCTTCAACCACCTCAGAGACCTGAGAGGGATAAATATATCTGATTTTGTAGGAAGTACAGGGCCTGCAGCTTCCCAAAACTAAGAAATGACATACCAGTGGCTGCCTGGACAGTTCCCATTTTCTCTCCATACATTACAGCATCAATCTTCAGTCATTTGGCCCCATTTCTCTGACAGACATTGATTGCAGAGCAGGGGTTATGAAGGACTTACCTACCCTGTCTTGGCAGAGCTAGGCTGTCGACTTACCTGCTTCCAGGTTTTGTCCTTTTTGGACAGCATTCTGTCTACACTTGGAGCAAGGGGCTTTTCCTACCAAGAGATAGGCTTGTGACTAATTCAATCATCTTCCACTGGAGATTCTTCGATGCTCATCTTCTACTTGGAGGAGAATAGGGGGTGCTGTCAGGAGTTGATATGTCTTGATATAAAAAAAATCTAAAGTTACAAAAACATCTTTGAATGCCATATTCTGCAGATCTCTTGAGGTTTTTGAAGAGGCCCTATCTATCTCTTATATTAGGGTAAGCAGATGTTGCTTGTCTCTTAGCAGGTTTATTTCTGATTAGCTTAGCAAGTAACTATAATAGGCTGTCATAGTACCTAACAGAATGACTGGCTTGCATAACCATTATTTTGCATTTCTTAATTATCCTAAACAGTTTATGACAATTAGTAGTAAAAGGACGAAACATCACATTTCATTTTTTTTCTTTACTTCCTAACCCTTCCATCCCATTTCTCTGGGGTGGGGTGTCCTTATATAACAGTCCCTCATCTCAGTTGAGAGGTCATATGAGGGCCAAGAGCCTCTTCATTCATTGGGGATCTACAAAGCAGTATCATCAGTGAAAAGTGTCTCGTTGCCCGGGAGAGAGAACTCCTAAACAAACAAACCAATAAGCATACAAAAAAAGATAAAATAGATAAAAATAGATAAAATAGATAAAAATAGATAAAAAGACTAAAAAATAGAAAAATATAACTAATATATAAAAAATAAAAATTAAAAATAAGAAGTCTATGTCCAAATTCCCTTTGGTGTGTTAGTTGTAGTATCGATACCTTCTACTATATAGCTAAAATCCTACTATAAGTGAATAGATGCCATATGTGTCCTTCTGAGTCTGGGTTAGTTCACTCAGGATGAGCTTTTCTAGTTCTATCCATTTGGCTGCAAATTGCATAATTTCATTGTTCCTGATAGCTGAATAATATTCCATTGTTTAGATGTACCACAGTTTTTTAACCCATTTTTCGGTTGAGGGACATCTGGGTTGCTTCCAGTTTCTAGCTATTACAAATAAGGCTGCTTTAAACATAGATGAGGAAACTTCCTTATGATTCCATGAAGAGGCATTTGGGTGTATACCCAGAAGTGGTATGGCTGGGTCCTGAGGCAGAGCTATTCCAAGTTTTCTAAGATATCACCAGACTGACCTCCATAGTGGTTGCACAAGCCTGCATTCCCACCAGCAATGGAGTAGGGTACCCCTTTCTCCACACCCTCGCCAGCATGTGCTGTCATTTGAGGTTTTGATCTTAGCCATTCTGACAGGTGTGAGATGGAATCTCAGAGTTGTCTTGAGTTGCATTTCTCTGATGATTAAGGATGTTGAGCATTTCTTGAAGTGTCTCTCAGCCATTAGGGATTCCTCCTTTGTGAATTCTCTATTTAACTCTGTCCCCCATTTTTTGATTGGATTATTTGGTTTCTTGGCATTTAATTTCTAGAGTTCTTTGTAGATTTTGGATATTAGCCCTCTGTCAGATGTGGGGTTGGTGAAGATTTTCTCCCAGTTTGTAGGCTGCCGTTTTCTTCGAATGACAGTGTCCTTTGCCTTACAGAAGCTTTTCAGGAAACTTTTTTTTTTGAACTCCAATAAGAGTTTCCATTTGAAGAGGGCTGGCAGATATGCCTGGGCACCGGACTTTTGAGTGTGGGGGAAGTGGATTCAGAAAGCAGGAGTTTATAAGGGTCAATTCTGCCATAGGAGACTTTATGAATTCTTTGCTGACCTCACACTGGACATTTCAAACCAAATTACAGAACACAGCACCTGTTTGCCTTCCAACATGGTTAACGATAATAAACACATATGGGTCATTCTTATCTGAGAAGTACGCAGATATCACCAGTCAAGTACAAGGATCAAATCCTGTCATTTAAAGCCATCTAGGTTCATGCCCTAAAGGAAAAGAAGCCCAGCATAGCACAGCAGGTCCTGTCAGCTCTCACTCATATGTACATTGTTAACGCATTGAACTTGTAGACATTTAGTAGACTGGGAAGAGCAGATGCAGAAGGTGTGGTCAGGGGACTGAGTTCCAGGTATATCTAATAGCAATACTCTAAGACACTCTACCATGCCTTATACTTCATAAAGGTTGAAGAGAGGCTTGAGTCTTTTCACTGCAAAAAGTTGCTTTTGAGCATATAGATATACTTGACCATAAAACATAATATTTGCATTTGAGATTGCATTCCACTGTCCAATGAATATATATAGCATGTTTTATGTAGTAGTTAAAAATAAACTTAATTGAGTAAGTGTTGTTTTTGGAGAGTCATATCATCATTATTAGATTTTACTTAATAATAGTATGTTAAACCTATTAAGTTGTACCTAAATTTAAATATATAATTTATACCTATATTTAAATATAAAAGTACATATGCATATGGTTCATAAACACAGAGCTTTCAAGTTTTACAAGCACTTTCAGAATGGGCTATTGCTTTTTCTGTTCATTTGTTTAGTTGGTAATAATATTGACACTAGTATGTCCAAGATTAGTTTTTTATGAAACCTTCAGGATGCTTACAGGTCTCTGAGTCTGGCTCCACAGATCTTTTAGTCAGCCATTTTCTGAATAACATTTTCATGGAGATTAGCTGTTGTGATTAGCATTTTCAGATATAATCATCTGTGGGTTACTCAGGAGCATGTTTTATCTTATTTAAAGTTGTAATTCAACAAGAAGTTTAGAGATAGAACCTGGATCCAAGACATGGAGATACTGTGTCTATCCACCTATACTATGAGCTTCATTATGAGATGAGTGTGTGATACGTGGAGAGATAAATCTCAGAAAAGGAGATTAATGAACTCAAATCCATGAAGCAAATGGTACAAAAGAAAGTTCTGAGTGGATGGTGATTGTCCCCACAACTGGGACATTAGTTTGTGTCAGCCTGTAGACCTTGATCACCTTATTTTGCAACTGTGCACTTTGGAAACCATGACTACAGAAGCTGTGAAACATTAACTGACATTTACCAAGTACTGGGAGGTACTATTCCTGAAAGATCCAGAATAATCGAGGTTGTAGCTTCAAGGAAGTATTAATGAGTTTATGCAGTGATCAGCAGAACTCTATCTGTAGAGTCTTGGTTCATTAGTTACTTCACTAAACACAATCCTTGGGGATGTGTGCATCCTTCATCTGCTTCTTGGTCCATCTTCTACAAAGGCAGAGAGACTGGGGATAATAACTATAATAACTTATATTAAAATAATATTAAATAACTTATATTGAAATAACATAAGCATCTGGTCTTTCCATGTGCCGCAGGAATGTGCCACTGTATCACAGTTGGAGTCCAGTTCTAATAGATCATTTCAGGGAAGTCAGGGCATTCTAGTAGTTGCCATCCTCCTCAGGAGATCAAGGGCTCAGTGCACATGTCCTTGATGACCAGGCTTGAGGCTCTTCATGTGCACAAGGCACACCATTAAGCTTACTTTGATATCAACATCCTCTTTTACAGATGGTTCAGAAAGGATAATTAACTTGACCAAGCCTATGGAGCTAGTCAGTGGAAACAATCAAGATTCAATTACAGGGCTTTTGGTCTCCTGAGGCTATTATTTTTCTGCTGTACCAGGCTGCATTAGATTTACAGACAAATTCTATGTCTGGGAACCTCTAGGATTTTGAATATCTTAGCACACATACTTTTCAATTTAATGCCTTTGAGGGCTTTTTTTTGAAGAAGTGTGTGATTTAGGTGAACCAGCTACTATAGCATTGGAGTTAGTAAACAGAAAAAGGAAAAAGAAAAAAATCCAATATTGGGAATACAGAAAATGTACAATAGAGACTACAAAGATGGCCCAGGAACCAATGTCCAGGTCTCCTGCACAGCCAAGCACACAGATCTTACACAGGAAATCCCTCCAAGGTTAAGATCTTAACCAGAAGGTCACCTACATCTCATAACCCTGAGGTTCCAGCCAATCCCGTGTCTTCCTGATGAAGTCTACCTAGGCCATTATAAACTGTAAAAATATCTTTAATTTTCCAGAGATATTTGTCATCTCAGAGGCTTATTTCTGGATGATCTCACCCTTTCTAGTTGTCTCTGAACTCTGGATGGCTGATTCAAGTCAACTGTCCTGGCTCAAACACCTCTCCAAGCTGACTGATTCAATCTGGCTTCTATCAGCTTCTCACTGAATGTCTCTGCTTGGTGTCAAACTAACTCTGGCAATTTCTTCTAACCTTCTGACTCCTTTTTGTTCTCTGGCTTCCACTGTGTTTGCTGACCTGCACTGAACGGCATGAACTCATGGAGGAACTCAACTCCACTGTGTTTTACTCACTGTACTAACTCTCCCCTCACTGTTCTCAACCCTCCCCAACTGAACTCCCCTGCATTGAACTCAACTGACTGAACTGACTCTCCCTGCATTGCTCTTAAGTTAACTAAGTAAACTCTCTTTATTGTCTGCTCTCATGAGAGTTGGGTGCATCCTATTCTGTCAAATCTTTCTCTCATTTGTCACTTTGTCTGTCCCTCATTTGGATGTCATTGTTTGGGATTAAAGTTATGTACTAAGGGTGTGCCTGTATTCCATCCAGAATCACATCAGACCTAGAAGCTCTCGAAGATCTTTGGATGTGATCAGAGCAGCATGTTGCTGGATTAAAATTCCTCTGTAATAAATATGTCTCTTTGGCAGAGTATCTGTACAAGCAGCAGATACACGTTACATTGAGAATTCGCTCAGTAAATGAACTAACATTAACATGAGAAAACATGGGATTAAAAATTAGTACAAATCTAAAATATGATTATGTCATGTAATAAGAAAGTTACTGTGTATTATATAGACTATGAAATTCACAGTTTTCGGGGAAAAGGAGACTTATTTTCATCTTTCTCTTTATATTTCCGTATTAACCATTTATTGTTTCTGCTATATGCATTCTACATATGAATTTGTGCTCTTTGAATATTCCTTGGTTTCGTTTTTTAAACTTCTCTGTATTTCAGAGAATTCCATATGTGTGTGGATTATCTCTCTCCATATATATGGAGAGAGAGAGAGAGAGAGAGAGAATCTATGTCACATTTTCCCTCTTCTTTTTTCTCCCAGCACACTCTCCTTCCCCCTAACTGCATGTCCTTTGTATGATAACCCACTAAATCCAGTTAGGTTTACTTAGTTATACTTTCTACACAAAATATTATATAGTTGATGTTCATTACATGCTTTCTTGCAATATATGGCCCTTGTGAAAATATTAGCATATTCTAGCATCTGTCACTATGCTTATTTTCCCCCATGTTTGTAGTGGGAAGGTTTAAGTCTACTCTCTGCTTTCAGTAGTGTGAAGAACTGTCTAGAAGCACAACTCCCCAGACCCAACCCCTGCTAACATTTCTACTCTTTGCCTCTATGGTATTGGCTACATTAGATGAGAGATAAAAGTATATATTACATATTTATTTCTCTCTATACCTGGCTTATTTCATCCAACAGATAGAAGCAAGGAGCCTCATTATGCTGCATTATAGGAAAAGCAGGTGTGTCTGGCCACTCTTCTGTCCCCAGTACATGCACACTCTATGATGACAGTAATCACAGCTATGATTAGATGCCAACAGGAATTTGTATGTTATCTCGGCATGGTGATACAAGCCTTTAATCCCAGAACTCGGGAGGGAGAGGCAGGTAGAGCTCTCTGAATTTGAGGCCAGACTGTTCTACAAAATGAGTCCAGGACATCCAGGACTACACAGAGAAACCCTTTCTCAAAACAAACAAACAAACAAAAAAGAAAAACAAAAACAAAGGCAAGAAAATAATGTGAATGATAAATACTTCCAGAACCAGATTCTGGAAACCCCACATAAACAAAAGGAAAATAAATTTGTGAGAAAACACAAAAATGCTTAATGAAGCCTAGGATACCTGTGGAAAACTCACCAAGAAGACCATGATTAATAACCCTAATGCAAGGTAACCCCAATCCAGATGCATTTTCAATGACGCAGCAATTACTATATCAAGCTTTTTAAAAAATTTAATGCTGTATATTTCATGAGATATAAACATTGATAATTTTATATGCACAGTGGAAAAATAACACAATTGAATATTAACTAAAATAGAGATGATATTCCTACCTTAATGGGATAAACTAACTTGAAAACATGCCTTTTCAAGGAAAATAAAATAAACATGTGAACTAAAGACAGTCATAAAAAAATTGAAAAGTCCTAACCCTCTGAAAATTGGTGTTTCTCAACTTTTGTGTCCTTTGTAACTTAGTCTTAATTATTTAAGAGAAAATTGGTAAAATTGTAAAGGACACCATAAAGCTAAAAGATTGACACAGGGATGTTTTTGCTAATGTAAAAGAGCTTTTACGTTTACAATATATAAGTCTATTCTGAGGAAATATCCGGATTAATCATGTAAAAGTAGAGTCAAACAACAAAAACAAATATATACTGCTTGTTAAGAATATTTTAGATTTTTTTCTCATTGTTTAAATAGTATTCAACTAAAGGACTTATGCACTTACCACTTTCCTATTATACTGTAACTTCCTGTTGCCTTCAACAGTAAACATAAGTCCTACATTCATTGAAATGAAAATTAGCATATTAGAATTTTCATTGTTAGCAAAACTTTAAGATATACAAATAAATATTGCTTAAAATCAGAAATAATAGAAAATTAGTTAAACCCCAAAAAAGACATCTTATAGAAGAAATGGATGGATGGTTAACAAATGGAAATATTTAATCTTATTCATAATACACAGAATGAAAGCCAGCATAACAAAGATTCATTTAATGCCATTTGGAGAGACTAAATCACAGCGTCTTAGAACACCAAATGGTGAAATGGCATGGTCCAATGAGGCTCCCACTTGTTCCTGATTAGGGAACTATTTTTCACATATATGTGCTAAAAAAAAAATGTGTACTGTGTCTAACAGTGAGAGTATAGAGACACTTAATTTGACAGGAGACTGGTTGATAATGGAGAGGGTGTACAATAGAACATCACTCAGTCGGGGGACGAGGAGTTGGGCCCCAGTGAGCCCTCTTCAGAACCTTATGATTGTTGGACTTCCTTCTTCCTTTGCTGCCTGGACTTCATGTCCATCATTTAATGCACCCTGGCAGTGGTGTGTTTTAAGTAGCCTACGCAGACACATGACTTCCTCTTTAAATGCCATCTTCAAAGTGACTGAAATTGTTGTTAGCCTAAACTTAGGAGAATGTATCTATCAGTCATACTGCTGGATATGAGCACCAGCTATGACTTGGTCAACATTGCTCTGCCTTTACAACAGCTAGCATGGATCCTACTATCTACAGTTGAATTAATGAGGTGGTTGAGGCAGAAGCCTTCAGTGTGCCAGTAATGGTAATAGGGATTCACACCTTAGACTACCCATGCTTCATAAGACAAAATTCTGTGGTGTCTTCAACAATGGGACAAAGTTTTTCAGCCAATCTTAACCAATAGAAAAACATTTTTGTTTCTATTTCCTAATTTTAAGAAATGTAATTCAAAGGACTTTGCCTATAACTATGTTCAAAGAGGGAGTTTGGAAATCTTAAAATTGCCAGAAATATATGCAATCTTGAAACTATTAAAGAAGAAATTCATAATCAATTTAAAGTGCAAATGCATGATGAAGAAAAATGGTAATATCTAATTTTCTAAGAGAGAAAATTATTCAACCTTTGAATGGATGGTTAAAAATAGTTATCATTTAAAAGTATATTGTGAAATAATAAGCCATAGCTGAGAAAGTACAGTAGGACCAGTCTAATAAAATTAAAATACATGGCAGAATGATATTAGTCTCTTTCAATAAAACTTCTCATGCTTAAAAGAGTAGTGCCATGATTCAAAACTCAAGGTCAAACTTTTAGTAATTTGCCCGAGTTACAAATCGGATATGACTCACATATAGTACAGGGAGCCTGTGTTAAAATTTTTTTAGGAGAGATGGTCAATTTTAAAATGATTACCCAGCCAAGCTTCTTGGATGGCTTGGTACCAATGGCTTGCTTCATGTGAAAATTATATCCCTTTCCGGATCACACACCTGAGCCTGTGATTAGAGGTCAGCCATCCACAAAAAGAGGGTGCAAGGAGGAGATGTTCTGGAGCACTCTCTGATATGCCTCCTCCACCACTGACTGCCCCTTTGTTTGGCCCTGGCCCCTGCAGCTGTCTGCTTTTTCTTCTTAGTCTGCTTTATATCAAGTCCAATGTCTCAGCTCTGCTTCAAGATTGCAAGCAGGCTCTGCCTTACCAAGTCTTCAAGGCTTTCTATGACCGCAATACTCTATTAATATCTTTGCTTTGCATCTTTTTCACTGGGTACTCCTTGGACAGTGAGGGCAGCACCCTCTTGGAGCAATGTCAGAGGTGTCCTTATGTCCCATGCTACATGCTCTTTGCTCATTCCTATGCTCTCTGAGCACCCACCATGGGAAGTACCTGATAAACCACCATAGTCTCTTCTGACTCTCACAGCTCTGTGCTAATGTCATAGGAAATGAAAACCCATGTGCTCAGGCAATTTGCACACAATACAGCTAAAGTCAGAAAATTGATGGGCATGGTGGAGTAAACCTTGTGGAAAATGTTATCTTGCTGAACCAAAAAGGACTACAAAAAGCTATGTGCCCATGAGCTGAACCTGCACCTCTCTCAGACTCCTGTTATCCTGAAGATATTTCTCACTCTCCCATTTTCTTCTCTGAATGACCTGAAATCAAGTGTTCTGTAAGATTAACTATAATTTCCTTTCCCTGTTGTCTTTACACCAGAGCCTAGCCTACTGCCAATGGTTAATGAGAACTTATATTCATTCAACAAACATTTATTATAGGACAAGATATTGCTCAATTGCACATGCTTTAGGAATAATGTGCATATATGTAGTAGTTAAAATATGTATATTTTCCTTATCTGTTAAGCAACATTATCTGCACCTGAACACAGGAGGCCTCTTCACTACATTGGAGTCCATATGTCCCATCTGTGTTCCTGAGAAAATGGCTCAGAAGTAAAACAGATGGAAGGTTGAGGCTCAGGGGAGGGTTCAAGTGTTTCCTACTCAGTTCTATCTTTTTTTAAGGTTTTATGGCCCTGCCCATGTTCCCTATATGCAGAGAAAAACTTAGGGTAGAACATCTAGGTTATACTCTCCTCATTGGGTCATCTCTCAGTCCTCTAACTTCAAATGGGTTTGAACTTCACAGAATGTCAGAATGTGGACACCAGCCAAATGTTGTGATCCCCTCTGACTGATTCTTTTTCCTGCGCCCTGACCCCATTCTTGCCCTCTTCCCCTCCCTCCCATCTACAGCTTACCCCCCCTTTTTTTCATCCTCACATATACAGTCACAGTATCTCTCCACATAAAGGTATGAAATTGTTTAGAGAAATGAAGTATGTCTCACTTGACCTGGAATAAGAGACTGACTTTGTGCTACTTTACTGAGTAAATCTATTAGATACAATTTTTGTAATTTAATTCAATATAACTATCTGTTTTAGTTGCTTTTCTGTTGCTATGAAAAGACACCATGAACAAGCCAATTTATAGAAGACAAATTTTAATTTGTGGCTTAATATGCCAGAAGATTAGGGTCTGTGATCATTATGGAGGGGTGCAGGGCAGCAGGCAGGAAAGCATACTGTAAGAAGAAGTGGGGAACTCACATGTTGAGGCAACAATCAGAAGGCAGAGAGAGCTTAGTGAGATTGTTATGGGCCCTTTAAACTGCATAGACCACCTCCAGTGGCACACCTCCTCCAACAAGGCCACACCCTTTAATCCTTCCCAAGCAGTTCCACCAACCTGGAAGCTAGTATTCAAGCATATGAACCTATGGGGGACAGTCTCATTCAAACTACCATACTATCATACTAGTTGTGTGGTTACATGGAATCCTTGAGTCTAAAGCTGGGTTGGTGCATAATTGCTCTTGAGTTGTTTTCTGACACTCCCCTGCAGAAGGCAAGAGCTCAGTGGGAAGGAATCAAATCAGTTAAGCCTATCCTTCTAAATGCTAATGTTACATTAAATTAACATGTTATATAAATAAAGTGGTGTTTATAAAAATTAAAGTAAACCTCTCATACACTCATGTGATTGCAGTGCTATCTCTTCTGTGTTATTACTTGTCATTTACTGTCAATGTGTTTATTCCCTTTTCCTTCTTTGGGGCCTTTCATACCATTATTCTTTGTCGCATTTGATTTATAGGTATCCTTCAGGAAAACTGGCAAGGAAACAGTGGGAACAGCTTCTCATGAGCACCTGCATGTTGCTGGCTTGAATTTAAGTCCAATAGCTAAAAATATGCTTGTCATTATCTGTGATTTAAGAACCATTGGTGTCTAATTCATTCAGCCAACAACACCCAGGGAGGAATGTCATGTACGGAAGAAGTTGAGCTGTGATTAAGACCTCATTGTCTGAATGCGAATATCCCATTATGATAGTGGGCACCTCCTGTAAATACCGAATGGTGCTGGCATATTCTAGATGATATTTTTCCCACCTGATGTCATTAAACCTTTTAACAGAGAAATGGAATACTGGAGTTACTGTCATGTTTATATGTATTTATAGTTTTATCTTTCCAAACTTTCTTTAGATTTGCTTAAGGAAGGGGATTGTGTTGGAAAGATATTATTTACTAAGACCTGACATGAGAAATGTTACTGGAGCAGCAACTGATTCAATTTGGAGAAGTCTGCTTTGCCGTTTAGAGGGATACAGTGTATCCTCATGTGAGATATACATAATTCTACAAACATATCATGGCAATGGTCATACTGTGAAACTCAAACTGCAGCCCACAATTCACCTGTATTGTTGTGTACCAGGAAGATGAGGATCCCACCTTGAGTTCTTGAAGACAATTCTGGAAGCACACATATTCTATCTTGTTTGCTTGAGTGACTACATCAAACTCCTAACATTGTGCTGTGCTTTTTAATATATCAGAGAATCTTGTGTCCATATTGACTGTTTTTGTCTATCTGTTGCTATAACAGAATATTATAGACTGAGTCATTCTTAATGAACAAAAATATATGGGCTGTCCATACTAGAGATAAAAAATGATAAGCTTAAGTTACACCATCATGCATAGTATTCTGGCTGTAATATCCTGTGGTATGGGCTTCTCCCCCCTGAAATTCACTCAAGGCAAAGGAACCTATGTCACCGACATCACTTAATACTTGGTCACTAGGGACCCAGTTCTCAGCACATGACTTTTTTGGGATACACTTAGGCAAAGTTTCCTGATACTGCTCTTAATGCCATCCAAACATCTCTGTGGATAGTATCTGGGTTACCACATTGCAGATTTCTGTTCAGGGAAGTCCTCTGACTTTGACCTGATACACCATAGAAGGAAGAAAGAGCTGCAACCATAAGGCTCCCAAGTATGCCCACTTTAGTATACCTTCAGGGTTTCAAGGTAAAGGGGTGGGATTGACAGGGTGTAGAGTATCCATAGTTCAAGGGAGGCTTTATCAGATCCTCTCAGAATCAAGTGAGTCTGCAATGTTGTCACAAACTTAACATCCACAATTTGCAAATAATAGACAATATAATGAGATACAAATTTTGAATTGAATGCACCTCTCAAAGAAGTTCTTCCAAACTCCATAGTGACATTTCAAAGCTTTCAAGACTCCCACCTTTCTCCTCTTCCCAAAGAACTTGAGATAGCTGGGGGAGATTCAGAGGACTCCCCAAGAGTAATAGGAAATGCTCATACCATGAAATGTTAATAGTCATTTTATTTCACATTTACTCTCTGTTGACATTGCTATAAATCAACTTGTCTTGTGCATTTGTGTGAGTTTGTTAGGATTTCCTGTGGGGAAGGCAGCAGGATACCTTTGAGCTTTAATTGATATTCTCAGCTAATGTGGTCCAAATGGAAGTTTCCTCCAAGCCTGGTTGTCTAGTGTCTACTGTGAGTCAGTCTTGTTTGGGTGACCTACTCAGTCATAACATTAATGAAGATGTTTCCCTATAAATGAAGTAGAAAAGTAAAAAGCAGAGGATAAATAGGTATTTTGTGTTATCAGTTGAAAAACCTTATATAATAAAAATGTGATTTTGATGCTACCTAGAATGGGATATATGATACAGCCTGTGGAAAAAAAAATAATATCAGTTAGCGACTTATGGAGAAGCTTTGAAAAGGATAAGAGACCCAGATGTGAAGAAGATACCAAACCTGTCTTGTTTGAATGGATAATAGAGTGATAAAACCATCAAAATATTCTTGTATAGAAACCATCCTTGATACATGTGGCTTATGTGGCAGAGCCAGATTGTTGAGTGTGTTCTTCTCATAACTCCAGATCAGCTCATGACAAACCAGTACACCCTGAATGGCAGGCCTGGAAGTGCATGTGATACTTGTTCCTGTTACGTGAGTCCCTAGGCACAAATGGATTAGACTACAAGTTCACACAGTTCTGAGCAGAGAGCATGAACAGGGCTGTCCCTGGGAAGCTACTTCCTGCTTCCTGCAAAGAAGATAGAATGTGATCTCAGACTTTTAGCTTTCCAAATAAATATGTATATTTATCTATTTTCAAAAACTGTCTGCTTACTGCCCAAATTAAAGACATCTGTGATTATAACAGTGTCCAAGAACAGAAAGTTACCTAGTTAATCAACTGAGAAATAACATGGCCCTCTTGTAATACTAGCACTAGAGACCCTTGTAGCAAGCTGACTGACTGACTGGACCACCTAGAATTGATACCCACTGGTTTAACTGAGAGATCCTGCATCCAAGAATAGATGGAGACTTTCTGACGAAGACTCCCAACATTAATCTCAAGCTCACACACACACACACACACACACACACACACACACACACACAGGTAAAAACATAAGAAAAAATAAAAGATAAATATTAAACCAATTTCAAGAATATAGTGAAAACACACACATGCTCGTTATTGGCACACATATGTAATGATAATATGTGGAGTGCTGTGAGAAGGGCACTGTTTCTAAGCCTTGCTCTCTAAGAACAAGGCAAGGTATGCTAATTTTGAATCATGATGTGCTAAAATTTAATAATCACCAAAAGTGATTTTGTTGGTTTGCCTGACTTTAAGAGGACACATTTCCTGTTTATGTTAAGATTTTAAATTCCCAAGTCAACAGTTATGTTAATACACATTCAAGAGGACATTTCAGTAACAAGTGCCAATGTTAGAAATTCAGAAGAAAATACATTACAAAACAGCCTATGTACATGTAAGAGATAATAATTGGTTTTCTCTGTGCTGCTGCATGACTTTTCAAAATTTGATAGTATCATTTAATAGGAGTATTTGTTGTGATTATGATAAATAATTAAAGCTTTTGCTTCCCTGCCACCAATAAGAAAGAAATAAATCTCTAAGCTAAAGAGAACACCACCATACATTAAAAGTCAGAAGTAGACATTCCCAAGGAAACTTCTGAAGATCTTAGGGGGACAAGTAAAGGGAGGAGAAGTCATTGTGGAATGTACCACATACTGTGAGTGATATCCATCAAGAATTTATCTATAATAATCTCTGTAGAGTATTATGAAGTGGAAGAATGGGAAGAAGGGAGATAGGGATGCCCCATAGCCTTTCCTCATCACTGCTTGCCTAACAGGCATCCTTTCCTCACTGTTAAGAAATGCATATATATTCTAAACAATAAATTGTTTATTTTGAACTTTATTTAAATACCTTGTATAAATGCTTTTTGATTCACTTAACATTACATCTTCCAGGCTTATCCTCACTGGAGCATGTGACTATAATTTATTCATTTTTGTTTCTGTATATTATTACATTGTGTGATTATGTCAAACTCATTCATCCCATCTTCAGTTCATAGACATCTTAGGGTTTTTCTGTTAAGAACTATGCTGTATTTGGGTGCATTTGAAACCATCTGTAGTTTCTTTAGTTTATTTTCCAGAAGGCTGATTTGATGGTTCACTAAATATATGTATACCATGAAAAAAAAAAGTTGTGCATCAGGATATAAGGTAAAGTATGTTTTCTAGCACACAGGCCTATAGAGATGGTACTGGATGGTAGCTGAATCTACTCATGTTCTTGAGTGACAGTGTATGCCCTGGACTCTACATCCTATGCAGTCTTGATTGTCTGCACTGTTGAGTTCATCTTCATTATTTTTTAGCAAAATTCAGGATACATTTGCCACCCCATCAGTATTTCCTGCTTAACAAATGAATTGCCTATATACAATAAAGAACTTCTTTATCATTTATATCCTTAGACTCTGATAAGTGTTCTTTTGAGAATTGCTTATACACTGGAAAATGTTTGGAGAGTCAGTGTCCTTGGGAGTACTAGCTACAGTGTGACAATTGTCTAACACTGAGTTGTCCTGGTATACTTAGCTGTGCACAGTGAAATTTCCTGATTGTTCTTCCTGGTGCTGTTCTCATTGTTTATTTAGAAATTTCCCCATAGATAGTATCTGCTTTTATTTTTCACTTCTGAGTCATCCTAACTTCCTCGTTCTTTGTGATTAATGTTAGTAAATTCATTAATGTTTGATGTCAAAACTCCCATTAATCTCCTGCAATGTGTAGTTCTTTATTTCACCTCCCATAAACAATGGATTGCTTTTCTTCAGTTGCTCTCAATTGCCTCAGTTTATAAAGGAATTGCCCACTCTTCCCACCTAGATCAATCAGATACTACAAGAAACAATTCTGAAGACCAATTTTAAGAAAAACCTAATTACACATTTTTAAAAAGACATGGCAATTTTCAAAAATATTTTTAAAAGAAACAAATCTTATCTCCATAACCATTTTTATGGTTTTTAAATCATAGTACAAAAGAAATGGAGGGTCCTTTGTTAGAAAATTACCGAAAATTTTAAGATACAGTGGAGTGAAAGACAGATTGGAGCCTTTTTAAGAATTGCCTTTACTCACGCCTTTAATCCCAGAACTTGGGAGGCAGAGGAAGGCAGATCTCTGTGAGTTCAAGGTCAGCCTGGTCTGCAAAGTGAGTCCAGGACAGCCAGGACTACACAGAGAAACCCTGTCTTGAAAAAACTAAAAAAAAGAAAAAAAAAAAAAGAATTGCCTCTGGGTTATGTTTAGAGTTAGGGTTAAATTAGATGGTCCTGGAATCTCCCTGATCTACAGCATTGATGAGAAGTATTGGGACAGCTCGTGAACCCTGTAGACAATGACCACCAGATCATTTTGTTCTCAAAGCCTCAGATTACAGATTCAATATAGCATGAAACAGAAAGTAACCAAAAGATTATCAGGCATGGCATAGTACAAGATTTGAAGAGGTTTCATTGATTTCCCACATTTTCTGTAGTTAAGGAAAAAGATCACAGTGAGATTTCACCATCCATAGTCTATTTGTTGTTACTTTTACACTTTCTGTGTAAAAATACCTGGCAAAGGAAACCTAAGGAAAGAAGGAAGCACTTGTTCGCTTCTCAGAATTTGAGACTACAGTCTATCGTGATAGAAAGTCATGCCGGCCAGAACTTGAGGCAGCTGATCACACTACATCCACAGTAAGGAAGTAGACTGCCAAGTCACTTCCCCTCCAAGGTCTCCAAGACCTGTTCACTGCTGCCTCTAGTTAAACTCTTTCAGAAATACCCTAGTTGCCTTCAAATTCATCATTGGTGATCATACACAGTAACCATTTTATTTATTTGTTATTCATTTGTTTATTCATAAATTTATTTGCGGGTGCTTTTTATTTTACTAATTGTCTAGTTAAGCAAAATGTAAATTCACAATTTATAACCGAGAAGCAACTACAGTGAGGAGATTGGTTTACCAGCAGCCTATTACAGAAGAGAATGTCACTATGGAGGATGGGTGACTAGGTAGTAACAAAAAGGCTACTCTCTGAATCCTAGGCTTCCCTGCAGGAGTCTCTGGAATATTTTAAACAGATGCCCATGCCTCCCACTAGGATTAGACTTCGCTAACAGGGCAGGTGAACAAGATCAAGCTGATGAATCCTCTTCCTATTTATCCCAAGAGCCAATTCTCACATGACTCCTGGACCACCAACAAGCCTTCTTTCATGTTCTCCCCACTGGTACCAGCAAGCTCCTCAGTAAGTCTGGAGCTCTGTGTATGGATGGCATGTTCATTATTTTATCCTGAGTGCATATCACAAGGGGAAAAAAAAACCACGATAACCTTTTACTCCTAGTGTCTTAGAGACTTTTATATTTTTGTGAAGAGACACCATGTCCAAGGAATCTTATTTTTTTTTAAGCATTGAATTGAGGGCTTGCTTACAGTTTTAGAGGGTGTCCCTAACCATCCCCATGCTAGTGGGGAGCATGGTGACAGGCAGGAATGGTGCTGGAACAGCAGCTGAGAGCTTACATCTTATCTGTAGTTGGGGGGGAGGCTGGTGTCTGATTTTGAAACCTCAAAGCCCACCCCAGTGACACAGCTCCTCCACCAGAGCCACATCTCCTAATCCTTCCTAAAATAGTCCACCAACTGAGACCAAGTATTCAAATATATGAGTCTATGGGAGGCATTCTCATTGAAACTATCACACCTAGAAAACCTCTCCTGGCCTGCTTTCTTCTTACTTTATATTTTTATCACATTAGTGACAGACCTTACTACATGTACTATATAATATTCTGACTTTCTATTCATATGCATTAATCATTTTCCTATGTTGAAAACTTTTCAAATGTCAATTTTGATGATTATAATATTTTAAAATGCTAGTCTGCTCTAGTTTACCTGATGGCTTGATATGTATTCAAACAAAATGAAAAGTTTCCCACATTGAGCCTCTGAAGGGAAGAAATGATCATCTCTCCATTGGGAGCATGGGATGCCCCCACTGATGGCCCTGCTTGAGATAGTCCACCTTGGTTTTTCAAGAGCTTAAAAACTCAATAGCTGGCAGCAGCTTGGGTGGTCTTCATCTATAAAATCAATTCCAAATTCTTTCTCTGAGACAATTTATTAGAAAAAAGTAGAACTCCAGTTAAAACACTTTTAGAGTGCTTGCTTGCCAAATATTGTACTATTACTGTTCAGGAATCTGTACTAATATGGGATGTGGGGAGATGGCTTGATGGATAGACATGAAGACCTAAGTTGGAATCCCTGGGATCCATGTGAACAGTCAGACACAGACACAAACATGCAAGGCAGAAGCAGGATGGGATGGTTCCTGGGACATGCTGGCCCTCAGACTAGTCCCATGTTCAGTGAAAGTCCTTGTTGCAAGGAAATAAGATAGGGAGTGATAGGACACCGCATGTCCTCTCCTGGAATTAGCACTGGTGAATGAGTGTGTATGCACACACACGTGTTTACATATACCATGCACACAAACATGGAAAATAAATCCATACTAAATTATGCTTTCGGCTACTGTCCTGTTGCATTATGATAGATTTTACTCTCTGCTCATTTGTGGAGGGGGATGTTTCCTAGTTTAATTTACAGCTCTTTGATTATTAGGGAGGTTGCAATTTCATGTTTACTAATCATTCCTAATTACATATTATTAATCTTCTGCCCTTTACCCTAAAGCATTCTGATATAATGTCATTTATGAGGGTTGATGATTTTCTTATCTAATTTCCTTGAAAAAATCATATTTCTTTTATGTTAATGTGTATTTTTAATCTATCATTTTGGAGACAGTTGTCTAATTTGGAAAGTCTTATGCTAATAAAGACCTATATGGCTCTTAGTGAGTTCTGAGAATTCACAATGATGCAAAAAAATATGCCTGGTTATACAAGTGAATTTATCTTTTCAGTTGAGATAGGCAGAAGGTGTAAAAATAAAGGGCAAATTAATGTGTCTCATTTGCTTCATAAACCTATTTGGCATTGAAATTCTTTGACAGCTTAAATGGTATATTGTCAATTGGGGGTACACCATGGAGCAAGTCTTGATGGATGGCCTCTCTATTTCTGTATTCCTGCTCTGTCTTTCTCTTTGCTTTTCATCAAACTTCTCTCAGATCCATTTTTCACCTGGGTGAAAGTAAAGCCATCATTTCTTGAGGAGTCTGAACATTAAATAATTTCTGCTGTGCATGCTCAGGACTCTGCAGACATGTTCTAGAGCTTTTGTTGAGGTTCTTCTCTTTGTCACATGTTCAACAGAGCCCAAGCGCACCATAGGGATACAGAGATCCCCACACTGATGGGAGACATGTTCTACAGATAAATGAATCAAAAGGCATGAAGAAGCCTTGCAGATGGATGGAGTTTAATCAACGTAATAGCAGTGCAATGTGGACATGAGTTGGCAGTGAGAAGAGAGTTCCCCTGAAGGACTGGTATCCAAGGATGAGAAGTAACAAAAAAGAAAGATATAAGGGGCCTGTTCCAAATGTGACAAAAGCCAATGGGAACAGACTGTGATGAGTTTGTCCAGGGTATTGTCCTCACATTTTGAATATGGAATTTTAATTACAGTAGAATGGTCTCAATATATTGAAATAGCAAGCTTACAAGCAAGGCTTTTTTAGACAAGATGTGGACTGTGGTGTGTGCTATGGATTCCAGGAGTTGTTTGATCAAAAGGGAAGGTGGCAATAGTGATATACACACAACTGTTCCTTCAAGCATACTTCATCAAGAAAAATAAACAGGCAGAATGGATATCTAAAAACCATAGTTGCCAGAACTTAGTGTACATAATTTTACTTATATTGCCACAAACTTGCAATATCTATCATTCTGTATGACAGAAATAAATACACTCAAAAACACACGTGTTAGAAAAATAGACCATGGATATATGTATATTTATATATGGTATTTAATTTTTATTATAATAAAATACAAGGAGAATAAAGAAAAGTAGCCTTAAGTTGGATTCCTTGCATTTTTAATTTGTGGTAAATTTGGAATATATCAAGAGATCCAACATGGGAGCTCATGAGTAGGGCTTGTTGGAACTTGCTGGAAGTTAGCTGTTTCTGCTCTCCTTGAATTTAGTAGGAGCTTTCTGCTCTAAAAACAACAGGAAGGAAGCAAGGAGTCAGAAGCTTCTCTGCAGACCCTCAGTGGAGCTGCTTCCAGGTCTTGGCTCTTGGCTTCCTTCATCTCATTGTCTCTTAGGGATATTATCTGAATTATGGCAGTGTATTCACGAGTGCATGCTCAAGGGTAATGGAAAGGAGAGGTGAAGGGTGCCAAATGCTGTTGTTGATTTGCTGGGAAATGGCCAGAAGGTAGGAGCCTCTTTTACAGAAAAAGGCAGCTGCCTCAAGGCTTCAGTTGCTCAAGATCCTAATGGTCAGTGCAATGATCAGATCCCCAGTGAGAAACCTCCAGCCTGTCATAGGACCTCTTGAATGGACAGCGCTTCTGAACATGCATCCATGAACTCCACTATTCCCAAGGAATTTGCACTGAGTTAATGAACAGTGCTGGGCTTCCACCTTTGTTGCCCAAGAAAGAACATGAATATATATTATTAGAGGAGGTGTATTGTGTCCTGGGTCACTCTAACCTCCCTGACAACTTGAAAATCTGGGGCTCCCACATGCCAGTGACATTCCTGTAATTAGGCTGAAAATCAAGAAAGCTGTGCTAGAGCAAAGGAGACACTGATCTGTAGCAATGAAGCCCTGACTTTATTTCTGTGGCCCATGGCTAAATGGAGAGGACTCTCACTGTGTATAGAGGACATGTATGCTGAAGTCTGTATGCCTGGCACTCTGATGAGGGGTGGCTTTTTCAAATGTCTTGAGATAAGGCCAAACATCATTATAAATCTCGGTCTTAATGACAAAAACTTTACAGTCTCTCGAGGGACCTAAGCCTGGTAATACACCATTGAAACATTGAGGCTATGCTGAAAGTCTGTTGTCATTATATGTAGGAGCCAGACATTTATCTCCCGGTGACAATTACCCTCCACCATCACTATCTACCCATATTCAAGTGTTCTTCTGTGTAAGTAACCTCGGAATGAGGGGGCTCAATGTGTTGTACACAAAATAAGAGCTGGCTTTGTTGATTCCCCTTGTCTTCAAATTTATTGAATATGGTGCAACACCACTTTGGAGAATGAAACCTGAGACACTTTTCTGAGAATACTTTCTACTTTGTCACTGACTGACCAAGTTGTGTTGGACAGAAGACTCAATGCCATTGTTTAAGTTTCTATTAAGACAGATGGACATGCAGCCCCTTCTTTCAGGATTATTTGGGAGAAGTAGTGGGCATTGGGTACAATCACTATCCTGTAGGAAGCTCAGTGACAGTTCTTGCTCTGACTAAGACACTAGAATATGGAGAAGCTAACACTAGCATTCAATGCCCAAGAATCTGCCATCTAAAACATGTCACTCTCCATGGTAGGACTCCTGGATGTGATTCAGTACCTCTTACCATCTTCTTTATAAAAAGAATCTGTTTTTCAGAGAGAATGCTTGCCATACAAGTACTGATTATTAGTGACTTAAGGAACCAGCCTTTAGTACTGTGGATCACTTCAGGACTAGAGGAAAAGGCTGTGCGCATTGGCAGTGAAGTCGTACTTCACTTAGTAAAGGTACCAGCTTCTAGAAAGGGAGGGATAGCTTGGTGATTTCATCATTGCCATAGTGGCATATAGTATGTTTATGTTACCCGATCCAGCATATGGATGTGGCTGGTCACCTGACACATCAATCTGCATCCATGGTGGTGGCCGCATGAGACATGAGTACAGGGGGCCTGTGACTAAGTTAGCAAATGACTGAGGGAGCAAGGAGGATATGCGTGGGTCTCTGCTGCTACTAGTGCCCAGGGCCTTCTGTGTGGAGGACAGAGACAAAAGGAATCCAAAGCTTGGTCAATATGGATTTCTTCAGGATCTTTGGGTAGACAGTGCCTGGTGATGGGAGTTGACTGGGTGAACGCCACCTTAAGGGAGTCACAGACTCTTCAGGGGCTATATGCAGCTCTGTGAAATAGATAAGGCATGGCAGAGGTCAACTTTGGGTGTCTTTCCTTAGGTTCCATCCACCTTGTCTTTGAGACAGTATCTCTCACTGAACCAGAAGCTAATTTATTAGCCTAGCACAGCTGGCAACAAGCCCTAGAGATCTGTTGGTCTCCTCATACACTGGGATCAAGAATATGTGTGGCCATTTCCAACCTTTCTCTTCATTCTATAGTTAAAACCCTGATCTTCACACACATAAAGAATACTTTTTGCTGACAAGGTCACCTCCCAGGTGCAGAACATTTATTGCTGTACTTCTAGAAAGTGGGAAATCCAAGTTCAAGATTCTGGCAGACCCATGCCCATTAGGAGCAAGCCTTTTGGTTCCTATGGTCTTTTTAATGTATATTTGTATGATCAAAGGGGCACCCAGCTCTCTTATCCTCTCTGATATTAATTATATTAATGATGATGAGTGCCTCAAGCTCAAATCATCTCCTTCTACTTCCTAATATTATATTGGGGAGAAGATTTCAATATATAAGTTTGGGTGCTAAATGTGCATTCTGGGTAAAGAATGTATTTTCTGAGAAACACCAACAGTAGCAACAACATAGGGTCTATAGGCAAGATGCAAAAGTGAGGGCTTTAAAGAGTCTATATGAAATATAAACCACAGAGAGCTGTCCGTCCACCTGCATAAGAGCCAGGGTTTACTGTTACAAGCATTAACTTCAAAGAGGAAAAGGGAAAGACGGGGTGGGGGAGCTAGTCTAGGCTTTCCATTCGAATGTTGAAGCCTCTGTTAAAATGCAAGCCATTGTTCCCCAGGCTGAGACACAGAAGATTAGCTGATTTCATTTTCCAACCGTGTAGCTCGGTGTCAGTGCACAGAACAATGAGCTTTAATAAACCTAGGGAGACAGAGCCACACAGTTCTGCTCTGCAGGTGCATCCAGACATCACACCACTTCTGTGCTCTTCCTGTCTCTTCCTTGTTTTATGAATAACAAAATTAAGCTTGACTACAGAAAACTTAGTGTAACAAAGAATCTGGTGAACTTCAATACTCTGTTTCTCTATAATCCTTGTCCAAGAATTTTCCCTCTAAACAAAATGAGGAGAGAAAAGATGTCGGAATGGGAGCTGACTCTCCATCTAGTCCCAGTCTACATGGAGCCTTGGACGTGATGGTGGTGATTAAGGTAACCATGTTTCCTGGTGGTAATGGGTAGGATAGGTTCTTTTTTGGTAGCAGTGGGTTTAATCCATCAGCCGAAGGCATTGGATAGAGTGAGAGTCTTATATATAGCAATAATTGACTGCAGACAATCCCCTCATCCTTATCTCAACACAGATTCTGAACTTGAAATTCACTTTTAGCTACTATCCCCTTCAGTTTTGAGAAATTTTCATATAATTGAGTGAGATGCAGTGATTAAATCCCCTTCAACTCAAGAAATTTTAATTAGAATCATAGACCCATACAGATTTTTTTGAGATGGAGAAAGCCAAGTGAATTAATTATTTTTGGTAGATCGTGCAATATTCAGAGGATTCATGTTTTGAATGTGACTGAATTCTGAAATTAAAAAAAAACAATGAATTGAAGAGTAAAATAACAAATATCAAAGTGAAAACTCTGAGACCTTCAGAAGTTTGGGTTCCATGGAGGAGACATTCTTGCTCTGATTCCTTTGGCACCTCACAGTCAGGTCTTAGCCTTAAGCTTTGACAGTTAAAGATATTAGAGAGGGAGAGGGAAGAAAAAGGAGAGGGGAGAAGAGAGAGAGGGAAAGGGGGGAGGCCAACAAAAACTGAAGTCATATGAAAATGAATGAAGGCAAAGGAAGGTAGAAGGAATAGCAGAGCAGAAAGAGGGAAGAGAGAGAGAAACACAAAAAGAGAAGCTGGATTAGAGAAAAAGAGAAATGGTAGAAGATGAGGGGAACCTAGGGATAGGATGGGACACTCCAGGAAGGAAGCCATAAAAACAAATAGAGGTTGGAGGGGAAAGAAGGAAGGAGGGAGCATACTCTGCCCTCTTGGGGAATGGCAGATTACTGGTGTTTGCAGTTGGCTCTTCCCACATCCACCTCTCGATGAACTGGGTGCTCTTCTTGACTAAGCTGTCTAGTCAGATAAGAACTATTCTCTTGTTCTGAGGTTGTGGCTGATCCAAGAACATTTGCTTCTTCTGTCTGTGACCCATTACTGGCAAACACTCATCATCAGGGTTTCCAAAACTCACCTTGGTCATCAGGTTTGTCACTGAAGAGTCTGCAGGTTGGGGAAGAGCCAGTCTCATCATTTGGAGGGCCATGTCTACATAATACATGTAATCCTGTGTTTGCAAGGACTTGACTAAAGACAGTTTCCATTTGTTTTCTACAAGAGAATGTGAAAATAAAGGTTTTACAAGAGAACTCACTGTGTGAATTTTGATCTCCACACCTGTAGGTCTCCTCTTTCCTCAGAGACTGTTGGCCACAGGCCCACAATGCAAGAGGAGCAAAGGCAGGTGGGGGAGGGGATAACAGGGTTAAGAAGGCTGCAAGTATGATGGAATGACCTCTGGTATCAACTTCTATGTGTCAGCTCAACTTTATTTGGGGTGAATGAGGGTTATACAGATGTTTGGAGAGGAGGTAAGGGTTTCCTGGGTGGGTGTACATCCCTTTAGTGCATACCTTAAGCTGCAGGTTTAAGGCACTGAGAATACCTCATTTGCATGGAGAGGCATTCCATGAATCCCAGGTGCTTTCTGAGCAGGTTCTTATCTGGGAAAGGAAGTTGAACCTGTAATTTCACTAAGGACTACATGACATTCTTCAGGTAGGGGATGTGGGGCTTGATTTCCACAGGGAGAGAAGAGGAAGCCCCGCTGACAAAGGGATTCCTCCATTTCATGCCAAGCTCAGGGCTGTTCAGTCCTAGTGTGAGCAACAGGGTTCTCAACACACACCTGCAGATTGTGTCCTGAAATCTTTAACAATGTTGAAAGCATACTTGGCTCAGGTAAAGGAAGTGGCCTGGACTGTGAAGTGGTTTGCCAAGGTCTAGTTTGTGGCTTCACCTGTGGATCTGAGCTCCAAAACTGTACCTATGGTAGCAGATGCTTCCTTCCAACATGGTAGAGGCACCTCAGCAGATGAATACAGGCCTGAGTCAGACTCAGTATACAGTAGGCCGGTACTAGATGCTATGTACACATATCAGTATATGTGTTCACTATAACACCCTTCATAGGATAAGATAAATCTTCATTGCCAATATGCCCCACTGAGGATAAGCACCAACTGACCGGTCAGACAGTACCTGCTCTGTGATGTGATGAAGGCTGAAGGCTGTGATGACGGTACTGGCTAGAAGAAAAGTAAGCAGACATTTTCTAAGTAGAAAATAGAAAGTCTGAGGAATAATATAATATGATAGTAAAATTGGTACTAGCTTAAAATCATACCATTAAAGAACCTGTTAGTGTTATTAATGATACAAACTATACAGTGGCTCTGGAAAAAACTAACTGGTCAAGTATGAGAAGTAAGATTAATGAGAAAAGTTAAATGTCTACAGTATATTCCAATAGCTTTTAAATTTACTTCATTTCTATATTTATAAAGTCTTAGACAAGCCACTGAATTTTCCACTAATAATGTGTGATATTTAGGAAGGAACTTATGAACATTTTTGCAATAACAGATGGAAAGATTTCAAAATGTCTTTAGATGTAAATACACTGAACATTAAGGGCTTATTTTACGGTTTGTGCTTTATCATGCAAACTGATTGAGCAAGTATTCAAATGATTCACACATATGAGCCCAGTAACCATTTTATTCACTTAGAGCATAATTTAAATTATATACTGATTAGGATAAATTTAATAAATAGTTTAGTCATTTTGTCAGAATTAGAGGCCTTGGATAACACATACATGATATGTTATCTGTTACTTTATCCCATCCTGTGTTTATTGGTGTTATATCCTTGTCTGGGCAATGTGTATATTACTATGTAGCTAAGTCCTACCTTCTGCTATTAGGGGCTGATTATATTAATAAATATACACTGTTGGTATTTGTAGCTTTTATCCTCTGTTTAAGTGATAGGAACTGAACCCCAGTCCTTTAGAAGAACACTATGTGCTCTTAACCACCAATCCATCTCTCTAGCCCTGATGCCCTAAATCTTGAGAGAATCCTAAAATACTCAGTATTGGGCTGGTGAGATACATCAACAGGTAAAAAAAGGAGATAGCTAGAGTCTCATAGTTAAATTTTGAGTTGTTTAGGAATCAAGAGGGTGTTCTGGATCTAAGAAGATGTTTTTAAAATTGTGAGGCAAGTTAGTATGAAAGCTGGGTTAGATATAGAACTTTAAACTCATGGAGATGGTTAGATAGTAGAATGTTAAAGTCAGGTGCCAAATACATATGGACTGGACATTGGGAATGTATGCTAAGCCATATAACTCTCATAATTGTGGCCTATTTATTTCTGTTGTTTTGTATTGTATTTATAGTTATAAGAGAAAGAAACATTTGTTGGACTGAAAGGGAGAGCTGTTGGGGGGAAAAAGAAATACCATAGACTAAAAAAAAGGGGGGGAAGAGGATGGGGGGTTGAGGGGGAGGAGGGTGGAAGGGTGGGACTGGAGGGGGGAGTAGGGAGGGGATTGTGATTGAGATGTAACTTGAAGAAATAAAAATAAATTATTTTTAATAAATAAATAAATAAAAGGGAGAATTAGAAGCCTTAATGATCCCTGGATTCAAGGGTGGAAGGAGAAAGTTGTCCTTCATGTGTTTGCCATGGCAAATATGCTTCCTCACATACAAATTGTAACACACACACACACACACACACACACACACACACACACACACACGCATTGTTCTGGTGGATGAAATACTGGATAGCAAAAGTCATTGCATGATCATACTGTACTGATGTGGGAATACAGACTTCAGGCTTTGAAAACTTTGTATATTTTGAGGTGAAGGATTTACTGCCTGCCACAAAAAGTCACACACCATTGCCGACACCACCAACAGACTACAGAGCAAAGTGACAGCTTTCTTGCCCTTGGGAAATTTGTGTCCAGGAAGGAGGAACACTCACAGTGAATAGTCTCATCTGTAGAGGGTATATTTTCCATTGAGGGTATATTTTCCATCATCCATGGGTATGATGACTGCAGGCATGAAGCTGAAAGAAACTAGGGAGTAGATTATCCTAGCAGCAGGCCTCAAGAAAGGAAATCCTTATAAAAGAAGCTTTAAGAGCTGGAACTAGGTGAGGGTTGGGAGCAAGCTTAATGCTGAGAGCATACCTCAGGGTTGGGAGCAAGATTAAAGCCAGGGGCATGGATAAGATGGAGAACATCGCTAAGGCTGGGACAGGGCTAAGGCTGGGACAGGGCTAAGGCTGGGACAGGGCTAAGGCTGGGACAGGGCTAAGGGTAAGCCTTCAAGGCATCCAGACGATCTTCTGGCAGGTGTTGAGGCAGGAAGTTCTGCACAAGTCCCAGGAGGATCAGAAGAAAAACTAAGGCCCTAAAGAGTGAGAGGGTGACAGGAAGTGGAGGTTGTCACTGGGTTGGAGAGTATCTTCTGGTGATGTCCTCAAAGCTTTACCCTCCAAAGTTACAGGAAGATACAGGTGGTTCTAAGTTGTGGTCACCCAACTTGAGATGTGTGATAATTTTCCTGACACTGGTAATTATGGTACACAGAAGACAAGAAAGGGGCCTACTGGATGAGTTACTTCTGAGGAGAATGCTCTGAAGGCAGTTGATGTTTGGTGTCCAGCATGGGTATGTCTCTGAAAAGGCCAGAAACAGCTGGCAGATGTGAAGGTTTGCGATTCCAGAAAAGCGAGGACTGAAGTTGGCATTGCGATTCTCTTCCTCAACCACATTACAGAAGGAAATTTCTCATCACATCTCTGGAACTTTCATCCATCAAATAATCCAATATGAACTTAAACCTGAAAGTCCCCCCCAAAACATCCTCTACAATAGTAATGTTTTCTTGAAAGGGGACAGGAATGTGGTCAGAGAGGATTGTTCTCAGGTTATCATATACCTGCTTACAGGGGCTTGTTTGAGAAAACTGCTCTCTGTGGCCTTTGCCATTTTGCCATTCTTCCTGTGTTACAAGACTTCCTGGGGCATGAGCTGCAAAAGAGCAAATATTTTCCTCTAGAGAAAAAGTGGCTCCTGGAGACTTGCACCTCATACCAAATCAAAGAGAGTTCAGGAAAACAGATGAACTGATGCATATGCAGCATTCTGTTTCAGTCTATATTCTAAGGCAAATGTTAATCTCAAAAGTGTATGAAAAGTCACCCTGTCTAGAGGTTTAAAACCTTGAAGTTCATGAGCAGCATCTGGATGCTAAGATACATACAAAAATCACCCACACTCTGTTGATGACTTACAAAATATTTAACCCATGGTTAAATAATAAATCATTCCTATTTCAAAATAAAAGTAATGTCTTGCCTGTACTCTCTCATCTTATGTTACTTATTGTGAAATAATAATTTGAATAATGACTATATTGGAGTTTGCTTGGCATAAACAAGTAAAGTGGACTTAAGGGTAGATTTTGTTTCTGTTCTTTCCTCTTTTTTTTTTTTGGTTTTTTTTGTTTTTGTTTTTGTTTTTTTTTGTTTTGTTTTGGTTTTTTTTTTTTTTTTGCTTTTTTGTTTTGTTTTGTTTCGTTTCGTTTTTGAAGACATAGTTTCTCTATGTATCTCTGGCTGTCCTGGACTCACTTTGTAGACCAGGCTAACCTTGAACTCACAGAAATCTACCTGCCTCTGACTCCCAAGTGCTGGGATTAAAGGCAGGAGCCACCATGTCCAGCAACTACAAACAGTTGTGAACTGCCATGTGGGTGCTGAGATTTGAACCCCAGTCCTTTGCAGGAGCAGCCAGTGCTCTTATCTGCTGAGTCATCCCTGCTGTCCATGGGTAAATTTTTTAAATCAGCAAATATGTCCTTCTACAAATAGAGGAACTGTGTATGCCCACTGTCATATGGCATGGATTTTGTGTGCTACAAAATAGCGTGGTGCAAATCCCAATGTCAGAGAGATTCTGCTAATGAGGAGCCCCTCATATCAGAAGTCCTGAGCTGAGGTGTTAGGTCTAACCACATATGGTGAGCAATGTTCATCTACCATCAGCAGTCACTGCCCTGAAGTACCAGGGGGGGGGCTTTATTCTCCCTTGAGCCAACTCCTGGAGCTGGATATTCCTTTAGGGCCATTGCACTTCCACATATCCCTGAGAGAGAGGATCTGGGACCACCAAGCCAATTTGAGACTCTACTTTCTGAGGCTGGATCAACATGAAACATGTGTTAGTGCCTCACAATGAAGATATGTTATGTAGCCTGATGTTTGCTTCCAGAGGCAGGGTCAGGTGGAGGCTGTCAAATTTTGCACCCTGTGCCACAGTTGGATGTGTTTACAAACAGGGGCAGGAGAGCCTGAATCAGGTAAGGACACACATTTTGCTAAGGAATCATGAGGAATTTAGATCTGGACTGAAGGAATTTTGCTGAGGGGCATGTGGGGCCACATCAGATCTCTTCGTGTTAGGTACTTTGTTAAGGAACAGTCTTCTATGTATGGTGATACTTACTTGTGAGATGATAATAACCACTTGAGTTATTGACTTGGGACTTTAGGGAAATAAAATATACGTATTGGCCTTAACCCTGGGAGAAAAAGATGAATGTACCCATTTAATTTCCCAAGGAACTCTATGTCTATCATCTGTGTCACACTTTTTGAGAGTTCTATAATGTTGTCAACTACAAAGCTTAAAACTGAGATCCATGCAACTTACTTACCAAATAAAATTAAAATAATAATAATAACAAAATTATCATGTTTTAATTAAGTTTATTATTTTCTGCTGGGCTTCAGTCATATGTGTCCTGGGGTATATATGGTCCATGGCCTGTAGGTTGGACATGACCTATCAACTTTTCCAAGGGTGCTCTGTGATTTAAAAATGTAAAGTTCTCACTTTACAGGTAAGAATAAAAAGATTAAAATGAGGTTTCTAGAATTCAAGTGACTTCTCAAGGGGAATTCACATCATCCCACATCACCATGTCACAGCACCCCAACTCCTGTCAGCTCTCCTTACAGTCAATCCATGTGGATTTTCACATTGGGAGGGGGGGTCCCGCTAACAGGTCAGTCTCTTGCTCAGTATAAATGGGCAGCTACACCACAGCTCATATGCTGAGTGGTAGTTTAGCAATTATCCCTTACAATGTGGCTGTAACCTGGTTAGCCTTCAGCCAGTCTGTATGTGTCCCTGGGGCCACCCTTCTTTCTATCTCTTCCATGTCAGGGTGGCCACCAGGACTTTATTTATTTTTTTTCCTTTATTTTTTATTTCTTGAAGTTACATCTCAATCGCAGTCCCTTCCCTATTCCCCCTCAGGTCCCACCCTCCCACCCTGAACCCCCCATCCTCTTCTCCCTTTTTTTGTCTTTTAAGTTTAAGGTATATCTTATTTCCCCCTACAGTTTCCCCTTTCAGTCCAACAAATGGCTCTTTCCCTTATAATAATAAATACAATACAGTACAACAGAGGTAATTAGGCCACAGTTATGAGGGTTATATGGCTTAACAGTCCATATGTATTTGGTACCTGACTTTAACATTCTACTATCTAAACATCTCCATGAGTTTAAAGTTCTATATCTGACTCAACATTCATACTAACTTGCAACACAATTTTAAAAGTATCTTCTTAGATCTATAACACTCTCTTCACTCCTAAACAACTCAAAATTTAATTATGAGACTCTAGCTATCTGTTCTTCAACCACCTCAGAGACCTGAGAGGGATAAATATATCTGATTTTATAGGAAGTACAGGGCCTGCAGCTTCCCAAAACTAAGAAATGACATACCAGTGGCTGCCTGGACAGTTCCCATTTTCTCTCCATACATTACAGCATCGATCTTCAGACATTTGGCCCCGTTTCTCTGACAGACATTGATTGTAGAGCAGAGGTTATGAAGGACTTACCTACCCTGTTTTGGCAGAGCTAGGCTGTCGACTTCCCTGCTTCCAGGTTTTGTCCTTTTTGGACAGCATTCTGTCTACAGTTGGAGCAAGGGGCTTTTCCTACCAAGAGATAGGCTTGTGACTAATTCAATCATCTCCAACTGGAGATTCTTCGATGCTCATCTTCTACTTGGAGGAGAATAGGGGGTGCTGTCAGGAGTTGATATGTCTTGATATAAAAAAATCTAAAGTTAAGAAAACATCTTTGAATGCCATATTCTGCAGATCTCTTGAGGTTTTTGAAGAGGCCCTATCTATCTCTTATATTAGGGTAAGCAGATGTGACATGTCTCTTAGCAGGTTTATTTCTGATTAGCTTAGCAAGTAACTATAATAGGCTGTCATAGTACCTAACAGAATGACTGGCTTGCATAACCATTAGTTTGCATTTCTTAATTATCCTAAACAGTTTATGACAGTTAGTAGTAAAAGGCCGAAACATCACATTTCATTTTTTTTCTTTACCTCCTAACCTTTCCATCCCATTACTCTGGGATGGGGTGTCCTTATATAACAGTCCCTCATCTCAGTTGAAAGGTCGTATGAGGGCCAAGAGCCTCTTCATTCATTGGGGATCTACGAAGCAGTACCATCAGTAAAAAGTGTCTCGTTGCCCGGGAGAGAGAACTCCTAAACAAACAAACCAATAAGTATACAAAAGATAAAAAAGACTAAAAAGTAGAAAAATATAACTAATATATAAAAAATAAATAAAAATTAAAAATAAGAAGTCTATGTCCAAGTTCCCTTTGGTGTGTTAGTTGTCGTATCGATACCTTCTACTATATAGCTAAAATCCTACTATAAGTGAATAGATGCTATATGTGTCCTTCTGAGTCTGGGTTAGTTCACTCAGGATGAGCTTTTCCATCCATTTGGCTGCAAATTACATAATTTCATTGTTCCTGATAGCTGAATAATATTCCATTGTGTAGATGTACCACAGTTTTTTAACCCATTCTTTGGTTGAGGGATATCTGGGTTGTTTCCAGTTTCTAGCTATTACAAATAAGGCTGCTTTAAACATAGATGAGGAAACTTCCTTATGATTCCGTGAAGAGTCATTTGGGTGTATACCCAGAAGTGGTATGGCTGGGTCCTGAGGCAGAGCTATTCCAAGTTTTCTAAGATATCACCAGACTGACCTCCATAGTGGTTGCACAAGCCTGCATTCCCACCAGCAATGGAGTAGGGTACCCCTTTCTCCACACCCTCACCAGCATGTGCTGTCATTTGAGGTTTTGATCTTAGCCATTCTGACAGGTGTGAGATGGAATCTCAGAGTCGTCTTGAGTTGCATTTCTCTGATGATTAAGGATGTTGAGCATTTCTTCAAGTGTCTCTCAGCCATTAGGGATTCCTCCTTTGAGAACTTCAAGCCCTTGAAGAAAGAAATAGAAATGGAAGAGGCCTTTAGAAGATGGAAAGATCTCCCATGCTCATGGATAGGTAGGATCAACATAATAAAAATGGTCATCCTACCAAAAGCAATATATAGATTCAATGCAATTCCTATCAAAATACCAACATAATTTTTTATAGACTTGGAAAGAGCTAGCCTCAATTTCATGTGGAACAACAAAAAAACCCAGAATAGCTAAATCAATCCTGTACAATAAAAAAAAAAAACATCTGGAGGTATTACCATCCCAGATTTCAAGCTGTACTACAGAGCAATAGTTGTAAAAACAGCATGGTATTGGTATAGAAACAGACCAGTAGATCAATGGAATCGAATTGAAGATCCAGAAATAGACCCACACACTTATGCCCACCTAATCTTTGACAAAGAAGCCAAAACGGCACAATGGAAGAAGGACAGCATCTTCAACAAATGGTGCTGGTCCAACTGGATGTCCATTTGTAAAAGAATGAAGTTAGACCCATACTTATCACCTTGTACAAAACTTAAGTCCAAGTGGATCAAAGACCTTAACATAAGGCCGGTCACACAAAATCTACTAGAAGAAAAAGTGGGAGAAACCCTCGAACTAATTGGCACAGGCGACAACTTCCTGAACAGAACACCAACAGCTCAGGACTTGAGATCAACAATCAATAAATGGGACCTCATGAAACTGAAAAGCTTCTGTAAGGCAAAGGACACTGTCATTCGAACAAAACGGCAGCCTACAGACTGGGAGAAAATCTTCACCAACCCCACATCTGACAGAGGGCTAATATCCAAAATCTACAAAGAACTCAAGAAATTAAATGCCAAGAAACCAAATAATCCAGTCAAAAAATGGGGGGCAGAGCTAAATAGAGAATTCACAAAGGAGGAATCCCTAATGGCTGAGAGACTCTTGAAGGACTTTATGAATGATGTCTGAGTTTTTCTGATTCAGGAGCCACACTTCAGAGACTCACCAGTGGACAGAAAATCTCAGTGTAAAAAGTGAATGTCCACAATGCACAGAGAGAAACATGAATGCCTGAGGGAGAAACACCTTGTGAGAGGCTCAGCTCTCAGTGCCTCAGTGAAATACATACTCCTTACTGTGAAGGTCTGTGTCAACAGCATGGAAAAGCCAGCTGTGTCACCAGATGTCCAATGTATGAAGCCAGCTGATGGCTCTTTTCTATTTATTTGTGTTAATTTAACTTTAATTTCCTTGGTCCCATTTTTTTAAACAAAACTTTCCTTTAGGACTTGAATCATAAGTGATTGCACGTTTGTTTAGACTACAGTTTTCTGACCATGAGGTTAGCAGAGATGGAAGCAGATAGAAAGAATGTGTCCTCATGGACCCTCAGTGCCTGCAGCCTGCTGTAAACTTGTGAGAGTCTGTCTAGCCCTCAGGCACATACCAAGTGTGGCTATCTTTCATTCTTATGTTCCTCACAAAGAAGCTGCAGCCCAGCTGGGTGTCTGTTGATTCAGTTTGTCTCAGCAATTAAGAACTAAAGGTGGTAGGTCATGCTAATTCCCAGGGATGCATATACTGGGCCGACAGTTTTCAAGTAGTTTTACTTCTGTCTGCATTTTTGTGTTTTTTAATATTTTGTTGGTTACTTTGAACAGCAAATAATTTCCTTGTTTGCTGAGAAACTCCAATGGGCTGGTACCAAACCTTAGCACTCTATCCACAGTGTAGCAAGGGTGCTGGTGCTCCTCCATGTTATACACTGAGAATTTAAAACAATCAACATAAAAAAAAAAAAACATTTAACAGAGGCACACTGACTCTGCCGGCTGGTCATGATTCCTCAGTGTTCCAAGGTCTGAATCTTGCTAGCCAGCAGAACTCAGTGTGTTCTGGAAGTCAGGATCAAATCCTTGTATTTACTTCTTCTTGTTTCTTCATTGGTTTGAGATTTCTCGGCTGAACTAACAACTTATCTAATGGACTGTGATGATCCTTGATATTGAAGAAAAAAAAAGGGAGAAGAAGAAGATGAAAATGCTGACATGCTTCTGTGGGTTCATGCAGTCTGTGAGGAGTGTATTGTTGTAAGGGTCCACACCCCACTCCAGTGCCATGGGTGCATGTGAGGGATGCAATAAAGAAACTGCTGGCATGTTCCATTATTATAGAAGGTTTTTATTGTAGATATGACAGAGGGAAAAGCCAGAGGAATCTGGAAGAGTCCAGATCAGAGATGAAGAAGTTGACCGGACATGACCAGCAGACTGGACTTCACCAGGGCTAGGGAAATGGGAGAGCAGGAGAAAATAGTGGAGAGATTGAAAATGGAACACAGCTAGAGAGAATAAGAGAGTAAGTGGTAATATGAGATATAGAGGAGAGTGTGAGTAAGAGAGAGAGAATAATATGGAGAGAGGGGATGAGAGAATAGTACACACACACAGAGAGAGAGAGAGAATAGTACACACATAGACACATACACACACATACACAGAGAGAGAGAATAGTTCAGACACACACACACACACACACACACGGAGAGAGGGGATAGAATAGAATAGAATAGAATAGAATAGAATAGAATAGAATAGAAT
>CAJQZJ010033660.1:3490678-3505679 GCA_907164525.1 Lophiomys imhausi | reverse complement strand
ATAGAATAGAATAGAATAGAATAGAATAGAATAGAATAGAATAGAATAGCAGGGTTAGAAGAAGAATGAGAAGGTGGGGGAGGAAACCCCATGAACTGGAAGAATTTAGGGAAGGGGAGAAGGTGACAAGAGCTAGGATGCTAACATGAACTTTAAAATGTGAAACAGGTACTTGTGATACTGAGGAAGCCTGGAGGCCAGCATGCGCTGTATGTGATAATAGGCATGAAAGGTAGCCATATGTACTTCTGCCAGAGTTAAGAGAAATGACTCCTTTTGGCAAATGGGAACTGGTTTCACAGCTTCCTGAGAAATGCTGGCTTTTATCTAACCACCAGAGATCTTCCCATAGTCCAGGTCACACAGCCTGAGACCTAATAGTCTAGTCAGCTGATTTCTGGATATTTGCACAGCCTGAGACCTAACATTCCAGACTTTTGTTGATGATGAGGGATGGTGTTGTATCCTCTAACTGCTTCAAGGTTGGGGAGGGTTAGAGTGGTCCAGGAAGGCTGGAATGTGGGTGACACCCAGAGGTAAAGAGAGGGGATTTAAGCAATGGCTGAAAATACCTGAGACTGCAGAACCACCTCACACTAGTGAGATGCAGAACATTTTGGAGCAGTGGCAGGGCCACAGTTGATTCCTGGATGGTGTCTGTCAGCTGAGTGGAAATCTACTGGAACAGACATGGACTAGAGGAAGAAGGTTGAGTTAAGGAGCATAGGGGAAAATCTTTATCTGGGGTACACACTTGAAACTTCTGAGCCCGTCTCATGGTTCTGGTTGGTGGTGGGTGGGTGGAAAGGAGCCCCAAGACCAGGGGAAGGAAAGAGCCCACCCTCATGGATAGGCTGTAGTCAGGAAAGCTGAAGCTGCTGACTGACAGAAGTACTTTGACCTGTGACAAGATCCAAGTTGTAATTCCCTGAAATATACATGAATTTTTAAAGTTTACAAAAAGAGATAAATGTCTTGCATACACTAGTATGACTGCTGTCTTGCATACAGACTAGTATGCCTGTAATTTGTGCTGAAATTCTCATTGTAGAAAAAACAGTTAAGAAGTGTCTGTGAACTGTTGGAGAAGACCTATGTCTTAGAGCCAAGATAAAGCCAAGCCGAAAGACTTGTCAGTGTGATAGTGTGATAGAAGATGTGTGTGTGTGTGTTGGACAGGGTGTCTTCAGTACAACGCGAAGCCTTTTAGGTCTACATTTAGAAAACAACCAAAGAAACTTACACTGTTTTTGACCCTGTGACTGTGATATGTATATATTTTATATATAATATAACATATATATATACATACATATTTATATATGATATGTATGTATGAATAGTATACAGTTCTTTACCAAGGTTAGATCAGTAGTTTATCAGAAATCCATTGATTAGGGGGCTTGGAAGTTTTAACATTATATGTACCCTCTCTAAGTCTCATATTTTACATACTTTAAATCACTTCCTCAGAACTATACAACTTATGTTCACTCACCTTAAATTACTTTCTTAGACATTCACAACTCACATAAATTTAAACTTTTTTCTTTCTTCTAGAAACATCCAGTCATTAATCATGAGACATAGGTGCTTGATTACTGACAGCAGTCATTGAGAAGCAAGTTCTTTTGAATAAAGGAATAATAAAAGTAAATTTTTAGTTAATAACAACATCATGGTAGCTTGAGCTTGTTACTACTGTTTTGTGAGTTTATCCTCCTCAGCATGGAGCCTGTCTGCAGAGTAGACCTGTGTGTGAGTCTGCCTTTCTCTGCAGAAAACCTAGTGGCTCTAGGAAAAGCAAGGCTTGGTTTTTACCTAGGAAAGCCAGCAGCTGCAGCCTTGGGGAGGGAGCTGGCTGAAGGTCGGCTCGCTGCTGCTAACCTGCTAAAACACCAAATGCTTCACAGAGATCTGAGTAAGTTTAAACAATGGTCTTAAGAGACTTTTGAGCGCAGAGAGCAAAGGAGGCTTAGAGATAAGAGGTCTTTTGAGAGTGGGGAGCAGAGAGAGCTTAGAGATAAGAGAATGGGATCATTTGCTTGTACAATGGCAGAAGTTACAATCTTAGAGCATTTGGAAATTAGTGGAGTGTGCCACCTTTGGCCATTGAGCTGTACTGAGGGCAAGCAGTGAGACAGCGAGGCTTTAAAGAACTCTCTGAGTCCTGAGAGGGAGGGAGATCAAGAGCCCATGGAGCAGCAGGCAAGCAAGGACAGAACAAGCTCCAGCAGTGATCTGGGAGACAGGTGGATAGAGTCAGGGACAGAGCAAGGAGAAGATGAGAGAGACTTTAGGAAGAGGGTAGCAGGTGTCAATGGAGAGCAAAGATGGGAGAGAGAAACGTAAGTGTCCTGGTGACAGGAGTTTCTGTCTAGTGCATCCTCAAGCCAAAACAAACATTTCAGAGAGAAATGTCCCAAATCACAAAGGAGAGGTTTCCCTTTCTGTGTGACAGATCCCCAGTGTGGCAAGAGAAGCTGCCTGCCACACAGGAATGACTTGTGTAGCAGAAGTAGGCTCCAGGAGCCTTTAGAGGCAGAGCAGGCAGCTCTGAAATGGAACTGACCAGAGTAGAAAAGGGGAAACAGTTGAAAAGTTAGATTCTAAAATTTTAAATAGAATTTAGCGGGTGGCAGCAGACAGTAGAAACAAATAATGCATTCCATAGGAGAGGGATTCTGTTAGGACAGGAGAGCATCTGGGTTCAGTTAGGAGGGGATGGGCCGGCCCGTGGAGTGAGGTCCACTTGGGCCACTCCTGGGTGGTCAGAACCAGGTGTGTGTCAGAGGTGCTGGGGGCCCAAGGGAGACAGAAGAATAGCCTTCGAGTCAACTGCTGGAGGCTGCAGTTTGTAAGCTAGCTTTATTCCACAATGGCTTTCAGTAAGTCAGGGACCCACTGAAGTGGGAACCCAATGCTACAGAAATCCAGAGGTATGGAACCTGGTATTTTATGGACCTAGTGTTTTAGGCGAGACTCTTACCCCACATGAAGATGTGCTGAAGTTTCTCTACTTCCCCAACTCTTACTCTGTCTTGATGTCTCTTCTGCTGCTGAACTACATGAGCAAAGAAATTGCTTAAACTTTTCCCGAGGGCAAGCCAGCTTCCTGGGCAACTTCACAGTCTCCACTTTCAGAACATTGTGCTTTCTCCTAATCTCTCTGTTTCAACTTTTGTTTTTAAATTGAGAAATCCTTATGGACATTTGTGGGGTGCAATGTGACATTCTGTTCAATGTTTACATTACTGTGAGATTCCATAAAATTAAATTCATTATCTCAGTACTTTTATTTTTGTGGTGAGAATATTGAAGATCTATCCCTTTAGTGATTCAAAACTACACTCTCACATCCATAGGAATCTTGCTGAGTCTAATAAGCCAGGCACAGAACAAGGAAGGTCATGCAAATTTCTCCTGATGCGAGTTATATATATATATATTTATTTATTTATAACAGGCCTCTAGTAGAAGCTGAGAGGAAAGGCAGGTGGTAGCAGCTGAGAGTGGGTGGAAAGAACGGGTGGGAAAAGAAGAGTCTGATTTAAACTGAAGAGGTTCTCTTGGTTTGTCCTCAGCTAGGTCTGGTGTTGTGAGCCCCAACGGAGTAACTCAGAGTAACCCTCAGAGAAGGCCCTCACAGCACTGCTGGCACTGGAATGGCACTGTCTCTCCAGACTGAATGGCTTTTGGGGAGGCAACTTTCAGAGCATTTCTCTTTGAGCTCTGCTTTCACACATATCTGGATACTACTGACACCTCCACTGTAGAGACCTTCTGGAATTGTGCTCATTGCCAGTCTCCTGGAATTCCCCACCTGCCCACTTAGATTTCTACTTTACCAATTCTTTTAAGCTGGGTCGTTGTTCTGTTATCTTGTAGCTTTGGGAGATGGTCTTGAAATCAGTTTGTTTCTTTTCTTATTTAACCTTGGAGATCGGAGTGTAACGTGAGCTAGACACAGTAAGGCCTAATGGTTCTCCACATAGTGTTTAAGAGAATTATTTAAGAGCTCCATTTCATATATCAACAAATAGATGTCTTGGTTAGCCTTGAGTGAGGAGACATGGGCAGAGTGGCAGTTGTAACACTCTGTCCCTACACTGACTGTCTCCTCTTAATCTTCTCAGTTTCCTTCTTTCCCTGCTGTAGAGCTTTGTAATGTTCCACATAGAGGAGGCAGCCCATCACTGTATGGATGTCCCTTAAGTGGGCGTGGTGCCCAGCCATGTGCCTCCTCAGGACATCTGAACTGTAGTTTCCACTGTTCTGAAGCAAGGTATGCTTCTGTATTTTCATTCCTTTTTCACCCTACTGTCCTCCCCATCTGTTTCTCATGTAGTCTCATGGCCTCTTCCCTGAGCTGTAATTATATCTGTGGTCCCCAGTGGGTGTTCAGCACCCCCCCCCCATGGATGGTTCCTGAACTGTCCAATAGACTCCTCCATCCTCATCTCAAAGAGTGAGGGACTCAACACAGAAGCCAGGGAACAGACCTGAGTTCTCCTTTTTCTATGATCCAACCCTTTCTGCAGACTGTTCCCCTCTCTATTTTGGAACATACTGCCCGGCCCTCCTCGTCTCTGTGTCTGTGAACCTTTGTCACAATGCTGTATGCTAGAGGGTCTCTCTCTTCTCATGTGCCACTAGGATTAGGTTTATCTCACACTTATGAATGTAAACTGTGTTTGAGGTCATAGATTTCTGCTTTCTGACACTGTCCTGTTGAAGTGTAGCAATGCTGAGCACCAAGCATGATGATCCCAAGGCCTGTGCGCCCCTCACTCCTTGCCCGTTCTGCTCCTCTTTTACTACTAAGTGGGGCATGGTTCTCAGTAGATGTCTCAAAGCCTCTTCTCCACTCTAATCTATTTTACATGGAGTTACTTCCCAATGTTCCAGCTTCAGACAATATAACACTGCCAAATAATCCTCCTTGGCCAGTCTTTCTAAATCATCTTTCTTTGACCCCTTGCATCCTGTCACTATGAAGTGAGTTGCATGCATCACTGTTGATGTTTTGAGTCTTTTGATGTCTCCATTAAATTAGAGTGAAAAGGCCCGTAGGCAACTCTTCAGAGATACTTGCTAATAAACAAATTAATGGCTACATAATGGCTATGTGCTGACATTGAAACCATTAGATTAACCTCAGGGAAAGACGTTGCCTGAGGTCAGGATGAGCTGTAGCATCAGCATCAAAGACTCATTTCTGGTCTCAGGGTGGCTGCAGAGATCTCTTAGTGGCCTGACCCTTCCTTGAGGAGTCAACCAATGTTCTTTAACAGAATACAAAGTCTGAGGCATGATGCCAGAGTAAAGAGGGAAAGATTGATCATTTTTCTTGTGTTTTTATGTTATCCCATAGGCATACATGTTTAAGTTAATGTTGAAATGTTTGTGAGAAATCACGACTCAAACATCTAAGATCCTGGTGGGGTGGATATTTAGGGTTCAGGAGTTCACACGGAGGCATATCATCAATGAACAATTACTTCAGAGGCTCTTCAAGTTGGTCATTTTATCAATGTTTGTTAAACCAGAGACAATGAGAAATTCCACATGAAGTTATCACGGAAGTGATTAAAATTATTGGAATGTAGGAATGTTTTAGGCTATAACCAAAGAAGGCTTAAGTAGCAATGGAGAGAAGTAATCACATTCTGTGATGGCATGAGGGGACTCAGAAGGAAGAGATTAAAAAAAATAGTGACAACTGGGCAGCACCCAGAGGTGATATAAGTCAGAGTCTGCAAAGGATACAGGTCTGCAAGTTTGAATTGACCTTCCACCCTATGTTTACAGGGGGGGAAACATTATGAAGTACAGAATTTGTGAGGGCCATCTGATAGGCACAGTTAAGAACTTTCCAAGTCTCTGTGCACATTATACCTTGGTTAAGGACAACAACTAGGAGGTACCATGAGCCAAGCAGAGGATCACGGGAGTTCAGATTAGAGTACATACTTGGTGTTTGCTGCAAAAATAGAAAGGATCCAGTGCTTCTGGGACTTTCTAGAGGAAGAACTATCACAGCACAAGACTGACAGCCCTGCAAGGAGAAAGGCTAAATGCATGCATGGTTATCCTAGACCAGATCAAGAAACCAGAGAGAACACCCTGCTGAGTGCTAGCATGGGCAAACATCTGAGGGGTATCTTCTCATTATAGGGTATGCATCTGGCTGCCAACCCTAAGATCAAACCTCATCTCATGAACACTTAAACTAACATGGATATAAATAGGGCATATATGATTGCATTTATTAATTGGCATTAAATGCTTGGCAAGTAGAGATCCAGTCATTAACATGGATAATGTAGACAGCCTTCCTTGATTTGAAAAGGACAAAATTTGAATGTTGGTGCAATAAAATCAATTTGAAATATGTTAGTGAAAATGTTATAGGACAAAAGACCAGATTTTCATGAAAAAATTAAATAAAAAGCTTCATATTCCCAAATAGGAGCATGATGTAAAGACCATACGTGAATTGAGACAGAGGGAGTTTATGAGAAATTGAGCAATAACCAGATGTTGGAAATTATGAGTTAATAGGCTAAGAACTCATGGTCTAAGAAAAATAAACTCAAGTGTGTTTCAATTTTCATAGGTAATTCAGAGAAATCACTTCATCAATGAAATAGTCATTATAAAATTAAGCAAAATCAGCAGAATGTCAAGACAGATCAATAAACTGGAACTGGATTTTGTACAAGTAGGAGCTGTTCTTTGTGGTGGTTGGATTCAGATGTTGGTTGATTCTACCCCTCCTCTACCATTCAAATATTCCTCATCAAACCACAAGGAAATTTCCTCATCTATGTTCATAGCAGCCTTATTTGTAATAGCTAGAAACTGGAAACAACCCAGATGTCCCTCAACTGAGGAATGGATAAAAAAAAAAAAAAAAAGGAAATAAGGAAATCCTGCAATTTGCAGCCAAATGGACGGAACTAGAGAAGCTCATTCTGAGTGAGCTAACCCAGACTCAGAAGGATGCACATAGCATCTGTTCACTTATAGTTAGATTTTAGCCATATAGTACAGGATAACTATACCAATGTACCAAAGAATAGGAACTTAGACTTTGTTACCTGTCCATGAGACACTTTGCCCTAGTGGTGCTGCCTTCTAGGCCCCCAGTGTATGAGGAGACTCTTGGCCCTCATCTGACTGCTGAACTGAGGTGGGGGACTGATATGTAGGGAGTAGGATGGAAGGGATAGGAGGTAGAGGGTGGGAGGGCAGGGCTGGGAGGGTAGAAAGAGGACACTGCAATGGAGTGTAATCTGAAGTAATAAATAAACATAAAAAAGGAAAAATACACACCGGGAAGGCAAATTATTAGTACTCATAGCACTGCATTTACACACAGGAATATCAAAATGTCCCTAGTTTTTTCCAAGGAAAGCATTGCAGACTTGAGCCAGGGATGATAGATGCATGGTGTTGCCTGAATCAGCTAGAAGGGTTGATGCTCCAGAGAAATAGATGCCTGAAAGCGAAAGCATTCATAGAGGTAATGTATCTCAACATAACCCCCAAGGAAAAGGGATCGTTGGAGCTGAGAGGGGAAGGAATGGACAGACATGGCCAACTGGCTTGCTTCCAATCTGCTTGGACTGCACTGGATTTTCTGTGGATTCTGACCTCCTTTCTCCATTACTGAATCCTTGGTGGTGTTCTGACCCAGACTCCCTTACATACAGCACAGAATTCTTGGCAATGCATCCTGACCTTTAGTGGCAGTGGCTGAGCTGAGATTGGAAAGACCTTTGAGTAAAGAAGGTCTCGACCTGATACTTCCATGGCTTCGTGTCCAGAATCAAGACAAGCGCTGGCACTGGTCTAGTAAACTCTGGGGTTGAAAGCACATAGTGGCCAGTCAGCACACTTGCTGATCTGGAAGGACAGAGATGCAGGTCATGGGTACAGGGGTAGGGCTGGCAGCAAGAAAGAAGTGTAGCAGGGAGTGGAACAGGAAGGGGGGCCACTGTGTCTGGCTGAGCTGCAGCTGCCACTGGTTGCCTGGTTGCCATTCTAAAGGAGTCTCCCAAGACTGAGTAACCCTGTCACATGACTGAGAGAAGCAACCTGACCTCCTCCTCTCAGACTGATGTCAACTGAGATAGGTGACATCACGGAGCTGACATACAGCCCATACTGAAATAAAGGCCCAGCAGAAGCCCCTGCACACACTGGCCTTTCACAGGCCTGAGCATTGTATGTGACCCATGTTGTTTCCCCTCTCCTCTCTTATGGTTGACTTTGCAGGTTTATGAGGTTGGGCTAGGCTCCTATCATTCTCCGCTACACTCTCCAGGACTGAGGTAGAAGAAATGTGAGGTTTCCCACAAAAGGGAAAACTGTAGTTTTAGAGAATAAATAACAGAGCTGTTAAGTGGAGGGTTCACAGTGCCAATTAGTATAACATGCCACTAAGAAATCTGCATTAAACATGAAGTGTTGGACATTTGTGAACTAATATTTCCCATCCTGTTGTGACCCAACCCTAAGTGAGCAGTCAACAGGTCCATTACAGATAGTACATGAACACAGGGGGTGTTATCAGACTAGCACTGATGACTGTGACCTCTTTGATGAGGAATCAGCATGCTCTAGAACAGCAATTCTCATTCTGTGGGACACGACCCCAAGAAGACCATTGGAGAACACAGATATTTACATTATGATTCTTAACATTATCAGAATTAAAGTTATGAATTGGCAACAAAAATGTTTGGGGGGTTGCCACAGCATGGGGAACTGTATTAAAGAGTCACAGTATTAGAAAGGTTGAGAACCACTGCTCTGGAAGGTCACCTGCCCCAAGTCCTGTCTACATGGTAATCTAAGAAGCTCCTAGGGCTTTCCCAGAAACACCGTATTGGTTTAGCAAGCCTTCCTCAATAGAAGCTCCAGTCTGTAGCTAGGGGAGGCATCATTGAGCACATGACTGGCCTGGGAACAGGAGGAAAGTGACCTCCTGAAAAAGTCCACCTACAGGGCCCAGCTGGCCCGGCCATTGTGCAGTGCACACAGGCCCCCTGTGAGATACTGTTTGGAATGCTCATCACCATCCAGCGTTGGCACCCTGAGAACTGAGACTTATTCACGTGTCAGGAATAGAGGCATTGTTGTTGCTTAGCTGGCTGCTTAGCTTTCTCTGAGCAAGCTTGGAAGGGATCGTGGAAACTGAGACTGAATCATGCTGGGCTTTCTCACTAGCACTGACAGAGCAGGGCCTGTGCCCTGTGCCTCTTGTGAAGCTTGCTCCAGGCTGTTCATTACAAATGGTCCAAAAAGAAAAAAGAGTAAAGTCCTTATACAACTTTGAAAGAAAAATCCATCAAAAATAGTATTTAATCATAGTGATTGCCATTTTCCCTTAAAGCTAATATTTTAATATGTCTATGAAATCCATATACATTTAGATCAAACTGATTTTTTACAAAGTAGCAGACATATGCATTCAAGGATTCATATGGGGGACTCTCCATATATGTAACTTTATACACATGTGTGTAAAGATAGTTGTATACACACACACACACACACAAACACAAACACACATGCGTGCGCCTACGAATATGTACATGTAAGTATAGACATACCCAGTGTTCATGTTCACATTCTAATGAAGTAACCCTTTCTTTAAATATTTTTTAAAAGACTTATTTCCACTTTAGTTTATTCATTTAATTAAAAATTTCCGGTCCTCTTATATACAACAGTATGCTAAAAAGAGGACAAAACAGACTTGAAACACCGGGAGAAGGATCAGCTGGATGCTCTTCGGGAATTAGATCTCAGATACTTTAGGTGACTGAATATCTATGGATACAAGACAGTTCTGAGAGTCAGGTGCTTATGGATGCCGGACAACTCAGAAAGTCAGGTGTCTGTGGATCCTGGCAGTTCAGGGGTCCAGCTGTCTGTGGCTGGTAGATGGTTCAGAGTCAGGTGTCTGTGGGTGCTGGACATCTCAGAGGGTAAAGTGCCTATGGCTCATGGACTCTCCCAGCTTTCTATTGCTGGAAACATTTTTAGTTGTCACCCTTCCTACCCAGGAGCCTTGCTTGATGCTGCTCAGAAGTCATGCATGGTTCTATAGTCATCTGTCCATTCATTATGAAAGATATTGGTTAATAGCTGTGGAATTTGCTAAAAGATGCATTTCTTGACTTTCAAAGGTCTGAGTCCAAACATTCAAACTAATTGATAGATATATGAAAACTGAATAAATTGCAACTAAAACAAACAAGGATGCTTGTTTTAATTGGCCTGGGAAGGTGATTCATTTGTTATTTGTGTTATTTTGTCTCTATCCACTGTTCCTTGAGTCATGTTGGGTCAGGCAACCAATGAGTATTTTCACTTAAAAGTCTTTTCTTAGGCCCATGACAAGCCATGGGTGACCTGTGACCTCTGCCTGTAATGGCTGTGATTTTCTAGACGTCTGAAACTTGCACCTTAGCTGCCTGCTAGCTGTAGAAGGCAGAGCTTGCTTCTGCATTGCAGAAGCATTTACTAGAAGACTTGCTGCCATATGTGGTACCCACTGGATGCTAGATGGCAAGTCAGTACAGGTCTTAGCAATTATATAGATGCAACTGGAAGACTGATTAACATTAAACCTTTGGTTCCAGTAACTTTTCCAGAAAAGACAAAATGTCTAAACTCTATTACAGCAATGACAGTTTGGATAGAGGTCTGTGTTGTTGTGGCTTTTCAGGAAAGTTGACAATAGACGCTACAGCAGTGGGTGTGACCTGGGGCTCTGTACCTGCATCTAACTCCATCAGAACTGTGGCCATGGTAGATTCCTACTGTAGGTCATATTGTGTGACATAACCTAGGTCCCATGGTAATTTAGTTGCTGGTTTTTCTGTGGAACATTTTGCAATAATGATGAAGTTCAATTTTGAGATGATGGACAAGAAAAAGGAAGAGATTCACAGAGAAGCTGGATTCAATCTAGACTCAATCTGTAAGGCAATGAAGACAAAAACACAGAGGGTCAAAGTGGCTTCCAATCCTTGTGACTGGTTTATAGAACATCACTGTCATGGTAATAATTTTGAATCACAAATCTTAAAAAGATCCTCTTGTGACTGAAAAATTCACTCATGGGCTTGAGGAAAAAAACAGAACCAAAACCAACAGAAACTACAGCATCAAACCCAAACTCTGCTGCTTGGCCTGATAGTCAGAAATTGTTGACTATTTGGCAAATCCATATTGCTGGCAATCTCATAGTAGCTGGTACTATTCCAGATGCCAGCACCATTGCTCCCTTCCTTACTCCTGAGGTGAGCAATGCCCTGCACTAACGCCCCTTCCTGAGGAAATTGCAGACATAAATATAGTAATAGCAGAGGTGGAGTGGCCTCCTGTGCCTGCCCAATTCTGATGTCATTCCATCACCAATCAACCACTGCCCATAGCCAGTTTTGGAATTTGGTATTTGATTTTTCCTTCCCATCACAGATCTGGGAAACCATTTGCCTCCATTAATGCCCCCACCAAATTGTACTCAATGAGACTTTTCATTCTGGAAGGGTCCAGACACCCTCCTGATCACCCATCTAATAGGGGCATGGTTGCCACCTCTGCCTATCCAGCAGCATTTGGGGAAGGATCTGAATGTGACATGCCCTAGTGAAGAGCACCTTCTCAAATATCTCCTGGGAAACTTCTGAGCAGCACATCTGGAGTGTGAGATGCTGATATAAAGATCTGATGGGACACAGTGACAATTGCTGATGCAGTTGCAGAAACCATCTGGTTCGCAGACAGCACGCCCCCGTTAGTGAAATATGACCCTACCCTTTGCACTGCCTCTCTCCATTTCCTTTACATCCTATTGAGAGATTTCCCCAGATGTTGTTCTCACTCTTCCATGCCTGACTGGGTGAAGAAAAAAAAAATCTACCATCTTGTATTTCAACAGAAGGGAGTTCAAAGTGACCTCAGACTGGATCTTAATCTGAAACTTGTTTTGTAATATGACAAAGACTTTGAGAGACTATGTCACCAGAGGCCACACCAGGTCTGCAGCAGGGCAGGAATCAGAAGGAAGCAGTTGGTTTCTGCAGTCACCACTCAAATGCAATCACTTTTCCATGGGATGGGAGGGTTCCCTTAGGTTCCTGATGACAGTTGTTGGTTTGAAGTGTGTCTATGAGAGTTTTGATCACACAGTGGGAAATAGCAAGGAGACTGGATTGTGTCTTCTCACTTTCACCATTACAAACAGCTAAGTAATATTGTCATTATATTCTTTTTATGAATTCTCTTTCTGTGTGTGTGTTGTGTGTGCATGTGTGTGTGTGTGCATGTGTGTGTGTGTGTGTGTGTGTGTGTGTGTGAAAGTGCATGCCACCACATGCATGTGCAGGCAGAAGTCAGCTTAAAGGTGTCTCTGCTCTTCTTTTGCATGTGGTTTCCAGGAATGGAACTTAGATTTTTAGGCATGAAGGCCTTCACCCACTGAATCACCCAATAGCACTTGCATGCCTTTGTTGTCTTGTGATGGCAATAGCACTCTGGATGTGTCTTTAGATAGCACCTCTCTACTGGCTATTTCAAGATCCAATTCTTTATTTTGCATTTTAGAAAAAAAAATTTGCAAAACCACAAATCTAACAAATAAATGTCCTTATGAATAAGATCGAAGATGCCCCATCAGAAAAGACTAATGGTCATTTTACTTTCCACATTTGTCTGGGGATTTGGAAGCATCAGAATCATGGTAGAAATTGTAGATTGTAAGTCAAATTCTTGATGTCTTTTAAGTCATTTTACTTTGGGTACTAACTCCCTAGATTTGACTAGGGTTCTAGAACAATCTTTCTTTGTATCAGCTAATTAGTTAAATATGCAAAGGTAGTTAGAGCCTAGGAAATAAACATGGGAAGATAAGAAGTGGGGGGGGGGGTGTCAGGGAAAGCAGTCAAACTGAGGGTCTTTTAAGTAAACATCCTCCAATATATTCTTTGAAAACAAGGTCTGAATGTCCCTAAGGCTTCTTTATCACTGACGTGCTATTTTATCAAAGCTTGTTACTGCATACAGCTACCCAAAATGCAAGCTACAACTGCAATTTTAAGACAGAAGGCACATGGCCGGCAACCTTTCCTAAACGCAGGTTTAGAGTTGACTGTATCATTTGTTGTTCCAAAGAGGCCATTAAGCATGCAGGCAGAAGGTTTTCTGTAGATAAAATTTATGGCTTTTAAAAAGTGAGTTAGTGTTTTTCTAATCTGCAAAGACTCCCACTGAAAAATTATCACCCAGAGTCCAGAAGTATATGAAAATGGTTTAAAGGAAATGGTTTGTAAAATAGACACATAATCTGTGAGACTTCGTCAGTTCTTCACTTACAAAGCCAGTTTGTTTAATGTTCAGCTTCACCCAAACCTTGCCTTCAGCCTGGGTCCTGCCCAAACTTACAGAGCATAAGATCATAGGTGACATTATCTTCTCTTGGGGAGAAATTTACAAACAATACTTTTAAAATGGCTTAGAAAATCTCCTTTCTATTCAGTTTTGGTAAAGACAAAAAAAATATGTAATAGATAAAACTAAGATTAGATGTAATCCAAATGTTTAGTAAATTTCTCAAAAAATATGAATTTTGTTTTTCATTTTGCAACAACGGATGCATAGTTGGGGATTTGATGGCAGAGGACTTTCAAGGCACTGGCTTAGGTAAAATGATTTTAGACATAGTTCCTTATTTCAAAGACAAACTGCATAGAAGGAAGTTGAGTAGATTTCATGATAGTGGGCTCAAAAGTGGAGAAAAAGTAGAAAAAGACTGGGAGATGCCTCAGTACTGAAGAGCACTTGCTATCTTGCAGATAACTGGTGTTTGGTTCCCAGCACCCAGCACCCATGATGAATGGGTCAGAAATTTATGGCACTCCAGCTCCAGGCGATCAGACACCCTCTTTTGGTTTCTGTGGGAACATGCACTCATGTTCACATACTCCCCCAAACACACGTAATTAGAAATAATAAAAATAAATGTTTTTTTTTTAAGAATGAGAGGAAAAGAAATGGTAGTAATCTTTTGAGGTTTTTATTTTTAAGCTGACACATTTAACTTATGGCAACTAAAATATAATTTTCTTATAGCTTTCTTATAGCTTAATCATTGACTAAACATAATGCAGATCATATAACAGCAGACAAGCTCTTCATGTGATGTTAACACAAATGCATGTCCATGGTTCTCTTCAAGAAAGGTGGCCATCTTTTTTTTTAAATACTTTATTTTTTTTTCTTCAAGTTACATCTCAGTCACAAACCCTTCCCTATTCCCCCTTCCTATCCCGCCCTTCCACCCTCTTCCCCCCAGAAGTTTCCCCTTTCAGTCCAACAGATGGTTCCTTCTCTTATAACAGTAAGTATTATACAAAACAACAGATATAAATATGCCACATTTATGAGAGTTAAATGGCTCAGTATACCTTCCCAATGTCCAGTTTATACATATTTGGCCCCTAACTTTAACATTCTACTATCTAACCATCTCCATGAGTTTAAAGATCTATATCTGACTCAACATTCATACTAACTTGCAACACACTTTTAAGAGTATCTTCTTAGATCTATAACACCCTCTTGATTCCTAAACAACTCAAAATTTAACTATGAGACTCTAGCTGTCTATTCTTCAACCACCTCAGAGACCTGAGAGGGATAAATATATCTGATTATATAGGAAGTGCAGGGCCTGCAACTTCCAAAACTGAGAAATGACATACCAGTGACTACCTGGACAGTTCCCATTTTCTCTCCATTCATTCCTGCATCAGTCTTCAGCCTTTGGGTCCTGTTTCTCTGACAGACATTTGTTGTAGAGCAGGGATTATGAAGGACTTACCTACCCTGTCTTGGCAGAGCTAGGCTGTCGACTTCCCTGCTACCAAGTTTTGTCCTTTTTGGACAGCAGTCTGTCTGCAGTTGGAGCAAGGGGTTTTTT
>CAJQZJ010033660.1:3453783-3485678 GCA_907164525.1 Lophiomys imhausi | reverse complement strand
TTTTTCCAGGTCTATAAAGAATTGTGTTGGTATTTTGATAGGAATTGCATTAAATCTATATATTGCTTTTGGTAGGATAGCCATTTTTCTTATGTTGATCCTACCTATCCATGAGCATGGGAGATCTTTTCATTTTCTAAAGGCCTCTTCCATATCTTTCTTCAGGGGCTTGAAGTTCTTGTTGTATAGGTCCTTTACATGCTTGGTTAGAGTTACCCTGGGGGTATTTTATGTTGTTTGTGGCTATTGTGAAGGGGGTTGTTTCCCTTATTTCTTTCTTGGTAAATTTGTTTGTTGTATAAAGAAGGGCTTCTGATTTTTTTGAGTTAATTTTGTATCCAGCCAACTTGCTGAAGTTGTTTATCAGCTGTAAGAGTTCTTTGGTGGAGTTTTTGGGTTCGCTTATGTATACTAACATATCATCTGCGAATAGGGATAATTTGACTTCTTTATTTTCAATTTTTATCCCTTTGATCTCCTTTAGTTGTCTTATTGCTCTAGCAAGGACTTCAAGTACTATATTGAAGAGATATGGTGAAAGTGGACATCCTTGTCTTGACCCTGAGTTTAGAGGAAATGCTTCAAGCTTCTATCCATTTAATTTGATGTTGGCTACTGGCTTGCTGTATATTGCCTTTATTATTTCTAGGTATGGTCCTTGTATGCCCGTTCTCTCCAGAACTTTTAGCATGAAGGGGTGTTGAATTTTGTCAAATGCTTTTTCTTCATCTAGCGAGATTATCATGTGGTTTTTTTTCTTTCATCTTGTTTATGTGGTGAATTACATTGATAGACTTTCGTATATTGAACCATCCCTGCATTCCTGGGATGAAGCCTACTTGATCATGGTGTATGATACTTTTGATGTGTTCTTGAATTCGGTTTGATAGTATTTTATTAAGAATTTTTGCATCTATGTTCATGAGGGAGATTGGTCTGAAGTTCTCTTTCTTTGTTGGGTCTTTGTGTGGTTTAGGAATCAGAATGACAGTGGCCTCATAGAATGAGTTTGGCAGTGTTCTTTCTGTTTCTATGTGGTGGAAGAGTTTGAAAAGTAATGGTGTTAGTTCCTCTTTGAAGGTCCGGTAGAATTCCATGCTAAAGCCATCTGGCCCTGGGCTTTTTTTTTGGTTGGGAGATTATTAATGACTGTTTCTATTTCCTTGGGTGTTATTGGGCTTTTTATGCTGTTAATATGATTTTGATTTAGTTTTGGTAGGTGGAAATTATCGAGGAAATTGTCCATTTCGCTTAGGTTTTCAAATTTAGTGGAATATAGATTTTTAAAATAATGCCCGAATATTTTCTGGATCTCCTCAATGTCTGTTGTTATTTCTCCCTTTTCATTTCTGATTTTGTTGATTTGGGTTCTTTTCCTTTGCCTTTTAGTTAATTTGGCTAGGGGTCTGTCTATTTTGTTGATTTTCTCAAAGAACCAACTCTTGGTTTCATTGATTCTTTGTATAGTTCTTTTTGATTCTAAGTTGTTGATTTCAGCCCTAAGTTTGATGATTTCCTGCCTTCTGCTCTTCCTAGGAGTGTTTGTTTCTTTTCTTTCCAATTCACCCAGCTTAGCTTTTAGTTCACTAATATGAGCTGTCACAATTTTCTTTTTGAAAGCACTTAGTGCTATGAAATTTCCTCGTAGCACAGCTTTCAATGTATCCCATAGGTTGGGTATGTTGTGTCTTCATTGTCGTTGGATTTTAAGAAGTCTTTGATTTCCTTCTTTATTTCTTCCATGACCCAGTTGTCATCCAGTAAGGAGCTGTTCAATTTCCATGTGTGTGTAGGCTTTCTGTTGATTCTTTTGCTGTTGAAGACCAGCTTTATTCCGTGGTGGTCTGATAAGATACAAGGTGTTATTTCAGTTTTCTTGTATCTATTGAGACTATCTTTGTGACCAACTATGTGGTCGATTTTGGAGAAGGTTCCGTGGGGGTGCTGAGAAAAAGGTGTATTCCTTTGTGTTTGGGTGAAACGTTCTGTAGATATCTGTTAGGTCCATTTGTTTCATGATCTCTGTTCGACTCAATATTTCTCTGTTTGTCTTCTTTCTTGATGATCTGTCCATTGTTGTGAGTTGGGTGTTGAAGTCTCCCACTACTAATGTGTTGTGATCGATGTGCGCTTTAAGTTTTAGAAGTGTTTCTTTTACGACAGTAGGTGCCTTTTTATTTGGGGCATAGATGTTCAGTATTGAGATTTCCTCTTGATGAATATTCCCTTTAATGAGTATATAATGCCCTTCTTTGTCTTTCTTCATTAACTTCGGTTGGAAGTCTGTTTTGTTTGATATTAGGATGGCTACTCCAGCTTGCTTCCTGGGTCCATTTGCTTGGAAAACCTTTTCCCAGCCCTTTACTCTGAGGTAGTGACTATCTTTGATAGTGAGATGTGTCTCTTGTATACAGCAAAAGGAAGGGTCTTGCTTGTGGATCCACTCTGTAAACCTGTGTCTTTTTATTGGGGAGTTGAGTCCATTGATGTTGATGGATATTAGTGACCTGGGGTTGCTATTTACCATTAGTTTGGTATAGGTGGTGGTCCTGTGCCTCTTTTGGATTAGTTGTTGAGAGGTTTTCTATTCCCTTTGTTTTCTTGGGTGGAATTTTCTTGTCTGGGTTGGGATTTTCCTTCTAGGATTTTCTGTAGGGCTGGGTTTGTGGGTAGATATTGTTTAAATTTGATTTTGTCATGCAATATCTTGTTTTCTCCATCTATGTTGATAGAGAGTTTTGCTGGGTAAAGTAGTCTGGCTGGGCACCTATGATCTCTCAGGACTTGTAGTATATCTGTCCAGGCGCTTCTAGCTTTTAAAGTTTCTGAGGAGAAGTCAGGTGTAATTCTGATGGGTCTGCCATTGTATGTGACTCGACCTTTTTCTCTTACAGCTTTTAATATTCTTTCTTTGTTCTGTACATTTGGTGTTTCAATTATTATGTGGCGAGAGGAGTTTCTTTTCTGATCTAATCTGTTTGGTGTTCTGTAAGCCTCTTGGATTTTTATTGGCATCTCTTTTTCAGGTTTGGGAAGTTTTCCTCTATGATTTTGTTGAAGATATTTCCTGGACCTTGGAGTCGGGAGTCCTCTCTTTCCTCTATACCTATAATTCTTAGGTTCCGTCTTTTCATTGAATCCCTGATTTCTTGGATGTTGTGGGTGAGAGATTTTTTAGCCTTCTCATTTTCTTTGGATGTTGTACTGATTTCTTCCACTGAATCTTCCATGCCTGAGATCTTGTCTTCCATCTCTTGCATCCTATTGTTGATACTCACATCCGTAGTTCCTGTTCTCTTCCCTTGATTCTCCATTTCCTCTTTTAACTCTGACTGTGTTTTGTTTATTGTTTCTATTTCTATTTTCGTGTCTTGTATGGTTTTGTTCGTTTTGTACATTTCCTTCTCCAGCTTGCTTGTTTTTGTATGAAAATCTTTCATGGCTTTTTCCTTTTCCTGTTCAAGCTCTGCCACCTTGGCTTGGAGCTCTTTAATGGTGTTGTTCATTGTTTTGGCTTGTGAAATTGTGGCTTCTTTGAATTCCTTCACAGATTTAAGTTCTTCTTGAAGGGACTCTATCACTTTCCATAATGCAGAATTGTCAACGTTTTCATGTGTTTCTGTTGGTGTGAGGTCATCCGAATTGGGTGAGCTAGGATAATTCTGCTTTGTTGGAGACATATTTCCTTGATTTCTATTTTTTCTTGGACCTTTGGCCATTGGATACGTTTAGCTGTCTGTTCTTGTCATTTTGTGTGCTTGGATCCACAGGGGATTCTTTGGTGCAGGGGACGAGTTACTTGGCTATCTGTCCTTGCTTACAGTGGGATTTCAGGGTCACTGTGGTTTTAATCGCCTGGAGCACTGTGAGCTGGTGCAGCCTATTCCCAGGTTGTGAGTAATGGACCGGGATTGTTTCACTGCTCCCAATTCAGACTTCTCTATGTTTCACTCTGAGTTATCAGCCTGTAATGGTTCTGATGGTATGGACCTGTTTGCCCAGGCACAGATTCTGTGGGCTTTGTTTTTCATCACGGAGGCTGACAGGGTCTGGCTCCACACCTAATATGTCTGGATTTTCCAGAATACAGCTATGGTCCCCTGACTTCTGGTTTCTCACTAGGCTTCTCACCACAGGCCTGACCCCTGTGCCTGATTCCCTCCCTGTCTGCCCAGCTGCGGGTCTCCCTCCCTAGCTGCTTGGCTGTGGGTGCACCAAGCCCCGGATCTTCCGGCCGCCTGAGTGGGCCTCTCTCCCCACAGCTCAGCCATGGGTGTGCAGATCCCTGGCCCCGCCTGCGCCGGGCTCCCTCCCCAGTTGTCCTGCCATGGGTGTGTGGGGATTTGGCCCCGCCCGTGCCGGGCTCCCTCCCCAGCTGCGATGCTGTGAGTACGAGGGGATTCGGCCCCTCCCGCCCACCTGAGCCTACTTCCCACCCTGATTACTTTGCCTGCTGGCGGCTTCCTGCTCTCTCGGAACCTCCGCATCTTGAGTGGCTGCGGACCACCTGCCGAGCGCCCTGTTTCTTCCTTGCTAAGATTTCCACTATCTGGCAAAGTTTCTTAAGTGGCTATAAGTTCTTTCTGAGGTGTGGGGAGCCCAGTAGGCTAATGGGCGATCGCCAAGTGGCCTCTGATTCTGCCTGCTGTGAGTTGGGGTCGATCTTACCAGTCACCTCTCCAAATGGGAGTTCCTGAATCCCGGGTTTAGTGGCTTCCGTGTCTGCGAGAGATGGGGGTGAGCCTTACCCTGGGACTTTTACCAGTCCCTTGGGAGCTGTGAATGTTCCCGGGGGGGTCTAGCCCCTCCGGTTTTTGCACAGTGCCCAGAAACTCTGTGTTTTTTGTGGCTCTTTTTTCCCACGTTCAAAATGCGTCAGTGTAGGTCGCTGCCATCTTGACCCCTCCCTAGGTGGCCATCTTTTAAACGATGTTTTTGGTATGATCCTTGTTTAGATCATTAGTTAGATTCTATACAGATTCATTTAGGCAGGATGATGATCCAAAACAGGACTGAACCCATGTTAAGGGAACTCTTGCTTGCAGGAAATCTCAGAGAAGATGAGACATTGGGATGTATTCCTTTCGCAAGATATTTTCCCTTTGTACAATTGACAGCATAACTCAGATTTTGGGGTGTACCCCATATACACACACACACACACACACACACACACACACACACACACATATATGGAACTTAACTCTTTGAACTAGAAAAATCTGTGATAGTTCAGTGTGCCAAAGGTCCCCTGATATGTGCTGCCTTAAGCTACTTAAGTAAACTAAAGATACAGTCGGTTGTGCAAATGGCTCCCCAAATAATTAATGAGCTATTCTTCCTTTAGTTATTGATATTTTGCTCCAAATCTTTGGGAACAGCAGCCAGATATTTATTTTGGTTAATATTTGAATATTCACAGTGTTTGAAGTTGAGCCAGTTTTTACACTAAGGAATTAAGGAAAGAAAGACTCTGTTGCTGTTTTTTTTTTTTTCTTACAGTTCAAAATTTAAAACTTCACATTTTCTTTGAATGGTTGAGATCATAAAATCCTCTTCTGACACAGTAAACAGAACGCAGTGTGAATATCAAGTAATTGATATCACACACGTGCTTTTCACAGGGACACCAGAGTTGCTGAGAAAAATCCACAAATCAACTAAACCAAGAGCAGGTTCTGTCTCTCCTAGAGCAGCTATGTCCAGTCAGTCAGTCCAAGCAGGAGGGGAGGGAGTAGAGGGTGGTGGGCACCCTGGAGGTTGTATGGTGTGTGGGCAGAGTAATTGTAGACTTTTTGGCCTAGAAAGCCTAGAGAGATCCTAGGAGCCACCCCTCCCTCCTGGGCTGAATGGTACAATGGAGGGGTCAGGTTTGGATGAAGGCAGCAGGAGGTTCCCTTTCTTCAGTGGCTGGGAGAAGAGCCATAAGATGAGGAATAGGAGGAGTTTAAAAACACAGGTCCTAGGGCAGATGAGAAGGGTTACTAGCTGCCCTGGTGTGGAGTCACCTCTGCATCTGAAGGGGGTATACCACACAGGTTGCCTTTGAACTTCTCTGCTGGTGAGAGTGAGTGAAGTTTTCCCATCAGCCAGAAGAAGCTAAGAATACAGAATGAGGGGCTGGAGAGATGGGTCAGTGGTTAAGAGCCCTGGCTGCTCTTCCAGAGGTCCTGAGTTCAATTCCCAGCAACCACATGGTGGCTCCCAACCATCTATAATCAGATCAGGTTCCGTCTTCTGGCCTGCAGGTGTACATGCAGACAGAATGCTGTCTGAAAAAAAGAATACAGAATGAGTAAAGTAGATGCTGCTGTCAAGTTTAATAATTTTCAGAAACATATTTTGCAACATATAAGTAAGGTGAGAGATAGAACTCTGTTTTATACGTGTGTGTGTGTGTGTGTGTGTGTGTGTGTATACACCTTGGTTTCCATGGAAGACTTTCTTTTTGATGACATATATATGTGTTTATGCTGGTGTCAAGAGAGGGAAAGACTGAGGAAGAGAAGGAACAGCCACTCAGTTGCTTGTGTCTCCTGAGGTATGACTGAAATTGTTCTGTGTGATTTTTCTACTCTAAGTGTTCCCTGGAAAATGTGGGTCTTCCCAGGCAGACATACAAAGACACTTAAGAAAATCCCATACTTCCTGGTACTTTGAATGGATTTTTAATAGTACCTTAATTCTCCTAATAGATACCAAGGTGAACAACTGTAGAAGAGGAAAATTATGTCCCTGTTTTCTTTCTGATCATCAGAGATCTCCTCTCACAATGGTGTTTTCTGTTGCTTTAATCTCTTTATGTGTTTGTTCATCTCTGAATGCATCACAATCTCTCACATATTTGGTTGTATGTAGAATGACAGCTGTATTGCATATCACAGCATTGGCTCTATTACTCTACACTAACTTCCTTTACATTATTTTTTTTACTGCAAAAAATAATATAGACATAGTGAATTCAATCTGACAGAGGAGTTTAAGGTATTTTCAATCCTTATCATTCTAATTTAATAGGCAGGCAAATGACTAGGACTATGAATTATCAGCTTTCTGTCATTGAATTTTCATAAAATATGACAATAGAGTTTTAATAACAAGATTATTATAGCAAGCCAGTAACTCGGTTCCTTGAGAACCATAGTTATTCTTACTAAAGATCCAGATAAGTCCTGCATGACTCTTCTTTTTCATCCCCTCCTTCCTGCCCCTCCTTGTCCCATGTCTCCAGTCACTAAACAAGCTGTCATAACAAGAGTACTTACCTTTTCTGTGAGGAAAGATATCTGTCATCCATTATTACATTTTTAAACCATCTGTCACTGCAAAGCCTCCACCCAAAGGAGAGTGATGTCGTTTTGCACATGTGCAGGTAATCTTGCACACAGGAGATGTTAATATGCTTGTTTATACCCCTGATGGTAGCCACTGATTTACTATAAGATATCCAACTATTTTACTACCCTTAGATGCTTAGGTTTTGTGCTCCTGTTTAAATATTTCATGCTACAATAAATATCATCAAAATTCCTCAAAGTGGAAGGAAACAGAGTCATCAATATGGACTTTGTATTTGCTCTTGCAGCACATAGATAAATTGACCCCTAAATAAGAAAACAATTATCAATAACATGACCAAGGTTGGAAATGCATCTGTTTTGACATAATTATTCAAAAATTTAGTATTATTGCCTCTGTTGGTGTTCTGTTGTAAAATAACACTACAGGGTATGCTATCCACTGAAAATGTATATATAACACACTAATTTTAAGATGTTACATTTGAAAATAGCATTCAAATTCTTAATACCTTGTACAGTAATTCATGAAATAATCCTATAATACCACATATCTTATTACAGTTTTAATAATTTTTCAACTAGGAAATATTAATGAGCAGATAACAGTTATAAACAGAGAGGAAAATATCTAATTAACTAGTCTATAGTTTAGATAAAGTTCAAATACCACAATGGCTACAAACTTCAGGTGGGAGGAAAATATGCTGTTGGTACAGTTTCTCCAACTCTCCTTTGGAATGGCAATTTTCTTAGTGTATGCCATTTCTATTTTTTTATTTCTCATTTTGAATCTATTGTACTTCACATACTAATTATTTAGTTTTTTAAAAAGTTGCGGTAACTTTAAGATCAAGCTGAAAGTGAAAGCATTCCTTCATGCCAATGTGAAAACAGAAAAGTTTTCTACGCAGACTTCAGAGCCACACACATGCATGAGTTATTGTCTTCCACAGACACATTTTTGTTTTTGGTTCTGGGTATCAAACACAGTGCATAGACGGTGCTGGGCAAGCTCTCTACTGACAAGCTGCATGCACCCTTGGTTCACACTGAAATATTTTACAGGATATTGTTTTATAAATATGTGATGCAGTTCATATTTGTAGAGCTATCATGTCCTTTATCTTGGTGTATATCCATTACTCTTCAGTTGTGATAGAATACTATGACCAAAAGTTCCCAACCTGTGGGTTTCGACCCCCTGGGGGTCAAATGACCTTTGCACAAGGAGCACCTAAGACCATCAGAAAACACAGATATATACATTAAGATTCATAATATAGCTAAATTACAGCTATAAAATAGAAACAAAAGTAGTTCTATGGCTGGAGATCATCATATACTATGAGGAGCTCCATTAAAAGATCACATCATTAGAATGGCTGGGAACCACTGTTGTAGAAGAAAGAATTCGTTTTTACTTACAGTTCCTGAGGGGGAGTCCAGACTTATGGGAGGGTCATGGCAGCAGGCAGCAGGAGGAGAAAGCTGACAGTACACAAGATATCTGGATGTTATGACTCCCCGAAAACAACTCCCAGGCCATTCTGCGTCCAGAAAAGTTTCACCTTCTAGAAGGACCATAACTTTCTAAATCAGAAAGTGGGAATGACCAACTGGAGACCAAGTGTTTTAGCACATGAATCTCTGGGGACATTCACCATTCAAACTACCCAACCTATCAATGGAAGAATAATCTTTCTAACCAAATTGTACAATAGTTAGCTTTGGAGAGACAGAGATCAACTGTAGTTAGACACGTAGCTTTCAGAATCAAAATAAAACCATTTCAAACAGACAAAACTAAGAACAAACTGAAAATACTAAACTACTGTTTTTTTTTTTTTGCGAGAGGCAGGGGTTTGAAGCAGGGTTTCTCTGTATAATAACCCTGGGTGTCCTGAACTCACTTTATAGAACAGACTGGCTTCAAACTCACAGAGATCTGCCTGCCCTCTACCTCCTAAATGCTGGGATTAAAGGCGTGCACCACCATGCCTGAAAACCTTTTGGTATTTTAAAGAAAAAAGTTCCTGCTGTCTTCAAAATTATTTGAAATTCTCATATTTTTTAATGCACTTGTGGATAGTGTGATGCATGACAGGAAACTATGGTTGGCCCCTTCCTGTAGGGATAAGGTTATTGTGTTATTCAAATGCTGAATTCTGTACCCCTCATATCTGGTTGCATTCATATCTGGTTGTAATCTTTTTCTGAGAATCTCAAGTCTGAATGTTGCATAAACACTGCTCCCCAATTGTTCCCTGATTTGCCAGTAAAGCAGCATACAGCCAACAACTGAGCAGGGGAGAGAATAGGGCTGAACTTCCTGCCCTCCAAGGAGGAGGAGTTAAAGTGAGGAAGCTGGAGATTTTTCAGCTGGAGGCAGAGGCAGGGGAGATGAGTATAGGCAAAGGAGGAACCAGCTGAAGCAGGAAAGCCAAGAAGTGCAAGTTTTCTCTGAGATTTACACTGGGGGGAAGACAGATTAGCCTAGAGGGTTAAGAATAGAGTAAAAACTGCTCGGTTTTTGTGTCCTGAAATTTATTTAACAAATAATATAATAGAGCCTCAATTATTTGGGTAATAGCCAGTTAAGAGAGAAAGTGTAACACAAACAGAATTATATAAAGTTACACTAACACTTTCCATCCCCCTTCACTGTGCCTGTTTCCTAGTTACCTTTCTGAGGAGATTACCTTGGATCCAGTAATACCTACATCCTGAGATGGAGGTAGTGGGACCTGTAGTGTTGAGGGGGTAGAACTGCTCAAGAAGGGTCTCCATGAACACAGAAATGGGGGGTAAGGAGTGGGGGTTGGGGGTGGCAGATATAGAATGAGTGTTTTATCAGAAGGATAGTGATGTAACTGACTGTTAAGATGTTTGGGTGTCTATGACTTCTAGGATGCTGGTGGGAAGGAATCTTATATTCACACTCAGAGGCATCTGGCACATCGAGTATTTCATGCAGATCACAGTGGCCAAGTGATTGAGCTGCACTAAATACCTGTAATTTTGTGGCCAGAAACTCTGTGGTGTGCTGAGGCCTGAGCTGCAGATGTGTTTGTATTCTTTGTAGGTCTCAGATGAAGGTTGCATGTGTTCCTCTGTCCTTGCTATATACTCACACAGCCATTTCCTTAAATGTTAATTTCAGTTTCTTTATCCTTGAAAATAGATAAAAAATATTTGTATCAATGTGCTTATTCTCAAGTGCTAAACTGTATTTTAATAGTGATTGGACATACAATAAACACTTTCTGAATTAGTTGATCATGTTACAAAGATATGCAGAACATAACAAAGCTAAAATAGAATTTTACAGCTTTTGCGAAATGAGACTTATCACAATCACTTAGTGCTTCTAGATGCTTGAGTAAACCATCATAAAGAGTCGTTTTTACTGGGGTTTACTGAGGAGGAAAAACAGAGGAACAGCTAACATAAAATATCATGGACCATACTTGACCTAATACCATATCAAACTGAAGTGTGGAATTCGAGTTTTAAGGCTAGTTAAGTCTTTACCCAATACCCTCAGTACCCTCTTCTATTTTTGTCATGTGTGGGAGGACAGCACAAGATCCTGTATGTAGTGGTTCATGTGTGTGAGTACGTGCATGTGGATGTATACAAGTATGTAGAGGCTAGAAGACAACCCCAGGTGTCCTTTCTGGGACGGGGATGTCATCCATCTTGATTTTTGAGACAGAATCTCTCCGTGGCCTTTGTTTTTTTAACCAGATTGGTGAGAACCAATGAGCCCCAGGGTTTAACTTGTCTCTGCTTCCCCAGTGCCAGATGACAACCATATGCCACAACTTACAATTTTTTTATGCCTGTGCTGAGGATCAAATTCACAACCTCATGCTTCTGTGGCAAGTACTTTACCCACTGACCTATCTTCCCAGCCCAGTCAGCATTCTCAAGAGAAATGAAAAGTAAGTGAAACGCACCAGGAATCCTGTCCCTTGAAAGAACAAGGGAGAAAATACTGTGTTTCTGATCAACCTTGTTTTTACAGTGAGGCATGTCTGAAAGACAGAGGTAGGAAGGGAGAGAAAAAGAAGGATAAAGGGAGAGAGACAGATCGATAGATAGGTAGATAGATGATAGATAGATAGATAGATAGATAGATAGATAGATAGATAGATAGATATAGATATAGATACAGACCATACACACACACACACACACACACACACACACACACACACACATACATACATCCAGAAACAAAGACAGGAGACAGAGACACAGAGAGATAGAGACACCGAATATAAATGTATATCTACCTAGGTTTTCCTTTCAAAATAAATCTCATTTTCTAATAAACTATACCATAATATCATCAAAATCTTAAAATAAATTTGCTATATTAGAACAAATGAGGAAAGATTTCTTTTATGAAAATGATTTGTGTTTCTCCTTCACAGACACATCCCTCTCATATTGAATCCTCCACTCATGAGGAAGAGATAAGGCATCCTATGCCACATTCCTGTGAGTCCCAACTGTCCCCTCCGTTTCACACAAACACTCACATTTCCCTGTCACTTTAAAGTTCAGCTTATATGTGTCTTTCCATAGGAGTTTTATGGTGTCTAAGTCCTCAGTCTTGTTTTCTGAATCACCAGCACTTTGCCTGCACAGCACAGTGTGTGGGTACTGGAGAATGATCAGGGTTCCCACATTTTAATGTAAAATATGTGAGAGTGGTACCTGCATCCGATTAGGCCTGAACAGATTTCCAGCTTCCATTGTGACAATCCAGTGGGTGTTGCATTTGTCTGTTTTCTGGGGCTGACAGAAAATATCTGTGACTTTGTTATTTTGAAGTAAAAGGAATGTGCCTCTTGGAGTTCTAGAGGCTTAGACAACCACAGATGTGTCACCAGCATCACAACTGTCCTTTGAGCACCCAAGCCACATTATGGCATGGTGGAGAGCCTCTGGTGACCCAGCTCAGGACTCCCTTTACATCTCTGTGGGGGCCTCACTGTTACCACTCTGAGCCTTTCACCTTAAAATAATGTTAATATGAGTTGAAAGATTAATTTCCCAGGAGGCTAATTCCAGGGGATACAGCCAAACTCTAATAGAGCAAATGACTTTCTGAGTTAGTTCATGAGTGCTTTATACAAGACTGAATGCCAGCAAAAAGTTTTAGATATTGTTAAGTATGAGAGTAAAGATTTATTATTCCAAATCTAGATGAAAATTAACACAACATTTTAAACATTTCCATAACTTCTTTGTTCTTGTTGTAAAGATTTACAAAAAGAAAAGAAAAATATACAAAATGCTAGAGTGAGACATTAAAATGCCATATTGTAACTGAGCTCTTGGAAAGCTAATATGCAGATGCTCTATTTTCCAAGCATATTCAGGAAAATGAATGAAAACTTAACTATATTGTGGCAAAAAGACATAATTCATTGAATAGCCACATCCCATCTTTGGGTATCATTGTAAGAGTGATAATGCTCAGACAGCTGGTCAACCCACCAGCCCTACAAATGCCTGATTGAAAATGTTTGCTCTGGGGGAGAAAAGAAATAACAAAACCCCAAACAAACTTCGCACTTGTATGGAGAGGAGAGTGTGGCACACCATTCAACAGCACGCATTAGACACTTAACGTGTCCTGGGCGTCCTTTGTTCTTGTGCTGCGAACAGTCAGCAAGATGCAGTTAACTCAGTCTTGAGACTTTTCTGGCTGGTGTGAATTATGTTTCTAAATGGGAAAGATGAATGTATTGTCTGTCTCTCCATCGATTCCACTAATGAGGACCACCTCTGATAATTAGGCAGCACTGAGAGCCTTGCTACAGGGAACCTCCAGCATCTGAGTGGCCCTGAGGGAGGCAGGTGCTTGAACCACCCTAGAGAGATTTGTAACAGTTGGCTCTTACAATCTTGCATTTAAATCCATTATTCTGAGAGAGGGAAATGGAGAGAGGTGGAGGGCATACAACTGTGGAAATAAAATGTCTGAAGGAAAACTTATTTGTACTTTATATTTTTACTTCATGCTCAGCTGTTGCCATTTTTCCTTTTCTTTTTAAGTTCTAAGTAAAAGGAGAGCCTGTATCTATCATGTGTCCTATGATTAACCCCACAGCTCTGCACATCTTCCTTCTTTAGTTACCTCTATGTTCAAAGTCACTGATCCTCAGATAGAACAGATGCCTGCCCAGGCCAGCCAGAGAGAAGGGGGCAGAGCTTGATCATTCTGTCCTCTGTAGCATGTCCTGTTAGAAGGAGCAAACCAACCAGACTGAGACAGCACTATAGATGAAAAGTAAGTAAATACAATATATTGTGAATATCTAACTATACAATGTAGAGAAAACATGAATGACAGTAGTTCTAAACTGGGGTGGTTTGCCCTGACAGCTTATATCTATCTGTGGGGGCTAGCACAGCCAGTGTTCTGGTTTTGTGAAAATATCTAAGGATATGAAACATACTGGAAGAACTTCTGAGACACATTCTTCAGTAAAACTAAAGGTGACATAGATTGGAGGGCTTTTTGAAATTCTGCTTGCCATGGTGTAGTGTGCTTGAATTACAGCTTGTCCTTTTAAGATTTAGCCCTTCTTTGCATTACTTCTACTCCAATACAGGAAGTACACAGCACCCGTGACTGGGTGTTTCTCCATTGGTGTGCTGCATGGGGAATTACTTTGGAAAGCTTGCCAGATATTTTTCCTAACAATCTTAAATTTTTGTTTTCTTTTGGTAGCTGAAAGAAAAGTGGTTAAAACTTTAAACTACAGTGAAAAAGAAAGCATATCTCATGGACATATTGTCTTCTCAAGCAAATTTACAGCCAAATAATTATAAAGATGATTTATATGTGTATGGCCTAATAGTGTTAGGATACCTGGCTGTTGAGACTGGTCTCTGGACATCCAGGACCTTGAATTTTAACTAGTTCTCATGTAGCATTCTGCTTAGTTCCTTAAGGCTAATAACAAATTCTAGGAAATATGTTTCACTCTAGCATTCCTTTTGCCTTATAGGAAATGACTGAAACGGTACCACCCTAACCCACTGTACAAGAGGCTCCTCCCACTTCCCCTTTGAGGCCTGGATGTAAACCTATGAAAATCTTTCAATTTCCCATCCAAATGCCATGTCACACTTGAGTCTTGAATTTGTGGAACTATTTGAAGAGAATCAAAGCCCCTGTTCCTTAAGAAATAGCATTGGATTACAAACTCCACACACTGAACAGGAACTGAATGCTTGATTTATTCAGCAAAGTTCAAGGCTTTATGGGAGAATTGAAAATGAACTGACTTGTCCATCCTCCATTGGCTTTTCCCTTTAGGGAGGACTCAGTACCAATAAGAGCTTCTGTTTGAATGACAATTGACATTTTGATCTCATCTTCCTATATGCCCTTTTTGATCTGATTTTTTTTCCTTTTGGAAGCTGAGATGCAGGACAGTTATAGAATTTGACAAGTAAAACATGCAGCAGGCCTATTCCTTTCAGTGTAGCATGAAGTCCATCTGCGCTGGGCATCTGCGCATCTCAGAGGCAGATTTTCTGTACCAATACCAGACTGTGGACAGCCACCACACAAGTGGTTCATAAACCAGTGAGTGCCACAAGCTTGTGGACTTAAGCTTGTGGATGAAAACTGATCACATATTCAGTTAAATGCAACCAGAAGTGTGGTTTTGATGCTATTGCATCTTTTTTCCCAACATTTATTTATTTATCTATTTATTTGTTTGTTTGTTTGTTTGTTTATTTCTAGTTACATCCAGATCACAACTCCTCCCCTCCCCTCCTGGTCCCACCCTCCCACACTCTTTCCCTCTTTCCCCCTCTCCCTCCTATCCTTCTCTTTGGGTAAGGTGGACTCTCCCATATCTATTTGCCTCAGTTAAACAGTCACATGAAGGCTAAGAACTTCCTCTTACTCTGGGGCCCTACATGGCAGCCTAGCTAGGGTAAAGTGTCTCACTAACAGGCATGACTGTCCCTCCTCTGGGTTGCTAAAGAATCTGTATGATTCAGTTGTCTATCATCTATATATGTGTGATCTAGGGGGGTCTAGTCTAAGATTTTTTTCTTTCTTTCTTTCTTTTTTTTTTTTTTTCGCTTAGTGTTTCAGCCTCTGTAAGCTTGTAGGGACCTAGGTTGATTGGTTCTGTTGATCTTCATGTGTTGTTCTTGTCCCGTCCAGGTCTCTCTATTCCTCCTCTCCCCTCTCTTATATACAACTTCTAGAGTTCCACCTGATGTTTGGCTGTGTGTCTCAGTATCTGTTTTTGATCTGCTGCTGGGTATATCTTTTCATAGGATAGTTTTAAAATTTTTTATTAACATAGATTCATTCCAGTGACCTAGATACTCTTCACTTAACATCTCTAAGAAGGGATGACCAAGGGAGATCTAGGCTTAGAAAGGTTAGAATTCTTTCCCCATCCATGCCACAAATCTGTGCTAGAATGTGTGTGGGAAATATTTCAGTCCTAAAGTGCTTGTTGTAAAAGCATGAGGCCTTGAGTACAGATCTTAGGACTGGCATAGAAGCCAGCTGTGGAGCTGTCCATCTGTAACTCCAGTGACTTAAGATGATAGGACATAGAGACAAGAAGGTGTCTAGAGCTCATAGCCTAGCCAATCAAGATAATTAGTGAGCTCCAGGATCAAAGAGAAACCCTGCCTCAAAATGTAAGGTGAAATAGAAACTAAACATCAACTATGCACTCTGTATGAGCATGTGCAGGCATATACATCCGTATCTCATGCTCACAGCAATAGGGACTCACCACACACATGCACATGCACATGCACACACAATTTGGAGCGTTCCAACCACCTCTGCACTCAGCCTTCTGTGCTCCTTTGACTTCCTTGCCCTCGGTTGCAGAGAACTCACTGTAAACCTGGACATGGAAACCAGCTGTTTATTAGAGACAGACTTACAGCAACAGCATGGTATGAGACTTCTTCACACTTGAGATCCCATCCACCCTGGTCAGGGAAACATAAAATAGACACAGTGGAAATAAGAGGAGGCAACAAATGACAGTCACAGATCTCAATCCAAGACACTATTTCATGTTTTGTGTCCTGAATTCTATGTATCAGATCAATGAAAACCCCACCTCTCTTGGATCTGTTATAACCTGAAAGATCCTTAGGAACGGAAAGTCCATCTGGAAAGCCTAGCTCTTCCAAAGGGAAAACATTAGCTTCACCCCCTGGCTGAAAGATGCCTTGTGTTAAACTCAAAGCCATGAGGGCGTATCTCATGTGCCTTCCTCTAAGTTTCCATCTTTCAAAATGGTAAAACAAAAGCATTGTTTTTCCTACTTCACTCACCTGTTTTTACCTTAACCCTAAGTGCAGTTTATCTGCTGGACCATCATAGTATGATGACACCGGGTGATGCCCATTCATTAGAGTCATGATTCAGAAGTTGTGAGCTAAGAATTCCTTCATGGACCCAGTGTCTTCTTTATGATATACAGCTTGAGCTTAGTGTCCTCTGATGGAATATGTCTTCAGCCCAGGCACCTTGGAAGCAGGTTGTCATTTAAAACTCAGAGAATCTTCTATGTGATGGCTAGCCATCACCTCTCAGAATTCCACTCCTCTGCACTTAGCTTGAGTGTAAAGGTTTTGTGGTTGCTATGGCTGGCCTTCTCTACTCTCCTTAAATATCCTGAGGGCAGTAGTGGCAGATTTAATTCATTCTTTTGATTTAAAGTAAAACTACTAGCTAAGATAAGTAAGTTTTTAATTACCAGCTAGATGGTTCCATGCGTGCATAGAGCTTCAATGTAACCTAGAGAAATAGAACCAACAGAAATAAATATACCCCTCATGTTGTTTTGAAAGCCATTGTATTGTTTAGGCCTCTATTATTGTGATGAACAAGACCAAGGACAGCCAAGGGCAGGAAAGGGTTTAATTCTACTTACAGTTGTCTATCAATCAGGGTAAGAACCTTAGGGCAGGGGCCTGGAGTCAGGAACTGAAGCAGAAGCTTTGGAGGAGTGCTGCTTACTGGCTTGCTCAGCCTGCTTTCTTAAAGCACCCAGGACCAGCAGCCCAGGGGTGGCTCAGCTCACCATGGGCTAGATGTTCCCATGTTACTCATCAATCAAGAAAATGCCCAGCAGACATGGCCACTGGCCACTCTGATAGGGGCATTTCCTCAATTGGATTTCCTTATCCCAGGTAACTCTAGTTGACAAAATCCAAATTAGAAAAGCCATTAAGCAGGAAGCAGAAGAAACTTCCTCCCTTTTCTTACTCCTGGGAGTGTCAGACTTTGACATTACTCAAGTCCTTAATTACTTTGTTGAGGTTCACCATACTCGAGGAGGGCAATCTGCCAGTTTACAAACTGATTTTATTTAGAAACACTGTCACAGAATCAGCTTGGATATTCTTTGGACAATTATCTGGGTACCCTCTGGTCCAGATTTGTTGATGAATGACATTAACCATTAGGAAACCCCATGGTCAGTCACTTTCTATCAAAATTGATTTGGGAGTTACTGTCAGTCAATGTTGGTTACAGACAGACATGTCTTGCTTCTCTGCTCTTTTATTAACCAGTAGAAAATAAATTTTTTCCCCAGTGACTGTTTTCATATCACACTTAGTGCTACCACCAGCTTCCTGTGTCTTTATCCTGCAGTACAGCAGACATTCTCAGTGACCAACTATTCATTGAGCAAAAAATACTTTTCAATGAAAATTGAATAAAAATGTTTTTTTATAATGAAAGACTTAAAGCCCACAATAAATATTTCAGAGACAGCTAAGCTCCAATGAAGTAAAACTAAAGAAAAGAGCCATGTTTTGGCATAAACTAAACTGTTTAAACTTCAAAAGATACAATGAAGATCATAAAATGTGACTGTATTTTGTAAGTGTAATGAGCTGGCGAAAATGGCATTCCAATTGTACAACAGCTTTCCCTGTATCACATCAACATCAGACATAATGGGACCCAAGAACTTGACCTTTAGTTAACTTCTGTGTCTCTCTGTGTCTGTATCGGTATGTGTGTGTTTTTAGATGATTTGATTGACCACTATCTTTATAATGTTTCAGAGAAACTAAATATGTGTCCCCAAAAACAATGATATTTAGAAGCTGAGCCCCCTTTAACATTATTCTAAATACTTCCACAACAGGATACCGCTTTAGGTTCACTTCCTGTTTTTTTATATCTTTCTATTTTCCTGGAGAATCTGTGAGATTTATGACCTTCTCTCTTAGTAAACTAGGGCCACAGGGAAAATAAAAGAAAGTAGCATTGTTTCCCTTTGCAGCCATGGAAATTAAAATAAATGTTGTTACTCTCTACTTCTGGTGCTACTAATGTAATGTCCACTCATTACAAGCAGCCCAGGCATTCTTTTCACTCCAGCTTCTATTCCTGTATGATCAGACATTTTCCAAGATAATATGAAGTGTCCATCAATTTTTGGCTGAAGACAGCATGAGAGATATAGGTCAGGTCTGTGGTTTCCTCCATAAGCTTAACATCATATAGGAAAGCCTTACTTCTTTTTCAAAAAAAAATATGTATATTTTTTTTTTTTTTTTTAATATATATATATTTTAATTTTTTCAAGTTACCTCTCAATCATAATTTCCTCCCTCCTCCACCTTCTGGTCCCACCCTCCTACCCTCTTCCCTCTCACCCTCCCTTCCTATGTGCTTTTTTTTTTTTTTGAGTTTAAGGTATATCTATTTCCCCCAAACAACTCCCCCTTTTAGTCCAATAAATGATTCTTTTTCTTATAACAATAAATAAAATACAAAACAATAAGAGCAATTAGGTAACAATTATGAAAATTATAAGGTATATCACTCATTCCCAATGTCCAGTCCATACATATTGGGCAACTGATATTAATATTCTATCATCTATCTATCTCCATGAGTTTAAATTTCTATGCCTAACTCAGTTTCCATCCTAACTTGCATTACCAATTTAAAAACATCTTCTTAGATCTAGAACATCCTTTTAAATCATAAACAATTTAAAATTTAACTGTGAGACTATAACTGTGTAGTCTTCAACTACATCAGAGAACTGAGAAGGATAAATATATGTGATTATACAAGAAGTACAGAGCCAGCAGCTTCCAAAACTAAGAATTGGGAGACAACTGGCTTCCTGGACAGTCCCCACTTTCACTCAATACATTGGAGCATCTATCTTCAGCTTTGATCTAATATCACTGACAGACACTAATTGTAAAGTAGGAATTATGAAGGACTTGGGTCCCAAACAGGTTTCCTAAGTCCCAAATCAGCAGGAAGTAATTTTAAGAGAGCAACAATGTCCCATTACCAGAAGGTGGGGTGTGTAACCGAACTTTTAAATTATTATTTAACACTTATTTATTTATTACTAAATTCACTTATAACAAACACCAACAATTTCTTAACTATTAATCCTATAAATTCCTACAACCCCTTTAACCTATCCACTAAACCTATTGATAATTATAACAACTACTTTCATAACCTTTTAGAATGATACAGTCTCTGGAGCAGGTCCTCAGTCGTCAGGAATACAGTCTTTGTTGTAGATTCTTTAACGCACTTAGCAGTCCTTTTTCTGGATCTCTCAGATGCAGGTTCATCAGGGTAAGTTGGTTATTGCAGTCTCACCTCAAATAAGGCTTCATGCTTTCTTCTCTGTGGGAGACCCCAGCTGTCTGCAGGCCAACTTACTTCTTTTGAATCAGGAACTCAGCTGCTCTGCCTCAGTCCTTAAAGCCAGGCACAGTTTCCCCTAGGCCACTGATCGGACAGATCAAACCCCTCCAGGCAAAAGCTGAGCCACAGGGTCCAGTCCTTGGCCTTTTGGTGTCTTGCTCAGGCTTTCTTTGCTCACCGGCTTCTTTCTGCTTCAGGGAGAGAGCTGGCCATTTTTTCAGCAGGACTCTTGGAGCTCTCTAGCATCAGGGGCCTCTTCTCTTCTGGGCTCCACCACTGTCCTCAAAAAAGAGGAACTCTGTTTCAGCTTAATTTGGGCTCCGCCCACTTAGCAGCTGAAAACAATGTCAGGCCAGATACTTTGTTTCTTCAAGTCTATTGAGTCTTTCCTGTTTTTCCTGACTTCAACCTTGTTTTTCAGTCTATTAAATCTTTCCTGTTTTTGCTGATTTCATGCTGATAATGCTCTTCAGGCCCCGAATTAAGAGACAGTATCAGAAACTCCTATATATTTTCTAAATCTAATTTATCTAACCCCTACAGGGGTGGGTAATTTCCCCGCCCCCCTTGGTCATTTGATGGGTTTTAGATGTTTGTTGTTATTTAGGGGGCTTGGTTACAGGTTGTTAGATGGACTTGTTAAATAGGTTTTGGAGGTTAGACCCAGGGATTTCTTTCTTTTGCTTTTCTGCATCCTTCTTTCTCTCTTATGTAGGGGGGTAAAGACTTGGAAAAAATGAGATACAGAAATAATATAGGAATGATAAATAAAAAGGGACAGATTATTGAATATGCTCTTATATCTTTGTATACTGATACAAAATTAAGATTATATTTGGCAACATTGGATTGATCTTTGTATATTGATACAAAATTAAGATTAACTCTTTTTAAGGTATTGTTCCTAGGTAACATTTAAAAATGCAATGTGAAGTTTTGGCCTTTTGATAGCAAATGTCATAAACTGTTTAGGATAATTAAGAAATGCAAACTAATAGTCATTCACACATGTCATTTTATTAGGTACTAGGGTAGTGTATTATAGATGTTTTCTAAGTTATTCAGAAATCAACTTGCTAAGAGACGAGCAACATTTGCTTATTCAAATATACGTAAATAGGTGGTCTTCAAATACGGCATTCAAAGATGTTTTCTTAAGATTTTTTTTTTATATTGAGGCATGTCAGGTCCTGAAAGCACCCCCTATTCTACTCCAAGTAGATGATGAGCATTGAAGAATCTCCATTTGGAGATGGTTACATTAGTGGCAAGCTTGTCACTGGGCAAGAAAAATCCTTTGCTTCAACTGTAGACAGAATGCTGTCCGAAAAGGACAAAACTTGGAACCAGGTAAGTGGACAGCCTAGCTCTGCCAAATATATTTTAAGTTAAATATAATTATGTCACTTCCCACCTTCTCTTTCCTCCTTACAACTCTTCCCACCCTTCCCCAATAAATATAAATCACACACACACACACACACACACACACACACACACACACACACACACGTGTGTGTATATATGGGTTCAGGGTAACAAATAAGGGGGTTCATCCCTGGGAGAGGCCAACTCTTCTTGTCTCAGCTGTGGTTACTTGTCTGTAGCCTCTGTATAAGGGTGGGACCCCGTGAGACTTTCCCCCTCTGTGTTAGCATGTCTGTTGATATTGTCATTGTCCAGGTCTTGTTTATGCAGTCAGTTCTAAGACAGTCTCAAAGCAGCTCTTATAATTATTGTGCCATCTCTTCCATGATGTCCCATAGATGCAGGATCTGTATTGCAGATGTCTCCACTAGGGCCAGACTCCAGGATCCATTGTCCTCTGGATTGTGTTCAGTTGTGGTGTTCTATGATGGTTTTCATTTCCTGTAAAGAGAAGGTTCCTGAATGATAGCTACACTTAGCGGTGGGCATAGTGATACAATTCAGAATGTAGTTAGGAATTACTCTGGTCTAGAAAAATGGTACTAATAGCTTCTCTTGTAAGATCCATGACCTCACTGAATTAAAGTTTCTAGTATCAGGAATGATTTCCGTCCTGTTGGTTGGGCCTTAAGTTCAATTAGAGGCTGTGGGTTGCTACCAACACAAGAGCACCACTATCTTACCATTAGGGATTCCATGCCATGCGCTTGTTTATTTCTTAACTGTAATTTCTATAGTCACTCAGTGTTCAGGATTTGGAACAGTTTACATTTAGTAATTGCTATCTGACACGGAACATGTAAACTCGATATGGTTGTATTGTCTCCTGGTTTCTTTTCCTTGGCTCTTACCATGCTATATCTTCTTTTGGGTTCAGTAAGATTTTGACAAGCAATACATGTGATCATGGGTATTTATTTGTCTGTGAACATTACTTAATTTTTCATGCTATACCTCTGAAATTAGAATCATATTTTAAAATAGTTTATTAACTTCAGGCTATTTAATTTTAAAAAGTGAAAACACAATTTACTACAACCTGGAATCAACACTGATTTTTTTTAAGTTCCCTTTCTGCATAGTGCTGGAATGGAGTGTGTCATGAAAACCATACAGTTAATAAAATACTCTTACCATGCAAAGACATCCATATTTCAGCTAATGGGAGGTTCTCCCTGGTCAGATCCAATCTTTATAAGTTTTTTTGGTAACCACCTTTTTTCATTCCCTGTACACACATAGGCATAACCACGTCCCCATCTTAAAACCATTGCAGGTTTCCACTCTAAAGTTAACATATCCTTATAATATATTGGTTGATTTAATTCCTCAGGTTTTTGTATAACCCAATGTCTCTCAGCTGCAGTGGTACCCTTTTCACCAACATTTAGGAAATTCAAAGTTAACAAAGCATTGTGTAATCTATCCCTGGGATTCTTTAATTCTCCCTTTTGTTTAAAAAGTATCCCTTTTAAGGTTCGATTAGCTCTTTCTACAATTGCTTGTCCTATAGGATTGTGTGGTATACCAGTAACATGGTTTATATTATATTATGCAAAGAATTGCTTCATCTTATTAGATACATATGCAGGAGCATTATCAGTCTTAATTTGTGCAGGTACACACATAAATGCCATTATTTCTAATAAATGTGCAATAACACAGTTTTTTCAGAACTTAAAGCAGTTGCCCCTTGAAACTCTGAGTATGTATCAATGGTATGATGTATGTACCTTTGTTTTCCAAATTCTGCAAAGTGAAAAACATTCATTTGCCAAATTTCATTCTTTTTAGTTCCTCTAGGGTTACTACCAGCAGGTAATGGAGTTTGATTATACAGAGAACACGTAGGACTTTTTTAATTATTTCCCTGGCTTGTTGCCAGGTAATAGAGAATTTTTTCTTTAAACCTGAACTGATGTTTCTGATGAAATTTTGAGGCTTCCAACACATTTCCTATCAGTAATTGGTCAATTTCCTCATTGGGTCCCCTTTCTGCTGGTTGTTGATGCTTCTTTTTTTTCCTATTAGAATTTCACATGGGATTACTGTATTTATGTCATTTCCATTCCACCTTTTCCTCAACCAATTTCTCCAGTGTCCCTCATTTCCTCTCAGATTTATGACATCTTCAATTATTTACACACACATAAACACACACACACACAAAGAGAGAGAGGGGGAGAGAGAGAATCTAGTGAATTTATTTGTTGTTACTTATATGCTTGTATATTTATGTGTTTGGGATGGTCTCCTAGGATTAGATGAGTTATCAGGAAGATTGTCCTAACAGAAGACTAATTCTCCCACTCTGGGCATTGTTGCCCATAGCTCCTCATGTGAGAATAGGACCTTGTAATGCTTCTTCTAAGAAGTAAGGCTATGACTCTCCATAGCAATTGCCTATCATATATCAGGGGCATCACATATCAGCCATCATGTATCAGGAGTACATGCACAAGTTATATAGGATCCCTATTGGCACCAAAGCCACAACCTCCTCCTTCCTCAGGTTTTCCATACATTCTTGTTGCTTCGACCTACCCAGCCAGGTCATCAGCAAGACTTAAGCTGCAGTCATCCTCCTTAAATTATCTCCTACCATAAAAACAAAGTCAGAGGACCTGAGATACTTAACCAGATAGGTCAACAGAATTGCAGAGGCATGGCCTGATTCTTCAGATTAGAGAGCACACTGTGCATTCCACATACACTGTTCACACTGTGCTCTGGAGTGCTTCTTCAAAGCACTTGTGTCACTGTGGGCTAGATAAGTAAATGCAGATGTGTGACATCCTCCTCTCTATAACAACCTGTGGTTTCACTTTTCCTAGAATGCCAGCCATACCAGAGGGTGGTCCTGCTTTCCTGCCCACGTTAGCCTCTCTCTCTGCAGCTAAGGTAGTTTGCATGTCCATTAATAATGTATGCAGTAGAACTCAGTATGCCTCTCATCAGAAATGGCTCTGTGCAATATGGGGACATAAACTGGAAGTCCTGGGAACCCAAATGTTACAAATCTGAACAATGCAGAAACCATGGTCAACAAGCCTTAGAAAAGACAACTCTAAACACACACATAGACGTTTTATTCACTCTCACCCCAGAAAACCTCTTAAATCATTCTCATGTACACATAGACTTGGCTACAGTGTGAACAGTGTATGTAGAATGCACAGCGTGCTGTCTCATCTGAAGGATCAGGCCATGTCTCTGCAATTCTGTTGACCTAGCTGGTTTAGGTATCTCAGGTCCTCTGGGTATTGTGGTTCCATGTGTTCCTTACAATACAAAACTGAGGAAGAGCAGAAAGTCCTAAGCTTGGGCATTAATAAGCCAACCTCTGAGGACAGGCACTGTCTGCAACCATCATCGAAGTCTGTAGTTCTCAGGACCAGCACCATTTTCAATATTCACCTATGGGAATATTGTGACAGAAACAGGAATGGCCTAGATTGCTGTCCCAGAAGTGGCCCAGGGACAGGAAGTTTCCTGAGCAGGTGGCTCATAGCTGCCTACTAAGACTCCTTTCAATGCTAGATGGGCAAGATAAGTGTTCTCTCACATCACTGCTACATGTGTAGCCAAGTGCATGTGTACATGAGAATGATTTAGGTATCTTAAATACATGTATGTAGAGACCGTCAGGAGTATGACCCCTTCTCCCATATTTTCAAGGCCACCTCTTGCTTGGTGTTTTCATCATTCTGCATATTTCTGGCAAGTCTTCTTTCTCCCCCTTCAGTCTCACTGCAGGAGTGCTGAGATAATAATGACTGTCTGTTTCCACATCTGGTTTCTTTATCGGGAACGAAGGCTGACATTTTGGTCACCAGGCTTATACAGTGAGTGACTTTACCCCTTGGGCCATCTTACCAGGCCAAGAGGAAAATTTTATAAATGTGTTTCTTAAGATAACTGTCAGTATAAACATCGTGATAATTTCTTACAGAAACTTATGCCCACAGCATTCAACCACTTCTGCTTTGCTATTATTTTTAAACTCTAGACATGTCTCACTATAAGTTACATTTCCACATTATTTTAATTTCTTTATTTTTCTTCATCTTATGTGAATGAGTGCTTTGCTTTCATGTATGTCTATGCACCACATGTGCGGCGAACATGGAAGCCAAAAAATGGTGTTGAATCCCCTACAACTGGAGTTTCAAGTGGTTATGAGCTACCTTGGGAGTGCTGGGAATTGAACTTTGGTCCTCTAGAAGAGCAGCCAGTTCTCTTAAACACTCAGCCTCTGACTTCGCTTTTGTATACAATAGCTATTGAGATCAGTATACACAAAAGCTTTCCTGAAAACATCTGGAAAGTGTGTTCCCAGCTGGACATGCTCCTGCATTGCCCTGCACCTGTGGACTACTGAGGAGGATGGAGGAGGTCAGCTTGTGCCAACTTCCCTTTCTTCTCTCGTATTTGGATCCTTGTTCCAATCCTGTTGCCAAGGTCTTGAGGCTGACTATTAATTTTGCAGATTCATATCCCAAATCATTTATAGAACATGTCATTCCATTCAACCTTACCCACAAAGTGAACTGAGACACTATTTTTGAAATGGCCTTTCCGTTTTCAGGAAAGTGTATACTTCACAATGGCTTGCAGCCCAAGTCAACCTGATGAATTTTTCATGTGGCTTTTCATTTTCTTCCAATTTACCTTGTAGCTTTGTTTCAATATAGAAAGCATAAGCAGCTGAGCTCCAATGACTCAGAGATGAAGTACAAACATTTTCTAGTTGTATTTGAGGCGAGACACCTGCTTTAGAGGCCGGCAGCTACTGTCCAGTGCCTTGGAAGCAAATGGACACAGATCTTTTATTTTTGTCTGTTTAAGTGAATAATTCCATCTGTTTGGTATCAGGTACTTTTCCACATGTGAGTTCTATTGTTTCCTGACACAGGGTCTCAGTATGCCAGGCTAGCTTTGAACTGCCTATGTATTTATAACAACAGTGAACTTCTGATCCTTTTTCTTCCACTCTCCCCATGTTACAGCTATGCAACACTTCTCACAGCTTTATGGGGTGCTGGGAATGGAACCCAGGGTTTCATGCTTGCTAGGTAAGCACTCTACCAATGAGACACATCCCAGGCTGTTGCATATGATTTTTTTTTACTTTATTTTTTATTTCTTCAAGTTACATCTCAATTGAAATCCCCTCCCTACCCCGCCTCCAGTCCCACCCTCCCACCCTCTTCCGCCTCAACCCACCCATCCCCTTCCTTTTTTTTTTAAGTTTAAGATATATCTTTTCCCCCCAACAGCTCCCCCTTTCAGTCCAACAAATGGCTCTTACTCTTATAATAATAAATACAATACAAAACAACAGAGGTAATTAGGCCAAAATTATGAGAGTTATATGGCTTGGCATACAATCCCAATGTCCAGTCTATATGTATTTGGCACCTGACTTCAACATTCTACTGTCGATCTGTCTCCATGAGTTTAAAGTTCTATATCCAACTCAACTTTCATCACAATTTAAAAAGCATCTTCTTAGAACACCCTCTTGATTCCCAAACAACTCAAAATTTAACTATGAGACTCTAGCTATCTATTCTTCAACCACCTCAGAGACCTGAGAGGGACAAATATATCTGATTTTTTTTTAAACTTAAGTTGTAATGAAAAATGTCTCCATTTTAGACAAGGAATTCAATCTGTCTGGACACCTAACTGTTGTCATTAACCAAACTTTTGAATTTTTTTTCTCTTATTATGTACATTCTGGATCTCTTAAAGATTAAAAAAAAGCTTATATCTATCTCTAAGTGAGGTTTTAATTTCTTTCTGAATATACTATCTTACTTGAGTAAATTACATATATGTTACTTATATCAAACACTAGTTATGCTAAACAGCCCATAACCTTGAATTAGATCTTTTCTTGCTATAACCATTCTGTAAACGAGTTGTGATTTTGTAGGTGAGGAAGTTAAATTCAAGAAACTTTAGCCAGCTGTGGTATGGTAGACAAACCATCAGGAACACAAGTTCCTGGGCAGAGGTAAACTTTCTACTGAAACTTCTACAAGGATGATTAATCAAAACTTTAATGACTATGGAGATGTGGGAACATTGTAGGTCCAGAGCCTGATCAAATAACTCTGTCCTGTGTCTTCTTCCTCACTAGCCATTCCTGGCCCAACTCTGTATCAGTGATAACATTCTTGTGGTGAATAGATGAAACCTTTTGGAATATATTAAAGACCTGTGGCTTCCCAGCCAAAGGCTAAGAAGCCATGAGAGAATCTGAGGCTACAGCAGAGGTTTCCCCTACTTTGCTACAACCTGCTGTTTCTACCAATGTATATTTCTGGCTTTCTTTGTCCTGTTACTATAAAAACTTCACTGAACAGTTACTACGTTGGATCATGGAATCTGGGGCAACCTGAATCTATGTTCCTTAGCTATGTTCCCTCATATTTGGCTCCAGAATAAACTCTCTTATCCCCCTTTGAAGTGAGAATCATGGTTTTGCATGGACATTGGCAAGATTGGACCAAAGGTAGGCCAGTCTCGGAGTCTCTCAACTCCTGCATTATTTTGTCCTATTTTTGACAAACACAGGCAAATGCACCTTGAAATTGTAGGCCTTGTACAGCTGAGACCTCTCAGGAGTCCCTAGTGTCCCAAGAGATATACTTTCCAGGAAACTCAGTGTGGTAAGATGAAGTCTTTATAAATTGTGGGTTAACTGTTGTCTTCTATCCTCATGTTTCTCTTCAGTGTTGAAACAATTGGGACATGAATGAAATATTCTCCTGTACATTTTCAAATAAAGCCAAAGTGCATCATTGGTGGAAGTTTATGGAGAGAAAATGGGCTGATGCTGCTTGTGGTGTGGAGCATGCACAGGAGGGTGTTCTTAGTTTTGCTCAAGACTCTCGGGACACTTGGTCCAGAAGTATACACTGTAAGGAGGTTGATGGGCTTTCTCAGATAGATGTACCATTAGCATCATCCTACACCATCAACACTATTCTTAAGGACATTATCATCATGCCTTTTTGCTCTTTCTAGAAACAGGTTCTGCTAGTCTCAACTGTTCCCTTTTCTTTGATGGAGTATGTAACACTCATTATTTATTCATTTGTGTTTTTGAATGTAGGTGTGGATGTTTGTTGCTGTTGGATGTTTGAGTGTGTAGTGAGTGAATGGGCATATACAGGTGAGTATATGTTCTGTGGAGGTCAAAGGTCAATGTCAGGTATCTTCCTCGGTTGCTTTCCACCTTGTTTTATGAAGCAGGGCTTCTCACTGAGCCTAGAGCTCACCAACTCAGATGGGCTGGCTAGCCAGTGAGCCCCACCTTCTCAGAACTGGTAGAACAAGCCTGTGCACCATGCCTGGCTTTTTGCATGGGTGCTGGGATCAAATCAAACCGAGGTCTTCACTTTTCTGCAAGAAGTGTTTCACTGACTGCGTCGAGGTGCCTTATTCATTAACATTCTTGTTATTTGCTATTCCTGAGGAGCACACCTTTCACAGGGCTTCACTTGACTCACCAAAGTTAATTCTAGAAGGGAGCCTGTTGAGACATGCACTCTGTAGATGGGCACATGTGGGTATTCACCTGCCCAGGCACTGGGTTCTGAGCAAATGTGTCCTGCAAAGGTGGCCCACATGGTTCCTGTCCATCTTCTGTAACAACAGATGGATTGGTCCCCAGGAGCAGTTCTACTAAACAGAAATGTGAGCCTGGTATAAGTTCTCCTTACTGGGTCATCAACAGTATCTGTGATAACAAAGGAACCATGGGATGATCAGGGCTTTACTCAATAAAATGGCATCACTGTCTCCATTCAGGCCATGTGGCTGTGGCAGCTGGAGACCATAGCTGAGGCCACTTCACACTAGGTGATCCATCAGACGTGTCACTGCATGCACACTTCGATGTCTACATGGACAGAAAACCTACCCCAGGCTCTCCCTACCTCCTATTCACCTTCCACTCGCCGTCTCCTCTAGAAACACCCCAATGGTCCCTTTCATCTTTCTCCCCTGAGGAAAATTTGTATTATTTACCTTTCTAAAAGTTCTTTTAAAGCCATTAATTAATTATATTCATATTTTGTAAATGCTCAAAAAAACTATAAAATAATTTTAAAGGAGGACCCAGTCTTTTTTGTTTCTAAATTAGTTGTAAAGATGTAGAGACATTGTACGCAGAAAACCCTGTGGGGGCTGGAGAGATGAGCACTCCCTGATGCTCCAGAAGGCCTGATTTCAGCTCCTGGCTCTTATGTTGAAACACATAACCCTATAACTTCAGCTCTAAAGGAATCAGATGCCCTCTCTGGTTTAACTGTGCACCCCCTACACACAGATACACAACACACTTTCACAGAAATGCATACTTTTCTTGTTTGTTTTATGAGAGAGGATTTCTCTGTGTAACTGTACTGGCTGTCCTGAAACCTGGTTTGTAGACCAGGCTGGCTTTGAACTCAGAGATCCACTTTCTTCTGCCTCCTGAGTGCTAGGAATAAAGGCATGAGCCATTATGCATGGGTAAATGCATACATGTTATCACAAAATATAAATGTGATTAATCATTCTATAAAAATTTAAGGGAGAGAGAGAGGGGAGTCTTTCAGAGCCATGTGCCTGTCAAACATTTCAAGTCTATCTGTACTACTAATGATGAATATAAATCATACAGAAATTGACTATATTCAAGTGAGCCACATGTAGATGAATCACCAGGACACTATTTAATGATAGTTAATGTCTAGACCCTCTTTGCAAATAGATCCCTCATTTTATCCAATCCTAGGCCCACAGGAATAGTATAAAGAATCACATAAGTCTTTCCCACATTGATGATTGCTGTGTGGTTAGCCTAGGATCCCAGAACCTGCCCCTGGCCCTGTGACACAGACCACCAGGACCACATTATGGAAAGGAGAGTTGCAGGTCACTGGCAGAGGCCTAGCGCAAGAGTTGCCCTAATAGTCTGACTGACTTTTTTTCTGGGTCATCTGAGTCAAATTTTACATCATTGAAGACTTGTCCCATGCTGCCAGATTTATCTTTAAAGTAATTATATGCAATTTAAATATTTTAAGATTTATGTGGCAGTGCCCTAAAACTTACCTTTAATTAACTTCTGTGCATCCTGCCAGACATCACATCTCAATTTGATGATGTCATTTACATTAATAAGAGGAAGCTTATACTAGTAAATATTTGTTAGTTTATTGGTTTAAAAGAGGTAAAATAATGGAGACAGACAATTACCTGTACAGATTGTAGTGGGAACATTTTCTATCTAATCAGCCAGCATGAAGTAACATTGTTGTCAAGTCCCTCTGTGCTGAGGGGACACAATGTAAGACTGTCTGTGAAACCTGTGAGTCAGAAAGCCTTCTGAGAGTGTTGTTACACACACACACACACACACACACACACACACACATCACACACACATACACACGCACACACACACACACATCACACACACATACACACACACACACACACACACACACACACACACACACGCACACACAGGAGAGGGGAGGGGAAATATCAATCTCCTCTACTTTTCTAAATGAAAGAACAGTATGGTTCCAGAATGCTCTTATTCACTTCTCAAGTGTTACAGCTTGTTGGATTCTTCAGAAAAGTATTTCCTTTGTTAACCATCATGCCCCTGGAGGCACGAAGTCCCTGTGGACAGTGTGTGATAATGGAAATTTCTTTATAAAGTTATATTAATCTCTATGTATGTTTGATAAGGGTGGCTGTTAGTTCTATGCCATTATCTGAAGCCCAGAGTGCCAATGGACTGCTCATCCAGCTCGACTATTTAGTTTCTACAAATACTGGCATCATGCTCTTGTCATTCGAGAACAGTGGCATTGCTGTTCTAGGCTTTTTGCTCACTAAGGGACTATTCTAACTCCCTGCACCAGGGTTCCCTGTCAGCCCAAAGGCTCCCTCTGGAAGGTTCTAACTTATCTCAACAATGATTATTCTAAACACAAGAGCCTCTGAAGTGTTCAGGGCATACTTTCAGATCAGTCATGTATCTTGCCATGTTAACATCTGTGCAAGTTTCTAATTGGTGGGTCACCTACACCATGAGTTCTGCCTAACTACTAAGCTGCTGTGTCAGAGCAGTGTATAGAATTCTGCTCATCAGCTTCTTAGTATAAGAACTGGACCCCATGATTCTATTCATTTCAGTTTTAGAATGACACAGAGTATAGCTTGATTCTCTTCAAGGGCATTTCTATGTATCTGTGTGAGGAGAAGTCTCATGTAGCCCAGACTAGCATGAAAGCCGTTATGTAGGCAAGGATATCCTCAAATTCTTGAAGCACAGTTTCCAGCTGCTGGAATCTCAGGTGCACACTGTTATTTCCTGCTCACTCTTTCTTTCTTTCTTTCTTTCTTTCTTTCTTTCTTTCTTTCTTTCT
>CAJQZJ010033660.1:3381416-3446209 GCA_907164525.1 Lophiomys imhausi | reverse complement strand
CACACACACACACACACACACACACACACACACACACACACACACACGCACACACACAATATACTTCCCATACTATCTAGATGCTGTTTTCACAGAGCACATATTTGTCTATTGGATTTTTATCATTTGTGTTAAATGAACACTCCTCATAGTGTTCTCAAGCCAATAGACCCTGGTGTAAGTGAATGCCTTTTGTTTTCTTGACTTAGGCATCTTCTAATTGTACATACTCTATTGAATTCTAGCAAAATAAGGTCAGACTCAAGCTTGTCACTGTTAAAAAAAAATAACCAGGGAAATGTAGCAAAAACAACTTTCCCTTAAACAATGGGTGCATTCTTGTCCTCAGGATGTAACCCTGCAGTGGAGGTAATTAAGTATAAATGATTTTATTTAATCGGCTTGCATTGTAATATCACCTTGGTGACTTGAGCTAATTTTTCCCACTAAGAAGTAATTAAAAACCACTTTTCAGCAGTGATCTTTCTTGATGGTCAAGGTCCTATACAATTCCTCAGATAATATTACTCTTGGCAGGATTTGCCTCTGAAATTGCAGAAGGAGAAGTCAGTGACACATGCCCAGGGCTCACTTCAAAAGGGATATAATATACTTAAAGTGATGAAGGGCAAGGGAGGGGCCTTCAGCAGAGGGCATATCCAAGAGCTATCAGTAATTATTTCAAGAACTTCAATTTTAAATTAAATATATGACATCAGATAAGTTGAAGTGTCAAGAGGTGAGTGGGAAATGTGATATTCATTAGCATGAGAATTTATCTGTTTTTTTGGGATGTGTGATTTGCCTAGGAACCTAATTTAAGTATCCTGCCTTCTTCTTTCCTCTTTTCTCTTCCTGCTTTCCATCTGGTTCTGCTTGTTGATTGGCTTGCCTGGTTCTCAGAGCCCAGTAGCAGAGACCTGTGTTCTACCATCTTACATTTTCACCTGGCAGACTTAGTTAAATGAAAATAGATCCCAGAATCCAGCCACCCAACCAGACTTCACATTCTGTATTTGTTCCTTAGTACCCAAGGGGCCTGCTTCCCAGATCCTCCTTGTCGATGCTGACCTCTGTGGTTCCTGCAGCCCTGTATAGCGTATGGCATGAGATTCACGTAAATACATGAGCATCTCCTGTGCATCTTGAGTCATCTCTAATGACATAATGCTTGGCACCATGCAGATGTCAGATACAGAGATTCTAGACTGTTCTTTCTGGAGCAGTCACAAGCTGAGAATAAAAAAATGAAACATAATTCAATATAGTCATCCTAAACCCATGAAGCGTGCTTGGAGATGAATGAGTGTTGCTTCAGCAGGAAGAACTGGAAAGAAGCTGGGCTCTATGAAAGTTGGGGTATCTGCAGAGTTTGCATGCACAGCTCCTTGTTTACAACTATTTATCATAATCAAATCCAAGTTTTTCTTTTGGGAGCTTACTGGATTTTTTTAATTAGTATTTTGAGAGTTCTATGCACTGTAGTTTGATATAGTATTTTATTTCAAATTGAGGAAATGTTTTTTCTCATTCAATGACCACACATGCATACTTCATGGCCACCTTTCCTGTTATTAGGGGGGATTCTATGCCACTTAGGATGGCTGAAAGGGAAAGAACCTTTGGTATGGCTTCTCCAGGAAGCATTATCATAAGCAATATGCATTATTGTTTCTCTCATTTGAAAACATTATCTACTTCTTTGGTGGCATTAAACTATGATATTGTAATGAGGGGCAATGATTATTATATTATACATAGAAGAACACAAAATCTGGTCGTATTGCACAAAATGTATTTTATGTAAAAACATTCAGACAATTGCATTCAAGTATTTGATGTAAGTAATGAGAGAAACATGCATAATGGGCATTTTTTATTAAACTGAGATTTAGTTGATTTGTCTTGTGAATGAAGTTACTCAAGCAAATTGGATTGTGAGCCAAGAAAATAAGAAGGGTAAAATCAAGAGATGGAAAATTAGAAGCTTGGCATAGGCACATGAATATCAGTACAAACAAACTTAGATGTAAATACTCTACCAGTTTATTTGCCTAGGGAAAATGGGCTAATTTGTGGTTAGTTAGTGAAATCTAGTGGGAGTCTTATTCTAAAGAATTGTATATTTCTTAGCATAAAATACTCCATATTCAATATCTATTAAATACTTGTTATTTAATATTATGGAGTAAAAAGATTAATCAGTTGAAGATCTGTTCTTACCAAGCCTCTGCTTCAGAAGGGAAGACATTTCCTTCCTAAATGAATCAAATTGCTAAGCATAAAGGATGTCACAGCTTTATATTTATACTACGGGATGTTGTGTTAAAGATGAATTCAGATGTCCTCAGAATTAGATATTGCTGACCTTACCCCTCCTCAATTTTAACCTTGACCCTTCCCCTCACTTAGAAGTCTTCCTCCATTTCCCCTCCCCCCATATCAGTTTTATCCTACCATCCTCCCTCACCTCTGGCCTGTCTTCTCCTCACCTTGGTCCCTTTCCATTTTCTTAGATTCAACAGGTACTCCAAATTAACCCCACAAATCTACATAATCAATGTAAAATGCCTGTGTATACAGTTATGACAGGGATTTTATGGGGTTGAGCAACTGCTATCTGCCTGGAGTTAGTCGTATTGCACAGGATGAAAAATATCCTTTATACTGAAAATCTGGACAATAACCTAGGAGAGCTCAGTGGTCCCATAGGTAAACCTCTATTAAACTTCCCTCTAAATTTGCATTTTTGCCATTCTCAGACCTAACCAGAAGAGTTTCTTTGTACCTTGAATGATATTTAACACAGAAACTCACAGCTAGTCAAAGTGGAAAGGAGAACAGAGTGGGGTGCTCAGTCAGAATAGGGGCATCTAGTTTACACTGCTATCCTCGAAGGCTCAGACTATTATGGAACTGGAGAATACAAAAGTAATAATGCAGAAGTCATGAAGGACCAGAGAAACATAGTGTCTTCTGGACATGAGATGACCAATGCACATTTAAAATCATGGCATCTGGAGTTACCTGCACGAGCTAAACGTACTCAACTTTCCAGTAAAGAGTGGGAATGGAAGGTTCATGAGCCTCAACCTCTAACCAAGGAGCAGTGACAGTGGATGCATTCTGAGGGAGAGTCAGTTCTGTGTAAGAGTGTGGCTTCTGGTATACTCATGGATGGACCCACACCCAGAATTCAACACATACTCTCATACAACAGTGGCCTTAGCATATTTTTAAAATGCCAAAACCTCTAAATACTTTCTGTATTTTAACTTCTCTTTCTACCTACTCATCAACATTTTTCAAATGTGTGTTGTCAAACATCTGGTGTATCTTTATAAAAGAAATATGCCATTGCAGGTTGTATAACCAAAAAGCAACCTAGAAGGGCTGATGCTCAGAGTTGTTTCTATTGAGTTTGAGTGCATCAGCTTCTCAGGCTTCTGGCTTTGAGTGTGGCCTGTGGTCAGATTAGAAGTTCCCAGTGGAAGAGCTTTGAGGTAGGGAACAGTTTGAGAGGACACATACCACCTACTAATATCTTGGATGGAGTTGATATGCAGAATGTCTAATTATTTCCTGAACAGATGTATTTGACTGTTTTTCTACCCCTCCCCTTTGTATCCACTTCAGATCGTTAATTTTATTCAAAATGATTTTGTTAAAAATCTTTCACGTGTTTCAGTTATTTCTCAAAACCTATTTTGTTTCTTCTCAGAAGATTATCTCTATTCCATTAATATAAGAATATAAAATGTTAAATTTAGGCCGGGCGGTGGTGGCGCACGCCTTTAATCCCAGCACTTGGGAGGCAGAGGCAGGCGGATCTTTGTGAGTTCGAGGCCAGCCTGGTCTACAAAGTGAGTCCAGGACAGCCAAGGATACACAGAGAAACCCTGTCTCGAAAAAAACAAAAAAAATGTTAAATTTATATTTTAAAACACACTGTGTAGAGTAAATTGAAAATTATTATTTTTACTCTTTAGTGTGGATATAGTGTTGATAACAGAGAAGGCAGTGCCACACCTACCAGCTGTTAAACACTCTGCTTATATGCCCTCATAGGCTGTGCTTATAGATCACTCAAGATCACATTCCCATCTTAACCATTGCTTAAAAGACTAGGGATTATAAATAACCAATCAAAGGCATGTAATGAGTAAGTGATTGAATGCAGTAGAACTTCACCATATCCCATTTAGGGAGACACAGAAATTAAAACTACCAGAAGCACACTCCCAGGGAATATGCCCCACTAATCACTCCCACTTCCACCTCAGTTTTCGACATTTTATGCTATATTTGGGTTTTTTCTCATTTGCTTAGGTTTTACTCCACTTATAATACACATGTAGCTGCCTGGTTTTGAGTGGACACGACAACATTGGCAAGGTCCCTTTATCCAGACCTGAAAATGGAGTTTTGCTGAACCTTTGAATAAATATTTCACAAGACATGTATTCTTCTTTAAAAGAATTAAAAAAGAAAAAAATAGTACCCCTGGAATGATCAAAATTTAGAATTGTCAGCACCAAATGTCAGCAAGGGCTGGGATCAGCAAAGACACTCACTTCCCTCCAGAGATACCCAGGGTGAGTCAGTGCTTTGAGTGGCAGGAAGCTTGAGTGGCATCTTGGGGGATTAAATGCTCTTTCTTATTAGCTGTGATTGTGTTCCTTGGTGTCTACTCAGAAGCACTGTAAATGGCTGGAGCACTAGCACAGGCATGAAAATTTTGGAACAGCTAAAGTTACAATCCTGAGATCCAAATCTGGAAGTCAGTGAAATAAATGGCCTCCATGGGTGAAGGGTATGTCAAGCTCTGTTATCGCACAATGAGGTGTCACCATGCACTAAAGTCCATTGAGCCACCAGGTTATACAGAGACCTGGAGATAAATCAAGCACTTGCTACTCAGGCACAGAGGCTGGCCCAAGAAGACAGTGTTGTGTGACAGAAGTATTCCACAGTCCAGAAAAATTCAGAACCATAGAGATCGTTTAAAGGTCAGTTGTGACAAGGAGCAAGTGGGCACAATGAGCAAACAGGTAAATTTTCACAATAGAGAGATGACTGTATTCTACTCCCATCCAATGAGTATACAAAAGCAGCAGCAAAGCCTAGTATGGGCACTGGTCTCTATGTGATAGCCATGATCCTGTGTGTACAGCATCCAACACATAGAACAGCTGACCGCCGTGGAGGCCGTGTATGGAGGACTGAACACGGGGCAGAAGTGGGAAATATCCACACCTCCTTCTGAGTCTAAAAGAAAAACTAAAATAAAGCCATGACATAAATCAAAGCAACGCAAGTCAAATGAAACTAGAATATCCAAATTCATCATACTGACACTTTGTGACATTTTTGAAAAACACATTTAGTCGTGTGGCTCACACTTTTAATCTCAGCAATTGAAAGGCAGAGGCTGGCGGGTCTCTGTGTGTTGGAGGTTAGGATAGTCTATATAGTTCCAGGACTAAACAATCAGAACTCTTTCAAAAAAAAAAACACAATAAAGGAAAAGTAAATCATATCTAGTTATAAAAGTGTAGTGCAGTTTTTATTATACTAATTCATTTATTCTTTGACAATGTAATATGTGTATACAATATATCTTTATCATAGTCATCCTCCACTTTTCCTTCAAGCTCCTCTTGGACCCACTACCTCCAACACATCCTCCTCCTAACTTCACGTTCTTTTTTGTGTAGAGGCTCAAACAGTTTGTAAACCTTAAATTAAACTAAACTCCCTTTATTAATATCTGATGAATTATAAAGTATATTTAATGATTTACCCTCAAGACAACACTGGAAACATGAAAACTCAACACATGTCACTCAAAAGTAAGCTATTTTCTTCTGCGGTCATATGAACCCATTAAACTTCGATGAGTTTTGTTTAGCAACCTTTATTATTGGGAAATCTGGCACATTTAATTGCTGAATGTTTCTTAAATGAATACAGCTTAAGTAACCATTAAAAAACACATATGGAATTTTGGAAGAATATTTACTCAAAGCAGGCGTTGAAACTAATGCCATTTTCACTGCTCGGCTGTTTAGACTCACTAAGCTATGCATTACTTCAAGTGCTTAAGTGCCTTAATGCTTGCTTGTGCATTGACGTTGGCACTGAAGGAAACTGCTTCGCTGAGCAAAACTGTATGCAAATTGAGAATGATAAGTCAAAATACACAATGGCACTAGAGAGAAATCACTTCTAAAGATACTCTGTGTGGAATACTTTCTGAGCATTTAAAAGCAGGGGCCATGAACTGATTGGGTTTTGATTTAGTGAGCTATCATAACATTCTTTCATCTAAAGGGAAGATGATTGAATTCCATTGAAAAGGGGAAAAACACAGTGGTAATTTCATAAGAGATCTGTAGAAATGAGTGAGATTGTACAACACACAGACCCTGTGTCTAATCTGATGTCGGTGTCCTGTCTAGAGTCATCCAGTGATGGCAGCTATGGAATCCTGAAAGGTTACTGTTGTTTTACATATTGCTTATTTATATATATGTGTGTGCATATTCATATATATATATATATATGCATTGGGAGAAACACATTAAACTTTCAGACATGTAAGTTCATGTGCCTAAAAGTTCCTGATGATTGTGTCACCTTTGAGCCTCACACTTGAGAATGGGTAGTGTAGAGCAGTAGGCAGTACACCCAGTTCACATCATACCCCTTGTGTACTGGCCTCTCATCTTTCCTTCAGCTCAGGAACTCCATGACCTTGCATAGGCCATTTAATTTTTGTTTTCAGATTCAATTTTTCTCTTCTGAAAAATTAAGGTGGAATGACAAGGTTACCTCTGAGTTTCTTTGTATTTCTGAAGCTGGAAGCTGACATTTCTGCAGTCAAAGAATCCTGGATTCTAGCCCCAGTTACATTACTTAGTGTTACTTAGCAGTCTGTGTGCTTGGTGAGTTAGACAATGTTCTTTAGACTTGTCTCTAAGTGTTGGATGAAAGGTGCCTGCCCTATGGCATTGAGGGTGGAGTTAGATGTAGGAATTAGCTCATTGGTACTGCTTCACCCCTGTGCACAAGCACCATGTCTTACCAGAAGGTTATCTTTGAATGGACATCAAGATAAAAAGAGGGCAAGGGGTTAATATGGTCAAATGCATGATATACTTGAATTACAGTCTCTATGAAACTCATCAAGTACAGTGAATGCATCCTAATAAAAATACTAATAGAAGATTATTGTTCCTGTTCATTACATCTCCAGGGCTCCTAGAAGTGTTCAGATTTCAAAGAGTCTTGTGATCTAACAGAAATGCAAGGAAGTCAGGAAAAGAAGCAGTGAATAAATTCTAAGAAATATAAAATACTATGATTGTTGTGATGTTGAAAAGAATTGTTTATGACATCTTATCCATACATTTGAGAGGGCATGGCATGACCTCAACTTTGTGCTAATCTTCTTATCTCAAGGTAGACAATACCTCAATCAGATGTACAATGAGATTAAATTCAGCACCATGTCATAGAAAATAAATGCAACTAATCACAGAGCCACGTGAAGAGACTGTATGTAGAGGGATTTGTGTGTGATCAGATAAAATGAGGCTTTCTCTATACCTCCCGGCTAAAAGAAAACCAAAATTCACACAGCTTATGAAAGGCTGGTGCCTCATGCTCGTAAGAAACCTTTGAATTTAGACCCCAGTCCCGTTTTCTCAATACTGAACAGGGAAAACATTCTTATTTTCAATTAATGCTTTGGGTCTCATGAAAACTTCTATAAATATCTTCTTCATTTTGAACTCTGAGGTTTCTAGGCTCTTTTACAAAGATTTACTTATTTCATTTTCTGTATGACAGTTTGTCTGTGAGCATATATATTCCACATGGACGTCCGGTTCCTGAAGAGGCTAGAAGAGGGGGTTGGATATGCTGGAACTGGAGTCATAGTTGGCTGTGCTCTGCCATGTGAGTTGTAGGAGTCGAACAGGTGTCCCGTAACAGAGCAGTGAGTGCTCTTAACTGCTGAGCCACCTCTACATCCCTGAGTTTCAAGTTTCAGGTCTGCTGAGTACAACCTCACAGTTCTAAAGCCAGCTGTGATTTTACAGGGAGAGTCTTAGTTCCTGCTGCTGTTCGGCCTTGTACACATGCTGTACACCGTTGTACACATGGTGGTATTTGGTGTTAGTTTTTTGTCTTATTACCGCAACAAAATACCTGATGGAAGAAAGTTATGGGAGAAAGGGTTTATTTTGGTTGATACTTTGAAGTTGTGGTCCATCACGGCATGAAAGCAATGGCTGCAGGATCTGCAGGCTCTTGGTCACATTGGAGCCACAGTGAAGATGCAGGGAGCCATGGTCTCTAGTACTTTGGATGCCCTTTTTCTGTTTTTGCTGTCTAAAACCCCACACCAGGGAAATGGTACCACTTACATTCAGCATCTAGAGAACTGCTCACAGTCATGCCCACAATTTTGGATCCTAACTGATTCTAGATCCCATCATCTTAGCAATCAGCATTGGCTAGCAGATAATTTCCAAAGTCCACTGAATTCTAAAAGTCAGAGGAGAGTAATGAGACTAGACTTCAGAAGAAAAATAATTATCTAAATTTGAGCTATAGAAAAAGATGATCTTTGTATTCCTCAAAGTCTTGTTTTTAACTGAATTCATAATCTTGAAAGTTTAAAGCTTGGAGTTATTGAATAAAATTGCTAAAATTTTTCCTCTGACGTAACAGCAATAATAGGCATTTAGCTTTTTTAACCTATTAGATACCTATGAAGAAAGGCTAAATAAAACCCATGATTATGCCACTTTAGTGCATTTCATTAATATAGGCATATTAAAGATCTTTTGTTGGGGCTGGGAATGGGGCTCGGTGGGTAGAGTATTTGTCTATATACATGGGTATGTACTGCATATACAAAGGCATATGCAAAACCTTGTTGGGGTCTATACCCAGTACCACATTAAACCCGATGTGATACACACCTGCAACCTCATCACTTGGAAGTCACCTCAGCTACAAAGAAAATTCAAGAACAGTTTGGGCAATATGAGGTCCTGTCTCAATGATTTTAAAAACAATTATAATTCTATCCCTCTGGGCTTTGGGTAGTAGAAGGAGAGGAATGATACTTTGGGACCATGAAGATGACAGTGCTGTTCCCAAGGCAGTTGTAAGAACAGGATCAGAGGGTTTTGGGGAAACTCAGTGCAGCTCTGGCCTCTCATCACGCTTGTGCCCCATGCTGCTCTCAACCACTACCCATCTGGTCACTGATAACTGCTCTTAGCAGAAGAAATAAAAGTGGAAAGGAAGGGACTCCTGATGGGGAGCTTGAAACTCCAAATTGAGGAGTTACTTAAAGGTACTTGCCCCCAGGAACTTCTTCCCTCCAGGCAGTAAGAATGGTACCCTTTCTTGAAAGGGCAGTGTAGATTCCATGGGCATTCATCTGTCACAAGATAATTTTCTTCTTTTATAACTATATAACTATGTATGAAAGCATGACACTCCAGGCTGTACAAACACAGGGGTACAATCTAGCTGCTTCAGTGTTTGCTGACCCTTATTCTAGGTTCAAACTTCTCTCTATTCAGACCTTAGCCCACCATCTCTTCCCCTGTTTCTACCATCCCCATCATGTCCTTCCCCTACAAAACACCAGAGATATTTCTAGAACATGCCAACCAGCATCAAGTTGCTGTGCTAGGTCAAATTCCATTATTATAAAGGTTCTATGAGAGATGAATATCTTTCTCTCTTTTTTATGAGAAAATGACACTGGTCTAATGAAAATGCCCCCACCGTTGTACACATGGTGCTGGCTGCTTCTATCCCTAACTGACATGTCTCCATGAAGTCTGCCCATCAGTGTCCAGCCCAAAACTGGTGCAACCTTGCATTACTACTTCCCAACAAGGTACCAACAGCAACCCTTAGTGCTCAGTGCAGGAAAGCAGGTGAGCTTGGAGGTAGGCATGTTCCAGTGTTGAGTGGAAGATGCTTCTATTGTCCATTCTGTTTAGAGCTTTTTAGGAAGTCATGATTTCAGTGTGTCCATGGAAGGAACTGAATGATTGTATGTGTGTGCTGTGCATGTGTGTCTGTCTGTGGATACGTATGTATATGTGAGTTTGCATGAGTGTGGCATGTGCAAATATGGTATATCTGTCTGTATATGTATATGTGAGTGTGCATGCCTGTGTGTATATGGTGTATGTTTGTGTGGCATACTCTCAGACATGTGTGCAGATTGCACTCATTTCCAAGCGTGCAAAGGCCCAGGCCGGATATTGGGTGTCTTCCTCTTCTGTTCCTTGTTTTACTCCTCTGAGATCAAGTTGCATACTAAATCTGGAGCTCACCATTTTCGTCAGTCTCTCTGACCAGCAAGCCGTGGTACTCTTCCTGCCGCTGTGCTTTTCCAAGCCCTAGAGGTTACAAGTGTGTGCAGCTATGCCTAGATTTGTAAGTGGGTGCTAGAGGTTTGAACCTGGATTCTCATTCTTGTGCAATGAAAGCTGCTGCCCACTGATCTGTCTTCCCACACAGATGAAATTCTTTAGCATTGAAACAAGGAACTGGATTGGCAAAGCATCTGCTTCTGAGCACACATGTGGAGGATGGCTGAATGGGTCCAGAGTGCTCAACGAGAGAGCTAGTACAGACATTGCTTCTGTTATTTCTGCCCCAAAAGTCAACACAAGGAGCTTCTAAGAAGTGTCATGTATGTGCTCCCGATTGACATATTGGTATAGGTTTTACCATCAACAAAGATGGGTCTTTGCAAAGTCCCAGTGGCCTTCACTAGAACAAGAAAGCGTTTTCAACACCCTCCCGCCCCAACACTGGATGTAATGGAATCCCTGGTGAGAACAGACTTTGCTGTCATTTCAGGGCAGGGATACATAAGGGGATCTGGAACAATACAAAGCATACCCTGTTCCCAGACCTTCCCTTGTTCTGGGTTGCACAAGCCACAGGGAGTCTGTGTGTCAGAGTCAGGTGATCACCATGCACTGATAAACCTGAGCCAGCCTGATAGTTCTGGAATCTCCAGAGCTCATCTGAAGAATTGGGCCACTGGGTTCAGGGCTCTGTTAGGTTTCCTACATAGCAGTTAGCAGAAGCTTTGGGTAAAGGCTGGAGCCTGGAGGCCATGCCTCCTCGGAAGCCACCACTGCTGACCTGGGTAGCTGGGGTAACAGTGTGGGTACACTACAGATTTACTTTCTGTGTTTGCCTCCTTTAAAGGTCTCCTTTGACATTAAGGCCTGTGTGTTCTCATTATGTTCAGTTTGGTAGAAAAAGCTGGATGCTCATCTTCAAAGCTCACAGGAAGGCAACTTTCTGTTAAAATTTGATGAAGTAGAACATTCTTGATTAGAAATTTGCTTAAAATCCTTCCTGTTGTTGTTACTGTGTTAAATTAAATTATCTAGCCAGGAGTGGTAAAAAGTCAGATTTTAACTTTATCTGCAAAATGTCAGATATTACAAAGATAAGGGCATTCATTATAAAATGTAGCTTTAATCAATTTCTCATCATTTATTTTTGTGTGCAAAACTGACATTTTCCCTCTATTAATTTGAAAAAAAAAAAACCCAGACTTTAATTTACTAAACAAGTTTCCTGCCAGAACCAAGCAAGAGATGAGACTGGATTAAAGAATTTAAATGATAGGGTCTGTGGAAAAGAAACACAGGCCAGTGGGACTTGATCTATGCAGCCAGAAATCCTTGTGTTCCCTCAGGTCCCAGGACTGGCCTGGCAGATTAGATTCACAGTCCAGGCTTATCTGCACACAGCACCTTGGCCAGGTATCACCCTTTGCTTGCCTTAGTCACTGGCTCTGTGACATGAGGCAGAAGGATCAACAATTGGAAAAGCATCAAGAGAGATTGCTTGGTCCTCTCCTCACCACCATTCACAGATCAACAAAACATCTCCCTGGCATCAAAGGAGGGGCATCTACCTAAGAGCCCTAAGTAGAGAGGGAGGGACTCTAATTCCTGTCTTCCTAGGGTTCTCACTAGCCAAATATGCATGCAGCTTCATTTCCTGGTGCCACCTCACTCTTAAAGCCCACATTGAAGGTTGCAGGTTTGGTAGTTTGGACTCCAATACTAGACAAGACTGGCTGCTGCTCAGACACTTGTCATCTAATCATGCCCCCTGGCCCACTCCCATGCTCTCTCTGGTTTTCACTTTGAAGGGATTTGATGGGCTGCACACGGACTCTCCCCACAATCATGCAAACACCTCATCATGGGCATGATCTCTTTCACCCTCTACAAGTGCAAACCATCAGCCTGTCCATTACTAGAAACAGACAGACAGACTGACAGAAATGGCTTCTGCAGACTAACCTTTATGTCCCCATGCTCTCTGCATGGCTTCTTGCAGCCTTGGGAATCATGTGACATGTTCATTCCCCCTTTTCCAGACAGCCCTAGTTTGCTGTTGTCTTTGAACTTCCTGAAAAATGCCCTGCTTCTGAAGACCTCCCTGTGACTTCAGCTCTTTGAGGCAACAATCCCACATTCACTAAATGTGTTTGCCTTCATTTATGCAGTGGATTACCCCCACTAATAAAGTAATAAATCCCACATTGCTTTCTGCTATCAACTTTGGCAGGATTGTGGTGGCAGCCATTTGTTCTGAAGTTGCTGTTGAGTACCTCTGTTTGCCATGATGGCACCATATTCCATCAAGCTGGTGAGTTGGCTCTGAAGTTATTGTCCCTGGACTTTTGTGAACCTCAGGTGGCAAGGGTGAAATTGCAGAGCTCACCCTCAGTTGGAGGAGCTTAGGAGGGTGGATTCCTGGCTCTTGGCTCAGTCCCCAGTATTTTCCCCAGTTGATTTATTATTTCTGTATGATAAAATCCACCACAGAGAGTTGAGAATCAAAATGGGAAGCCATCACTGAAGTATACACTCCCAGAAACATTCTGTCAAGTGATGCAAGTTATACTTGAAGGCAGCATCCACAGTGTCTCCTTTGCTGGCAACTATGGTGTTGTACTCCATTGAAGAGGGAATCTAGAACAGAGATGCCCAGACTTGCCTCCAGCATTCAATTACATTCAGCTTGAAAGGTAAAAACTAGAAAAGTTGGATTAACTCTCTCATGAGTTTAAAAAACACAAGGCTACCTTGTAAAAAATTGCTAATTAAAATATTTACTAGTATTTATATTATTGTGGGTGTCATTTGTAGAAATAAGTAATTAAATTGTTTAGCAGCATTTAAATTATTGTTAATTGATCAGCAGTGTTAATCCTTAACCCACATACATTTTAACAAGCCTTGGCTTGTTATAATCTAGCCCATCTAAGATAGCTCATAATTCTATTCCCCAAATATGACCCCATATATACATACGTTCCCTTGGACTGTTATTCTCCATGCTATTCCAATTTTCCTGGCTACATGGCAGGATCTCCTTCCATTTACCTCATTGTGTCTTCTTCCTCCCGCCTCCTGGATTCTTCCTCTTCTTCTTCTTCTTCTGGAGGCTTCTTCTACCCAAGGTGCTCTCTGTCTGCCCCAGAATTCCATGAACCTTTGCCCCGCCTACCTTTCTCTTTGTCCAATCTCAGCTCTCACCATTTATTTAACCAATCAGACAACGGTTAACAAGAAAGGGAGCAGAGTTCTAAGCTGTTATTTGGAGGCAAACTAAACCTGTCAGCACCAATGCAAGGTAGTAAGAGGAATCTAGGCTGGATGTGCTTGGGATACTGTGGCACTGGGATTGCTCTGGAGCTGCTGCTGGGGATCAGCAGGCTTTCACTGCATAATTTAACAGTTTTGGGTAAAATGGTGAGGGCACTAGGTCACAGAGATGGTGGACACAGATGATGGTAAAGGAGTCTTGGGTATCAGAAGCTTCACAGATGCACAGGATGTTAACTTCCAAAGAGAGGAGCTCACTTAGGAGCAAGGCAAGATGTGAGAGAGTGAGAGGACCAGATGTCAGCTGGACTGAACATTTTGTCTCTTCACACACCCACCCACACCCACCCACACACAAGGTGGGGAGAGGGGAGGGAGGGGAGGGGACACAAATTTTACCTTTATGTCCATGGAGAATTATTTTCAAGAACCCTCCTAAAGACGCCCCAATCCATCAGTTGTGACTTTAACTCAGAGTGTTTCACCAAACCTCATGTGTATGAACATTTGGTCCCCAGATGGCCACACTGATTTTGTAAATAGTAGAGTTTTCTGGACATGGTGACTAGGTTGTCCAGAGTGCCATAAGGACAGCACTGAATGTCATCAATCATCCTGCCTTCTAGTCCAGATCTCTGCTGTTGTCTACCATCTGAATGTGTCAGAAGGCATGCGTTTTTTGCAGTGGACCCTGCCCACTCAGCTGCCATGCCCCCCCCCCCCCCCCCACTGCCAGAATGGAATGCGTCCTTGGAGCTGGTAGCCAGAGGAAACCTCTCGTCCCTTAAGCTGCTCTACCTGGTGTTTGATTCCAGAAAGGAGATAAGCAGTGAGGTTAACACTTATTCTCCCCACTCTCATCAAATAGAACAGTGTTTGCATAAACCCTGAGTGAATCAGGTCTTGGTGGTTAGAGGGGCAGACTGTGTGTATGTATATGCATACATTCCTAAATATACATTTGGCCCATGGGTGTGTTGTATATATCCTGAAATGTACATTTAGTCAGCCTAATATACAGATTTCCTCAGAAGACTTGGAGTTAGAGAGTCTTGATTGTGTTTACTTCCAGATGGATTACTAGGGTAAAAACTTACCATGTACTGCGATGGATCTCCATCCATCCTCCTTGGTTTCCCATCTGACATGAACCATATCCTCTGAGAGGCTAAGCAGGAGAAGTCGTGAGTGCTGTTGACATTGGCATCTGTGTTACCTTTGCTAAAATTATAATCCCCTTTATTCACTGTATCTGAACAGCAAAATTGAGAAATTAACATAGATTTTTTTATCAGAAAACAAAATATGACATTGTCATGAAGATTTGAGGACAATCTCAGGACAAATTTGGTGCTTCTGTATGTATAATTATGTATTTAAATGTATACTCTCAGTCCTCTCACAGTATATGTACATAGGTGTATCTTAAAATATGTTGTTCATAGGGTGGCCATAGGTATGTGGGTTTATTTATGGGTCTTCAATTCGATTCCATTGATCCAATGTTCTGTTTCTATACCAGTACCATGCTGTTTTTATTACTATTGCTCTGTAGCACAGCTTAAAATCATACTACTCAGCTATCAGAAACAGGAAATTATGCAATTAGCAGCCAAATGGATGGAACTAGAAAAGCTCATTCTGAGTGAGCTAACCCAGACTCAGAAGGATTCATATGGCATCTATTCACTTATAGTCAGATTTTAGCCATATAGTACAGGATATCTATACTACAACCAATGCACCAAAGGGAACAGGAACATAGACTTTTTTTTTTTTTCCTGTCAATGAGACACTTTGCCCTAGTGGTGCTGCCTTGTAGGCCCCCAGTATATGAGAAGGCTCTTGGCCCTCATATGACTGCTGAACTGGGGTGGGGAACTATTATGTAGGAACACTGCACTCCTGAGGAGTGGGATGGAAGGGATAGGTGGTAGAGGGTGGGAGGGCGGGACTGGGAAGGGTGAAAGAGGACACTGTGATGGAGATGTAACCTGAAGCAATAAATAAATAAATTTATAAAAAATATGTTGTTCATAACTATATATATGTAAGTATATCTATATTCATATATATATTACATATAAAACAGAATGCATGCACACAGGTGTCATATGGCACCCAGAAACTGTCTTAGTTTCTGGTCTGTATGTTAACCACATATGCCTGCTCATTGCTAGCGATTCTCTGTGAATACTTCTTAAATACTTAGCAAGTATCAGTGTGGATATTGGCAAAATTCCTTCCAAACACAGAAGTCTAAAACAGAGTCTAATAAAGAGCCAGAGTAAGCATGTGAGCTGCATGAAAATGGCTTCTGGCACACTCAGAATAGCAAGAAGGACGACTGATGACTGCTGATATCTCCACTCTGCTGTATGTGGGAGAACCATGAGGGTCAGATCCTAGGAGGTTACCCTGACTCCTGGTCCTCAGCATGTCTAAATCATGAGATGGACACATGGACAGGGACTGTATCAGATGATTTTCCCACCTGGAAAATAAATATTTGTGGAAGATATGGAATACTAGGGTCTGGACTAAGAGTTAAAGTTCATGGATTTTTATTTTTAGCCACCAATTGAACAGTGTGCTGAATCTGCACCTTTAAAAATAATACAAATACTGATAAATACTTTAATTAGCCATTTTTTCTACAGTGTGCATTTTAAGAGATCAGTGAGATTAGCTTCACCTCTACTGGATAAGAAAAATGGAGTCTCAGAGTCCAGATAGTACTAACTGACACTAAGCAGGGCACACATGGGGAAGGAGATGTGCCCTTTGCACACCTGTATCCCAACCCTCACTCTGGTTTAATGACACAGCAGAACTGCATTTTAAAGGTTGACTACCATCATCTCCCATGAGAATGTGTTGAGATTCACAGAGGTCCTGAGGTCTTCCAGGCAATTGTGTTCAGGGTCAAGGTATTCAGAAAACTGAATGTTAAGGGTTCATCATATAATTGCTGCTGTAAAGGTCTCAAATATTTCCTTATCTCTTATCTTTAATAATAGTTTTCTTAGCCACAGCCACTGAATTACAGGTAATTTATCATGATCAGAACATGAAAATTGAAGCATCAATTATAGGATCCAAAACAAGGCAAAGGTTTTACCTGTGTTTAGAAGAAAGTGGTAGTTTTTGTCTATGGTGTTATGGTAGTTGGAAGAGCTTTTTGTGAATCCTTCTCATGCAAATGAATGTTCCTTTCTGATGTTCGTCACTGAGGGTGTATATTACAGTTTTTACACTGTCTCACACAGCCTTTGCTGACGGCTTGGCTAGCATTGGGTTGTTTTCCTGTAGAGCTCATTTTCTCTTCCTACACAATAATACCTGAAGGAGCTCCAAGCTCAGAAAACATTTTGTGGAACTTTGCAAATGTCAGAGTACAATTAAGCACAAAGCATTAAAGGACATGTTTGTTTAACTTACAAGGCAGTTCTTAGAGCAGAGGGTTTTCATTACATAGGAGCAATATCTTTCTGGCTCTTCTGTTTCTCCCTGCCTCCTCCCAGGTTCCATGTGTGTAATCCTGAAAATATGTCATCTTTTGTTGAGGGGTAAAGAAGGTTTACACTGTAGCTCAGGCTGGCCTGGAACACACCAGGATTTCAAACTTGCCATGAGCCTTCTGCTTCAACCTTCCAAGTGCTAGCATAGAGCACATGAGTCACTGTGCTTGGCAGATTCTCCTTAATCCAAATACTGGAATAATTTATGTGGACTAAGGGAAAGTCTAGCCTTCAATAGTTTTACCCTCAGACAGCAAAGGACCAGAAAAAGGTTAGAATTGGAGTTAGTATTATTTCCATTGTTGTTTCTTTTAACTACACACAGGGTACAAGTTCTTCAGTAGAGAAAAACTTGAGAAATTCTGACATGTGGACGATCCCTGTGCTTCTGTTAGCTTGGGCATATCCTCTGACAAGAGGTGCTAGAATATCCCACGCCCATGGTGAAAAGAAAAAGTCCATGTTCCTCAGTTCCTGAAGGAGCCAGACAGAGAGGAAGGTGGCAGGTCTGGTCACAAAATCTCTGAGTGGCGATTTATCTAAGGTCATCTTCATAGGGACTACAATGGTTAGTCTTCCAGAGCCTGGCCAGAGGGACCCAGGCCATAGTAGGCACTTGGTGGGGAGAAAGCACAGATATGGTCCCTGAGCAGACAGACCTACCATTAAAAGGAGATGCAGACATATGGGGGTCATATGACTGCTGAACTGGGGCAGGGGACTGTTATGTAGGGACTCCACTCCAGATGAGTGGGATGGAAGGGATAGGGGGTAGAGGGTGGGAGGGCGGGACTGGGAGGGGTTGAAAGAGGACACTGTGATGGAGATGTAACCTGAAGTTTATATATATATAAACCTGAAGTTTATATATATATGGGAAATCCACAGCAAATATCTGGCTTTCTCTTTCTGTACCACACGCATAGTTTCTTCCCTGGATTGCTCTCACAATTCACAGTTTAACTTAGTTTACCTTAACTTCTTTACAGACAGTACCTCAGGACTTTTAAGTATAGCATAGAGCATGCTGAGTTAATCCACCAGCCTTTCTGATTCTTCTCCCTTGACATGAAGCTTAATACCTCAGAATTTTCCATTGTTTGAGATTTTTCAGAACACCAAAAGGTAGGCTACTCTGATCATGACAGTGTACGCAGGTCAGCTTGTAGAACAACCATTATGTTTTTGATTTATAAACAAAGAGAGTCAATTACAGAGACATTTTAATGGCATATTTTCAATCTACATTCTCTTAAGTAGCAAACCATGGCTTCCTATTCAGGGCCCTCCTGTTATCCACAAAGTAGAAAATATTTCTGTGCACAGTATTTACCAGTGATGCTTGCTTCTCACTTCATGGTGGATCTCTTTGCCCCAAGCTCTCTAGGCACAGAGTTGGGACAACTCTGTACCAGAAAGGAGAATTCCCTCACTTCCTTAGGACATAAATCTAATTTGGATTTTGATTTGGATTTAGCAGAGTTGGAAAAGAACTATTTTGCTAGTCTTAAAATAGTTCAGATATTTTGAGTAAAGTTTCCAGAAGATGTAACCATTTCAAATACATCTGAAACTTTGTTTTTCTTTTGAACTTTTAATAAGCATCATTCAGTCATTGCGTGGATCTGTAGTAGATTTCATCCAAAGTCTGTGTGATCATTATTTAGTCAATTCTACCAATATAAGATTTTAAACTGCAGTGATAGCGTTATAAATCTCAATCAGGTTCTAAAATCTTAGGTTTATATTTTCTTTAAAGAAGATAAAAAAACTAACATCAAGTATAACTATACTTTTTATTAGTTTATTTAAATTATTTATTTACTAATTTTGATTGGGGTCAAACCAAGGACTTAATATATACCAGAAAAACACTTTGCTACTGAACTAGACCACAATTTAACTTTTAATAAAAGGGACAATGTATTAAAATTCAAATTTGATTAATTACATCTAGAAATGGAATACATTCCATATATCTGTTTCCTTTGTCACTGCCTTTTTGTGGCAGTGAGGTCAGACAGTGGAACTCTAATGGTAGTATTACTGTCCTTGTCATAAGCAGCAAGGGCTCTACCTTCCATTGTGTAAGAACATCCTTAGAGGGTGCCATGTCTAAGCCAGGACACCAGCCCTGAGCACACCTTTGAGCCCTAGCACCTTGACCCTGTTATTCTCACACTGGTAGTATGAGATACATGTGAGTATTGCTTAAGTCATCCAGTTTATAAGGCTTCCCCCCAACTTTTCCGTTCAGCTAAGTGAGGATTCCCATTTATTTTAGCTTGTGGGGATCATCCAGTGAACATCACAGCATGTCAAATATGCTAACCATTTTTTTCCACAGAAAATCTCAATAGCTCCTGGTGTTTACATATAAATACATGTCTGTATGTATATTGAACTATGAAGAGGTAGGATAGTCATGTAAAGAGCAACAGAGTGTGGGACTTAAGATCAGTTTCCTTGAAGAGCTTTGCCATACCTCTCATGAGTTTTTACTTTGTGAGTAGGAGGTGTGTGTGTGTTCAGGGGTCCAAGTATGTGTGCAGCAGGCAGGTATGCAATGAGTACTAGCATCTCATGTATAGACCAGAAGAGCCTATGGTAATTATTTTGTGCCTTGCCTTTAAGGCAAAAGTATTCCACCTGCCACATTAACGACTTGCAAACCCATCACCATGTAGGAGTCTAAAGGAGTGAGTTCATCCATATACTCGTCGTGTTGGTACTAAACCTTTCTGAAGAGCTCTAGCAGTGAGTCAGTGTCCACTACTTTCCATAGGACAGACTAAATTAAGCAAGCTGCATTGCTTATTGTTGTGGTTCAAATGAAAACGTCTACTATGTGCTAAGATATTTGCACTCTTGGTCTCCGGGTGATGGTACTGTTTGCAGAAGATTAGAAGATGCGTCCCTGCAGGAGGAAATATGTCACTAGAGGTCAACTGGGAGAGTAAAATATCTAACCTACTTTATGTTTGCATTGGGACTATTGTTATAGTTCAAGATGTGACCTCTCAGCTTTCTATGCCTGCTGTCATGTTGTCATGCCTGCTAATTGTTACTGTGTCTTGATGGAATCTTATCCCTTTGGCATCAGAAGCCCAAATAAACCCTTCCTTCTACAAATTTGATCTAATCATGGTGTGTTATCACAGCAACAAAAAGTCAACAAGTCCAGCTATTACTGGCATTATTATTCTTCATAAATAAGCTCATAGGTTATTACTAAAACCTCAAAGTTGAGGTACAGATCACAGGTATGCACAGCAATGATGAAGAAAGGAGAACACAGGAGTAAGGAGGGGAGTTTTCCCGAAGAAAATTGGGAGCTACATTGCTGGCAGGAGGGACAGCAGATCAGAGAGAGGGCCCTGAAAGGAAACAGCTGGGATGAGAAATGCTGAGTGGGTCCCACCACACAGGGAGGGAAGGTGGATGAGCATCTCAGGAATCTTCCAAAGGCACTCTGAGAACTCATAGAGAGTTTGAAGGAGCCACTGGAGGACTCTCTTCACGCTGACAGCACACTGGTTTGTGCTCTATTTCCTGTACCTGTTATATTGCCTGCAAATGCTTGGGAGAGATCAGAAAAGGATACCTGTTGGGATCAACTTAGGAAGTGACTACTATGGGGTCCTTTCCTGTCTTAAAACTTGGGAAAACCTGGGCAGATACAGTGAGGTGTCACGTCGACCTCAACCAGCAAGAGTGACACAAGTCATAAAAGCTCTTCTCAAGCAGTTTATTCAGGTCCCTTGAAAACAGTCTTCCAAATTAATTGGGCAGACCCAACCCACAGGCTAAATGCTATATTAACAGCCAATCCAGTAAAGCCACGTGGTGCTATCTTACAGGCCCACGTATGCGGAAGCAAGCCAGATCAGCGGTCTTAACCAAATATGGACTTGTTTACCACAGAGAGCGCTCACCATTGGGCTGGTGGAAGGCAGAAACCGGCGCCATCTTTAGGGCGTGGCACGTCGCAGCTCTCTACAGGGAAGCTTGGAAGAGAAGGGAGAAGAAGTCAACCTTGGTTCCCACTGAGAGTGGTAGGGTGGAGTGGGTGTGGGTGAGGCTGGGGGAGCTTTGAGTACCTATTGGAGACAATTTTGGACCTTCTTACTCTGAAAATTACAAAATTTCATAATATACATGTATGAAGTTGTCAAATAAAAGAACTGAGAAAAGTGATAATGATGTGCTGTAGATTGTAGAGAACGTGCTGCTAGTATCTGTGGTACCCACAGCAGAACTCTAAGGAATGGCTTAAGTTAAATTGTGACCACCTTTAAGCTCCACCTTGGGTGAGGTTCACTGAATACTGGTTCTATGTCTTTAACTATGTAAGAGTACTGCCAAAGCCTGTCTGCTGTTAATACTTCATTTGAAGAATTTAGACATGTGGATATAGAAGCTTAAGCATCTCTGTTTTTTTTTTTTTTTGCAATAAAGACTTAAGGATATATAATCTTTGGAATTTCCACTTAAAACTACTAGTACTTTGTTCCCACAGACAGGATAAGCCTAAACTCATAGCCATCATATCATAGATATGCCATTTTTCATGCTCTGGTCAGCCCTACAAAAGCTAGGCCCAGCAGCTTTAGGCCATCTGAACTCTGACAGAATACATCATGGTGTCTTACTCATCGTGGAGGAACTGACCACATAGCTGAGCTGCCATACCTGTGTGGTGCAATTTCTGTATGGTGTGACTTAACTGAGTGAACCTCCTTGAAGTTTTCCACTTCTAAAACATGTCCAAGTGTTTATAAAAGTAAAATTAGAGACAGATGGATATTCTGGGAGGAAAAAAATCCTGAATGTGTGCAACTACAATATGTTACATATATGCACAGAATTGTCAAAGAAGAAACTAATAAAGAACTACATAGAGATTCAATTATCAAATTGGGAAGGAAACATCAGGGACTTAGCAGATTGACTTCAAGGGTTCCTGACCCATTCCTCTCATTGATGTGGCACAAAGGCTGTTTGGTCTGATTTATCATTGGTCTATTACCACACAAATCCCCAACATGTTTTGAGAGAACAAAACTTTGCCAAGATCTTTGATTGAGAACTATTCTAACTGATTATTTATACAACATTCTTCACATCATTACTTACCTGAAATCCCTAACATGCGCACCACTTACCCAAAAACCCTAAGCCTGGAAGGATACCAGCAAGTTAAAAAGGATGAGGTGGAAGGGTGTCAGCTCCATATCTCTCTCTCTCTGTCTCTCTGTCTCTGTCTCTCTCTCTCTCTCTCTCTCTCACACACACACACTCATATACACATACATGTACACACATCCTGGATATATACACACACTTTTACATACTCCACACACATGTGCACATATGCTATATACTCATAAACATACACATACATGCACACATGTGCATCCTACACACCACACACAAACATGCACACACATACGAGTACACACTCTACACATACACACATATACATGTACACACACATGTAACATACTCTGGACATATAAAAACATGTATACACACAGAAATGTTCACATACATACACACATGTGTACTGCACACACATACATGTACACATACTCTACACATATACACACATACATACTCTACATATGCACACACAAATGTACACATACACATATATACATACTACATGCACACACAGACACACAATATAAAAGCTCAAAGACTACATGCTCACACTCTCAGAGATACTTGTTATATATGAATACATTTGATTCTAGAATCAACCTCAGAATGGTCCAAGATTCCCAAGGGGAATGTTGTGTTGGAATATCTTTAAAGCATGTCCATGAATGGATATAAGTTTAAATAACAGTTAAAACAAGGCTTAGCAGTACTGCAGCAAAATATAGTCTTTCTACATGTAGGATGCATTCCAAGGCCCCAGATCACACTGTAAACCTCACATCTTACCAGCTCCATCTACATATTTCTATTTTCCTATACACAAGTCACCCCTGCAAAAGTGTTATTTATAAACTAGGTGGCAAGATATATAGAACAATAATTAACAGTAAAGTACGTCAGCTACAACATTGTGGTATACTAAAACCTATGTGAATATAGGTTTTAATAACCTTTGTCTTAAAAGAGTTTAGACGAATATTACTGTTTCCAAATCATGGCTGGCATTGAGTCACTGAAGCCAGGAAGAGCAAAACAGCAATTAAAGAAGGAACATGTCTTTTTCTTATAACAACAAATACAATACAAAACAATAAGAATAATTATGAAAATTATAAGGTATATACATTCCCATTGTCCAGTCCCTACATATTTGGCAACTGATATTAATATTCTATTATCTATCTCACTGAGTTTAAAATTCTATACCTTACTCAGTTTCCATCCTAACTTGCATTACCAACTTAAAAACATCTTTTTAGACCTAGAACATCCTTTTAATTCCTAAATAACTGAAAATGTAACTATACCTATCTAGTCTTTAACCACATCAGAGACCTGAGAAGGACAAATATATGTGATTATACAGGAAGTACAGAGCCAGCAGTTTCCAAAACTAAGAAATGACAAACATTAATTGCAAAGCAGGAATTATGAAGGACTTGCCTACCCTGTCTTGGCAGAGCTAGGCTGTTGACTTACCTGCTTTCAAGTTTTTTCCTTTTTGGACAGCCTTCCGTCTACAGTTGTTATAAGAAAAAGAGTTGTTTATTGAACTAAAAGGGGGAGCTGTTGAGAGGAAAAAGATATACCTTAAATTTAATAAAAAATGCAGTTGGAGGGTGAGGGAGTAGAGGTTATGAGGGTGAGACCAGAAGGGGGAGGAGGTAGGGGATAATGACTGAGATGAAAGTTGAAGAAATAAATAATAAAATATATATGTATATATAAAAGAAGGAACTCTGAGCCAGGGCCCCCAAGTAGTGAAGGAGAATCCATTTCTGACAGTCCTAGACTCTGGGGAGTTCAGTTTGATGTGCAGGCTTTTGTCTGGAGCCTTCTTGCTGTGCATCACATAGGAGGGTCAAAGGGAGGGGGAGGGGGACAGAAGATGAAAGAGGGAGGCACAGATTCATAATGATGGTGACACCAGTACAACCCTACCCCTTTTTCTTGTTTGGGAATTCCACAAATGCATATATTGTGTTTTGATCAACCTCATCTCTTTTCCTTCCACTCTATTCCTCCCTAACACCCTTCCCACTTTTCCTTGCCATGTGCTTTTCTTTCCTCAAAGGCTCACTGAGTCCACTTAGTGCCTTTGTGTGTGTCTGAGTGCAGGGCCATCTACTGGAGCAGGGGTAGCCTCTCAGGGGTCCAGTCTCTGAAGAAAACCACCTCTCTCTCTTCCCAAGCAGCCAACAATTGTCAGTATCTTCTCAGCTAGGGATGGGTAGATTGATCTTGGACAGATTTTTATGAGATCATAGTCACTGCGAATTCATGTGTTTAATGGTTCTGTCATGTCCAGCAAATAGTGTTTTGGTGCAAATGTCCACTACCTCTGGCTTTTATAGGCTCCTAATAAGTCTCAGGAACAATCTCACCTTTTAAGTCACCACCTCTAAACACTGTTCCAAAGTCAGTTAAAATTTAAGTGAGTTCTAGTGTGAAGTTGACAGAGGCCCTCATGGACCACTTGTGGCTAGGCATGTCCTACTCCTAGCTTGAAGGTTTTATTGGCTAAATAGAAGACGTGGATTATAAATGCACACACCTTTCAAAAACTATAGGGCAAATGGAATAATGAAAGCAGCTGTTTTCAGTGCAGCTGGCTGTGACTAGTGTCTCACAGCTGCTTCCAATTTGTTTAGGATATTGGGACTCTAGAGAATGGCTAGAATGTTCACTATAATACTTCATTTAAATAGAATGCCATGTCCTTCTGTCAATCTAAACAACTTTCACTACAAGTCATCTATCCAGCCATTTCTGTGAGAAATTGCCCTTGCTATAATCAGCCTGGATTTCTGTCTCCTCCACCTGACTCACGTCATCAGGAGAGATACAAGCTTCCCATATGTGCACAAAGCAACTATGGACAACTAGCAGAGAACATGAGTTCTAGGTAGAGGGCTGAGGCTGTGTCACCACAGATAGAGCTCAAGTGGGAAACAGAGAGCCAACCTCATGGATTGCTGTCAGTCTGTCCACTGTTAGGCAGAACGACTTCCTGGTACTTCAGTTGCTATGGAAAGGTGACTTTTTCCTTTGTCCTCCCTGCTGATACATGAAGATTTTGTACAGCTAACCTTTCTTCCACGTGTTCATTTTCTGTGTGATTGAGTTGGAATTTGACACTTGCCCCTGGTTTGAAAGCCTTTCTTCAATCACTTTAAAAATGTTTAAGCATCCAGTGTTACTTCTGTCCATGATGAAATTACTTCAACACATGACCTTACAATCATTTCTCTTCTTACCTTTGGTACTTCATCAGCCACTGATCACATTAGAAAACGATATTAGGAATGGCATAGCAATTTAAAAGATAACTCATTCTCCTGTGTTAGATGTTTTATAATAAGCACAAAGCCTTGTCTAAGCAACCCTTTTGCATTAATCAAGTGATTGGCATATTTGGTGTAATCTCACAGCGCAGCAGGGCTGACCACTGGGAATGTCCCCCACCCCAGACATCCAATTAAATGCAAAAGAGCACTAGCTAATGTCAACCACCCCCCCCCCCCACACACACACACACTTCTTACAGCATAGGCACAATGCCACAGAGCTGTTTGGAAAGCACACCTCTCCACCTTATAGTAAAAATGGTAATTTCACCATCTGAAAATGTAGCTAGGCTTGAAAGTCATCTACAGCAGCTGTGTTTACACTTTGTACAAATTTAGTAAATAACAGGCATTTTCATCTCAATGCAATGAGGGAGAACCAGTTGTGTCCTGGTAGTAGACAGATACATTGACCCAAGGAAGAGTGTGTCTCCTGATATCCCGGCAGGTGAGCAGGGTGACCATTCAGTAAAATATCAAGGTAGGCAGGCGCTAAGGGCACTCACTGCCTTCCGGCAGACATGTAATGACGTCCATTAGGGAAGCACAGCAAAGTGGTTAATTGTGAGAAATACTACAAGCCTGGTGTTTTCTTGAGACAGTGTGGTTACTAATTCCAGGCCTTTTATATTGTATGTATACTTGAATATGGACTTATAGGGTTATCTGCTAACAAATATTATTTTGGTCTTTTAAGAATGGTCCATATTGGAACTGTTCTTATTGTAAAAATTTTCCATATGAGTTCAATCATAAAGTCCTTATTTGTTATTGGGTTAACACCATGCGGTTACTTTGAGTAGCATCCCAAAGAGCATACATTAAGAAGTTCTCAGGGTGTTGTCTCCATTTGTGTCTGATCATAAATGGTGATTTTTCACTGTGGTAAATGCTCCACCGTGTCTTAAGCTAAGCATTTTAAAACGAAGTTCATGTAGTATACTTCACTCCATAACATGAACTAGGTCACTGGTTTTAGTTGGTCGATTATAAAACCTGTTTTGTCTAGTACACAAAATTGCTTTTAAGCAATTTCTGAAGAATTTCCTAATTTTGAGGGTGTTTAAAAACAAACTTGCAAAGTAACTTTTAAAACATCCGAGGAATAACTTCAACCTGTTTTCTTCTGGAATTGCTCACACTGTATGTTGGTGGAAAACTTTTAACTGCTCCTTTTGTCCATCTAGGAAGCTGACAATGACTCATGAGCTTATTGGCAGAAGCACATGGCACATTATGTACAAAAGTATATTTTACACGGTGAAGTAGCTTGTAAGCCATTACCATCTTTGTACTTCCTTCATTAGGCAAATCACTCTTCAGCTTCTGAGTGTTATTGCTTTGTAAGGCTTGATAAAACATTCTCTTTTGTAGAAGAATAATTCTATTTTCCTCCCAAGTGTTGTCTTTGAGTTTATGTTGCTCACTTCTGACAAACGCTTGAATTTGCAGAACAATCTCTTTTTTTCCTTTTTAACAGAAAATAGATCTTCTCTCATACAATACATCAGGGTGACAGTGTCTCCTCCCTCCACACCCAGTTCTTCCCACCTCCCTTCTCCCCTAGGCACATCCTCCTCTGTTTCCCTTCAGAAAGGAGCAGGGCTCTTTATCCTCTGCCATTTATCTGTGACATTTCCCTGTATTGTTTGGTTAGATGTCCAATCTAGAAATAACTACTGAAGTTGTGAGAGGCATATCATGTCGAATTATAGCGACACTGCATGAAACAAGACAGAGGGGACTGAAATGTGGAAACAGCAAGTTTCTATTGTTCAGGATATTTGGATTACAGAATATAGCTACAGAATATGTGTGTGAGTCATAACTGGATAAAAGGACAACCTTTGTGGGGGATACCGTGTAGATTTTACCTTTCCCTGTCAGAGCCCCACTGTCTGCTCCTATTTACTGAGACCTCATTGTTATCTTGTGTTTCTCACTCCACAAAGTTCTTATTCTAAAGTCCACACCTTCAGGCATCTGTGAAGTCCTCTAGCCAACCTCACATGTCCTCTGAATAGAGATGGAGAAGAACCCTAATGTGGGATCCATCAATGGCTGTCCAAGAGGAAGAATAAAGCACTCATCTGGAGGGATGGGGGCCACAGGTCTTCAAGCAGAATTCTTCCACCTGGCCTTGGTGTCTCTCTGGGTGTTTGGAAGCATCATTGACTCCAGCCATTTCTTGTTCCAGCTTTCTAATCTTCATTTATCCCTTCTCTCCTTCCTCCTGACAACCAATTTCTACTCTTTCTGTTCCCTGCCCTCTCCTTGCTCTCCCTTCACCAAGCATGAGTTAGGGTCTTACCCTGCTATACAAACACATCAAGAGAATTAAGGACACAAGGAGCAGAAGTTCCCTTCGCCAAGGGCACCTGCTTGCTGTGGTTAAGGCACAGACAGCTCTAAGTACTGTCTACTACTGGGATCAGAGGCCACGGTAGAATGGTCATCTACTCTGCAAAGAGCCTCAGCTCTGTACAGCAGACATAGGTAGAGATAAAGTGAGAGATGTTTGCATTCAGTCATCTAGGGCCATACCAGGGATGTCTGAGAGTGACCACAGTCTTGAGTGTTGATGGCAAGCTTGGGATGATGAAAATACGAGACCTGTGGGGAGACATATGGCATTTTTATAGTTTGTACTATGTGTGACTGACTACAATGTCTGGCAGTCTTCTTCCTTCAGCTCTTTGTCTGTTTTCTAAGACTATATGATTGGCTTCAAGATGAAAAAAGCTACGTCATAGGCTTCTCTTTTGTCTTGTTTTCAGTACGCTACAGTTTTTTTTTTTTAAGCAATGTTATTCTACATCCTGAGATTCAATTCAGTTCTTCCCTTAAACTAGGCTTCCCACAGGCACATATGTGCACAATGGCTAGATTGATATACTCTGCTTTATCCCTGGTTTCCACTAACCAGAGGAACCTTAACCTTTCCCCATCACCCCTAGGAACTCGGGTTTCCTGACTGTACTTTTTCCCAGGCAAGGCACACCTGTTCTTCTAAGTGATGTGTCTGCAAATTCCAATGAGTTTGCAAAAGATTAAATAGAAATAGAAAAATCTAAGATGTAAGGATATGGGGAAAGAGGAGGCAGGATGGTCTCAGTGTCACTCTCAGGGTGGACATTTGCTCATGTCTGCTTATATGACAAGCACCCTTCAAATGCTTTCAGTTTCCTACATGCCTTTGTTATATGGCTTGAAAGTAAGCTCAGATTCAGTGTTTGGTGAAAGAAAAGAGGAGAGTATCTAAGATAGTGAGTTAGGGGAAGAAGGTGGAGAAATGGAGGAAATTTAAAAAAAAATCTTTGGTGAATTAGTTTAAAGATGCTTTTTGCCCTGAGTGAACATGCCTTGAAGATCTCCCATGGGCTTGAAACAGAAAAAAAAAACATGTTTAATGATTCTCAGCCTCAGTTTCCCCAACTGGGAAGGTCAGTGTTTTCTAGTTTGTCTTGTCCTAACTTACCATTTCATGAGTCATTATGTGTTCCCAAAGTGTTCATGGAATTTCTGATGATAAAATAACAGCAAGTGTTAATGCATTGCCCTGCACTCTGAATGAAAGAGGTACACATACAATGATATGCAGAGCCAGATGTGGGACACACGCCTTTAATCCTCTCACTCGGTAGACCAAGGAAGGAAGATTTCTGATTTTGAAGGCAGTCTGGTCTACAGAGTGAGTTCCAGGCCAGCCAGGGATGAATAAAGAGAATCAGTATCAAAAAAAAAAAAAAACAATAAAAAAAACTTAAAAATACACACAGACACACACACTGACAGAGAGCAACGGGGGTGGGGGCAGGGGGACGGCAGTGTTTTGGGAATAGTTGACAGGCTGGAGAAGTCAGTCAGTGGTTAAGAGAAGTAACAAACACTTCTGCAAAGGAGCTGAGTTTGGTTCCCTGGGTCTGGTCAAAGAAAGCTTGGGAGGGGAATGAAAAGGTAGATTCAATCAAGAGAACCTGGGAAGTGGTGGAGTGCTGGACCTTGTGTGGTGGTCATCTTCGATCCTCTGCAGCTGCATGACTGGACTGGCATGTTTATTACCCCAAACGTTGCCCCTTGTAACGTCAAATCATGAACCCCAATCTCTGTTCTCCATCTCTCTGAGATGGTCACGTTCTTTGAACCTAGGGTTCCTGTTTGCTCTTGGAGTGAGGCCTTGGATTGTTTATCAGTTCTGTAATGTGTGTGCCGAGAGGGGGTACACTGAGGAGTTACACATCACAGCAGCGTCCACTGTCATACTCATGGCAGTGCGTGTGGTCTGAAAGCATTCATGCTGCTCACATGGCACTGTGTGGTCCTTTCCTGCTGAGCTGTGTGGCCCACTCTGGCTTAACTCACTACAGTGTTGTGAACCTTGGCAGGGGAGACTTTCAACAGCCATGCAGGGACACACGCTGCAGTTCTACATAAGGGAAGGCTTGACTGACTCCTTTCTGTGCAGTAACTGTTAATTCTTAAGGATCACCTTCTCTGTCTCTAAGGCACATCACAGGAACAAAGATCTAAGGAGACAAAAAGACATTACAGTGCATTTCACAATTAAGAGGAGCCAGTTGGTTTATAACCTTTCCCATTGTGGGGAACGATCAAAATGAAAATAAATGCAGAGTTTATTATAGTTAAGGTAAGGTTTGGATGGGGGAAAAATAAAGAATTCTCTACAGAGCCAACCGTGGAGATTTTTTTTTTTTTAATTTAGTTTCTAAGAGTCTGAGATCTGATCCTGGGAAATTCATTCTTAGATGCAATAGTCACTAGTGTCCTAAAACTGTCTCCCTTTAGAATTTATATATTTTAATTCGATGGATTGGCTGGGCATGAGTGGTGGTGTCAGTCACTGAAATTTGACCTTTCTTAGTAGAATGCATTTGTAAGACTCTGATCCCAGCCGTGGATATCAATAAAAAAAGGGAAAGCTCAAGGATTAGAACTCTATTTACCATTTTAACTGCCCCAAGGATGCTGCTGGCAGGGGCTTGGTATCTCTCAGTGAATCCACTTCTAAACTCACCTGTTGCCATTTGGCCCACAGCAAGTCAGGCTGGGTTATCTGTCTGTCCTATCAGTCACAGCCCTGAAAAATCAACCAATAGTGCACGACATTCATTGAGTTAAGTTATAAATTAAATGGTTTTGACACATTGGAAAGGTGGAACTTATTATAAGCCTTACATTATCCTTGGGAAATCTAGGCAATAATGTTTTTTTAAAGGTATATCAAATAATTCAATATTTTATCAGTATGAGCAATATTCTCACAGTCTATAACAAGCCACTTTATCGTCAAGATAAACTTAAATTGAGATGACTTGTAAAAATGTGATTTGTTTTCTTATAACTATAAATACAATACAAAACAACAGAAATAAATAGGCCACAATTATAAGAGTTTTTTGGCTTAGCATACATTCCCAATGTCCAGTCCATATGTATTTGGCACCTGACTTTAACATTCTACTATCTAACCATCTCCATGAGTTTAAAGTTCTATATCTAACTCAGCTTCCATACTAACTTGCCTCATAATTTTAAAAATATCTTCTTAGATCCAGAACACCCTCTTGATTCCTAAACAACTCAAAATTTAACTATGAGACTCTAGCTATCTATTCTTCAACCACCTCAGAGACCTGAGAGGGATAAATATATCTGATTATATAGGAAGTGCAGGACCTGCAGCTTCCAAAACTAAGAAATGACACACCAGTGGCTGCCTGGACAGTTCCCATTTTCTCTCCATACATTACAGCATCAATCTTCAGCCATTTGGCCCCGTTTCTCTGACAGACATTGATTGTAGAGCAGGAATTATGAAGGACTTACAGTTATAAGAAAAAGAACCATTTTTTGGACTGAAAGGGAGAGCTGTTGGGGGGAAAAGAAACACCTTAAACTCTTAAACTAAAAAAAAAAAAAGAAGGGAAGAGGATGGGGGGTTGAGGGGGAGGAGGGTGGAAGGGTGGGACTGGAGGGGGGAGTAGGGAGGGGATTGTGATTGAGATGGAACTTGAAGAAATAAAAAATAAATTATTAAAAAAAAGAGGCAGCTTGCAGCCCTGGCATGACAGAAGCATGATCAAGCCCTCTGAGCTCCTGCAGATCCTGACTCTCACACGATGGCCAGGAACCTACACAGAAGAAGCATGGTGGTAATGGTGCGATACCCTGGGTAAGAGAATACCAGGGAAGTAAGTTTCCTCTGTCTCTCTACCCTGCACTTGTACATGACTGCCACGGGCATCCATACACAGACACAGACACACACCAAAGTTCTCTGTGTGGACAGCAATTCGAAAGAATGGCCATATGGAGCGACTTCAGCATAGCACCAGCCTTCAGGATTCCCCTGGGAGGCCAATCGGACAGCAGATACTTAGCCCTGATATATTGCTTCCCCATCAGGTCCAAGTTATTCTGTGGATGACAAGGAGCAATAAAAAAAAATCAAGTGGTTTTGAAAAAAAAGTGTGATTTGTTATTATTGATTTCTAATCATTTTCATTCCTTATATTGTAATTAATTCCATAGTATCCATCTTGGGGCCCTCAAATATAAACTAATTAAAATGAAATATGAGAATCAGTACCATAAAATTTTACAAAATCTCCCCATCCTTCTCTGATAATTACCTTTCTTACAATCCCCTATTTTAAACTCTATTTAATTTCATCTTGGAACAAAATGAATTACGTTGGATTTTTCCCCCAGTTCTTACTGCATCTATTTAGCATAAGAACAGGCCACTCTTCTTGCAGCCAGTCTGAGTTAGCTGCAAAGGTTAGTCCCTCATTAGCATGCCTTATTATCATCAAAATTAAACCAAGTATCTTCTCCCAGCTAGCCAGAAAGGAGGCATCACTGAGAATTAATTAAAGATGTCTCTACCTAGACAAGATTAGGCCAATGCTATTAAGTGGAAGAGAGGACATAACCTATTATGGGACCTGTCATAGATGAAATTTTCTTTCTTCTGCATGTTCAAATTCCCTTCAAAGTAATGGGGGGCTAACAGGTGTAGCATCACAAGTCAAAATCCCAAAGGACAGTAGAGTGTGACCACATAGGTTGCCTAGGGTCCACATGGTGTCATGTCTCCTTGATTTCCAGACATACTGGGAATGTGGGTAGAGATCCACATTTTTATCCAGTGCTTAGCAGAAAGCTCCCCATGTTGCATCTCCACTGCAAAAGTAGTAACCACACTCAGAGGCCACTGTATTCAGAGCTTTGGTTTAGTGAGTCCTCTACTGTCTTAATCTGTGAGGACTACAAAGTTACAGTTATCAGCATGGAAGACTAGAAAGCACATCTTCTTACAGGCTTCCAAGGGATGGCTATATAAGTTACTCTGGAGATTCTTCAAAGTCCCTGGACCTATGTGAGAGGATGCTGACAAAGGAACATTGCTGCCTCGGGATGTTTGAGGAAATGTTTTTGTCCTTAAGCACCTTTATTATTTGCATCTTCTGGAGTACTGTAAATTAAGTAATTTCCTTGGTTCATTTGCCGATTTATTTGAGGGAGTATTTACTGATGTACAGTGGTACTGGAGTGCAGATATTGTGCTACTGTGATAACATGTGCTACCTGGCTTGTATGTGCAAAGGCACTGTGTGGTGGGATTTGGATATCTTGCAATGCTGCTCAAGTGACTGTCAGTCACAGGGCAGAAAGGTGGTCTCTGTCCTCCCCATGACAAATGTGGTGTCACTGCTAACAGACCAAGTCACTGCTGAAACCTGGAGGGTGAGAGTCGTCCGTGCTTTTGTGAATGTTTTAAAATCACAATTACTCATATTTCAACTTTTGACAGAATTTTGCATACACAACTTTTGTGTATATATGATATCTTTTCTAAAAAAAACCAACTTTGTCAAAATCTTTTCCTGAGATCTATTTTTTGGGGAATTTTGTCCATTTTCTGAGTCATGTTCATGTTTCTTGTGTCTGTATATGGCCACAGGTGATTCTTCTTTGGTTTTCAGCAAGAAACCTTAAAAACTGCATTGAATCTGTGATGAAGATGACTTCAAGAGAACATAAAAGCCTGGTGCAAGGAAGGAAATTTTCAGATTTTGAAGTCCTTATTACAGATAATTCACTTTCTTTGGGAACTCTCCTTTTAAATGTGTACATAACAAACTATGGTGAGCTCCTCCTGGCTCTACTATGTTACATATCACATCCTAAGATATAGTGGCTGTTGTCTGTACCTTGATTACTCTTTGTATGCAGTTTCTCTTTATTCTACAAATATCTGTAGTTTGAAGGATAGCTTCTAAGGCATGTTTTTGTCCTCTTTAATGAAAAAAAATTAAATTATTTGAGTTTTCTTTTTCCACATTGCCAAAACAATCCCCACACTTACCACCTTCTTCCCAAACATCTCAATAATTAAAACTCATTACGTTGTGTTTAGTATGTTTCTAGTCTCTGCAATATTGTTGGATTTTCTCCTGACCTTTCTGAAGTACTGGATTCTGTGAGGTATACTTTTTCTCATCTAAGAGTCTTGACAGGATTCATATTATCTGGCAATTAAAGATTTAAAAGGCAGGAAATTTTTCAGACACAAGAGGGAGCAGCAAGTAGCAGATGTTATTAAAGGTGAAGAAGTTTGCAATATGTATACACACATGTGAACATGGATACATACATGTGAACACATACATGTGCACAAGCACACACATTTACATGCAAGTGCACAAGCACATGCTAGTACATAATGTGCACATGCATGCATACACATGCACATATACATGTGCACAAACATACACATGAGCACACACGGACATACACACACATGAGAACATATAGGCACACACATGTGAAAGCATGTACCAGTGCACACACATTTACAAGTGCAAGCACACACATGAAGGCACACATGGGCACAATATATTTAGACACACACATGTGTACAAGTATGCAGGTGTTCACAAACACAGACAGTGCATGTATAAGCATATGTGCACACATTTATACACACATACATGCACAGTTATACCTGGACATGCACCTACATGTGCACAAATGTACACACAGCAAAGCACATAGAGAGAAAGATTCCTGGAAGAACAGAGAGGAGTTTGAATTCTAAACCCATGTCCTATTGGATGGGCCTGGATATTGTAAGTGGTTTCAGTGGCATAGGGCGAATTCTCCTCTCCTAGTTTAGAGTTGGTTTATTGTGGAAGCCCACAGCTTCAGATACACATGTTTATGGGTGTATCAGCCAGTCTCCCCTCTCTAATCCTGGATTGGGCAATTTAGACAAAGAAAGGAAGCTGCTAGGTCTACAGCTTGTGGTGAGCAGGTTTGAGCCTGGCCTTGAAGACACCTGAGCAGCTAAAATGGTCAGCCAGAAGGGAGTCTGACTGTGGGAGACAAAGCTCACAGGCCCTTTGTCTCAGCTCAGGAAGGTGAAGAAGCCAGAAGTTTCCATCTTTGTTATCTGCCCGTGGCACCTTCTGTAGCTGACTGCCTGGCGGGATCTGCCTAGTGCCCAGTTTCCTGTGCAGTTCACCCTGGGTATCTTCTTCCTCACCTTCTCCCCATGATGCATTTTCTTTGGTTTTGCTTGTCTGTGTCTTGATTTTTAAGGGTCTATTTGTCAAGTGTCACATCCTCTTGGGACTTAGGCATGTTTTTGTCCATGTTAGTTTTTATAAGAACATCAGTAATATTGGATTAAAGCCAGTTCTAAGATCATGTTTTTAAAGATCTTGTCTTCAAACACAGTCACATCTGAGCCAAAGGTAGTTTAGACTTTTCAGAATGTGTATTCTAAGTGTCTAGAATTCAGCCTGTAAAAGAACTGACTCAGAACAAGTGAATATTATATTAGTTTCAGGAGCTTGTGAATTCATTAACCATAAAGGACAATCTGGTGCTCTGTATTCATAAAGAAATTGTAATAATGATAAGAGCCATCTTAAATGATCATAATACTAATCGACTTTTATCAATAGGTCATCTCATTTTGATGTTTGAAATGTTTATGTAAATATTAATTTCCTTGTTAATAAGAAAACTTAAGCTCTAAATTCGTAACCAGCCTCGGTCGGAAAGACTTAGAGACCATGTGAAAATGGTGCTACAGAGGGAGCCTGTGTATTGAGTGGATCTCAGGACAGACTTGAAATTCTTACCTCAGCATAGTAATAGTAATAAAATAATAGTATTCTTAATTGTAATAGTAGTAGTAGTAAGTCCTTATCAATAGCAAATCTCATGCTAGTGCTAAAAATTGTATCAATCTCATTCTCTATTTTTATTAATGAGGACATTTAAGTTTTGAAAATTAAAGGGCCTTGTCAACAGTTCCATGCCCAGAATAAAAAAGAAAGACCTAGATTTTATTGTATGGAGTAACATGTTATAAGATTTTAAAAATTAAGCTTAACTGTTGTTCTCTATAATGCTGACTATAGTGGTAATAACCCAGTTAAATTCCATGTTTTAAATAATTGTCCATGCCACTGAATACTTTTGAATACTACAGTTGGTATATAATGAAGAAACACTCATTAACCGTATTATTCCTGCACTTTCCTGGAGTCTAGTCTTCATTTGCTGCACATAGGATTTACCACAAGGTTTCACTTTACACATACAGCATCCAATGAATATTTTCAGTAACAGGTGTAGTGGGAGGAGTTAGAAGTGGGGATGATGTCTCTGTCTCCTGAATCAAAGTGCTTCCATGGAACACTTATTGGTAGCATCCAGAGAGGTGATCACCATGGTGCTGTGAGATTGACTCAATGAAGTTTCGCAAAGTGCTTGCCAAGCTCACAAACCTGCTCTTGTTGGCTCTCAAACTAACATTTTTCTTTATTCTTTTTCTGCTTATACTTTTTATTAATTCTTTGAGTATTTCCTACAAATGTATTTTGATCATATTTAGTATCCTGTCCCAATTCCTTCCAGACTGACCCTGTCTTCCATACTCAGTCAATTCTATATCTCCTTTTTTCTTTTTCTAAAGCCATCAAGTTCTTTAAGCAAATAATTATGTCAAAGTCATTTCTTGGTAATATTCTTAGTGTTTATACACACACACACACACACACACACACACACACACACACACACATATAAAATTGGAAGAGAGTAAGTATGGGGCCAGATCTGGGAGGTATTAGGGAAAAATGGGTGTTGGTATGATAAAAATAAATTTTATGTGTTATAAGTCCAAAAAGGAAAAAGATGTTATATTATAATAAGATTGTTGTATATTATCCATATTCTTTGTTTTCAAATATAGGATTTAATTTTCCAGAACTATATATAGAATATATGTTTCTTATGTTCTCATTTTCCATCCACTTTTGTATTTTTCTCAGTTATACCGGTTGGGTCTTCACTCACGTGTACTTAGTTCCTCTCTGTCTGAATCATTTCCTCTGTCAGTACACTCTCTCTTAATAGTTTTTACTTAAACATGACAGCACATGAATCAGGAAGGTCCATTTTTTGTCTGTAATTCTCATCATGAACACATGGCTTGTAAAAGTATTTATTTGGTTTTAGATGAATGCCTTAAACATTACTAGAATGAATGATAGGCTGTGTTCTTTGTTCACCCCAGAACAAAGAGTCTTATTTATTGATTCTTTTACATTGCAAAATTATGTCCAGGAAAGGAGGAATACATAAAAAAAAAATGTATTATGGTACTCATGTTCCCGCTGAGGTAAAAATGAATCAATAACATTTTGCTTCTTTAAATAGTAATAGTTGAGATAGATAAACATCATTTTTAGACACAGGCCAGATTTATTTTTCACAAAATGCAAGAAAGGTCATTTATATTCTTCCCAGTGCTTTGTGTGATCTGGTTTTATGTTAAAAAATAAACATTAACTTTGGATGGACTCCTTATAATCTTGCAGGCATATGTGTCAGAAGACTACTGGTGCCTCTAAAAGATCTTAGGATAAATTGCAGGAGCATACAGGGATGCTGTATACAGAGATACAGAGATGCAGGGATACAGAGGGGCAACAGAGATGCTGTTTTCAGGGCCACAGCAACATGGGAGACCATTATTCTGTATTTTTAAAAGCCTGTTACATTTTTCTTCCCCATTTTTCATGGTCCAGATAAGAGGTTCTGATGGAAATTGTCTTAATTGTATAATAATTTATTCCATTTAACAGCCACATTGTGAGGTTGATTCTGTTTTGTTTTTTCAAGAGAGGTAGTGAATGAAGACTGATGTCTGTCTCACCTGGCATCCTCAATTTTATTTACTTAGACAACCAATTAGAAAGCAGCAGTTCTCAAGGGTAATGATGATTATCTGGGCTTTGATCACACATCAAATCTATTAATACATGAGAAAAATGATTCTATGGTTCAAAGAGAGAGACAGAATTTCACATTAAAAGAAGGTTTAGTGAATACTCACAGTAAGAGCTACATGACTTTAATCATATTTCTTCAAATATACTTGAATATAAACACAAGCTTGGAGGTAGTTGAGAGTGAGGTGAGGAAATCTTTTGCCCAAAGAAGGCTGGCAGGGGTGACTAGATTCTTATGTAGAAGATTATATTGGAGTTTCTCATCTTGTCATGAAGACACGATCTCATGATCAGACATCATGACTCACAGAGCTCTGTACAGACCCAGAGTCTTCACACACTGTAGATCAAACCCTTGTGCCCTTCCTGCTACATGAACCACATACACTGGCATATGTGCTCTCTTGCGTGTCGTGTTCTGATGGCCCATCTATGGCCAGCTTCCTGGAAAGCCCATCATGTTCATAGAGTTTGAATGATAGCATCAGCTCTCTTCTCACCTTTTAGAAACCATGTTTCTTGGACGTGTGTCTACAATTCTGGAGAAAAGTTGAGAAGCCCATAACCAGCAAGGTCGGGGCCACAAGTTTATAGCAGGTCAAAGCTCTTACCATCAAAAGATAAGAGGATCAGAAAATCTAAGAAATTAACTTACCTATTTGTAGTCCATCGTAACCCCTACTACACAGTATAAACACTCAAAGATAAAATGATTTTTGTTCTATAGCAGATGACAATGTATGTCAGTCATAAAATTATTATTTGAGTATAACTAAGAAAAAGAAGCCCTGACCCTGGTTTAAATTGGCATATAAGACACTCCCATGTGTTTTTAAATGCTTCTGAATGCTACTGATATTATAATGAATGGCCACAAAAGGTTATGTAACAACTACATAGGTGGGTGACAAATAAAATGACAGGGGCAAGGATCAAGAATGATTTTACAGGCTAGGAAAGATTACCTTAAAGTCAATAGATTGAGAAACCAGAGAGCCAAAGAGACCAGTGGTCAAGTTATCTGAGAACAACACAGGTTTGTCCTGAAGAAACCTCTAAAGTTTCAGGAGTTGAAAGACACAGAGGCTTGTGAAGTGGTCCAAAGGTGAGACAGAATAAGAAACTTGACATTTTATCCATGGCACAAAGAGTTAGTGGTAATTCCATCACATTCTCCTGACTGGCAGTCTTGCTCTCCACCCAGAGGGGGGAAAAACCAAACTAGGGTTATGCTTTGGGTCGTATGAAAGTCATTGTCCAGTAGGTGGTCCTACACCTCCATACATACAGGTAACACAAAGTGGACTCAATGGGTGGGGGGGGGGGAGCAAAGCAGTTGTAAAAATGGTGAAGAAATAAGAAGGAAATGGGAAGTAATTTGATTAAAACACAAGTTATGCATGTATTGACATTTCAATAAAAACAAACAAACAAATGCATGGCCCTTGAAGAAGAAGACATCATTATAATTTATAATTATATGGAGCAGATATAGGAAATTAATATCAATTTACATAACATGGAAATCCATAGTCTTCCAAGCTTAAAGATTACATATATCTTCATGTAGGAAGATACTGTAACGAACACCAATAAGAGAAATGAGGACAGGCGAGGATCTGCTTCAGTGGAAGGATGCTTGCCTGCCAAGCATGACTCTGGCATCACCAGCTGAAAGTAAGATGTCCAATGGTGTGAGCCAATTCACCTCTCACAGAGATGCTGGAAGTTCCCATCATTGCCCCAAGTGTGAAGTATGAGGAGATTGTTGTGGACATAATTTAAGAAAGAGATGTCGAACCCAAAGTAATCAGGAGAGTAAACTGTGAAAAAGGTAAAATAATTAGGAGAATCCAAATGCATAACTGACAATACTTTTTCTAGAAAGAACATGATCCATTCTTCCCATAAAGGGAGAACAGAAAACTATACAAAAGAGAAATGCGGCCTGAGGCATGAAAATAAGATCATAATAAATTAAAATTTAGAACCCCTCAAGGAGGAGACTAGAAGACAAAGCTGAGGAAACAAATGAGAAAAATTAAGAGATTATTAATTAAAACTTTCAGAATGATAAACAGATGTTTCCAGATTGAAAGTGCCCAGCGAGAGTTCTGACTAATGGCTGAAAATGGCCTTGTGTAGAAGATAACAGTAAAGAATATCAGAATGCTTGGCAGAAAAAGAGACCCTAGTTGAATATTCAGAGAGAAAACAATCACAAAAGGTAAAAAAAATTAGCTAAACAAATTAAAATAAAATGAAATAAAAAACAATTTAATTTTGACATATTGTTTCAATAAGGAAGCTATCTTTTCAATATTTTATTTTTGAAATTCAAAATGCTTACCTCCATGGCCTCTTTTTAGGGAATCAACAAGGAAGGTGAATCCACAAGGGTCCAGGAAACTGCAAAGCCTCCAAGGGGAAGAGTGAAATTCCTAGAACCACAGCTCACAGAGGTCAATAGGAAACATCAGCAAGCCCTTTGTGGAGCAGAATAAAACATAAATGATGCTTCTGGGTCCTCCCAGATGATGGACTGAAAGGAAGTTGAGAAGTTTGAATGCATAAAGATGAGTTCTAGAAAATGGTGGGGGGGGGGGGGCGTGCTGAGGAAACAGAAAGCAAGGGAGTCAACACAGCCAACACTGAGTTACTTGGAATAGAGTTCATGACCCAGGGCACACAATTACAGCTTACAGCAATGTGACAATGTGTGAGTCTTCGAGTGAATCCACATTACACTGTCATAGAAGTGCAGAGGTTGCAGCATGGTTATGGTTTACTCTACAGATAATATCCTCTTATAAGTGATTACATACCATATTTGTCTTCCTGGGTCTGGGCTACTTTACTCAGGATGATTTTTTTTCTAGTTCAATTCACTTGCCTGCAAATTTTGTGATGTTATTATTTTTTAACAGCTGAGTAGTACACCATTGTGAAAATATACTACATTTTCTTTTGCCAATCTTCAGTTGAGGGACATCTAGGTTATTTCCAGTTTCTGGCTCTTATGAATAAAGCAGAAGTGTCCTTGTGATAGAATGAAGCATCCTTTGAGGATATGCCCAGGAGTGATATAGCTGGGCCTTGAAGTAGATTGATTCGCAATTTTCTGAGAAAATTGCCAAAGTGACAGTACAAGTTTTCACTCCTACCAGCAATGGAACAGTGTTCTCCTTGCTCCACATCCTTGCCAGAACGAGCTGTCACTTGAGTTTTTGATCTTAGCTCTTCTGACAGGTGTAAAATGGAATCTCAGATTCGTTTTGATTTGCATTTGCCTGATGGCTAAGGATGTTGAACATTTGAACATTTCTTTAAGTGCTTCTTGACCATTTCAGATTCCTCTGTTGAGAATTCTCTGTTTAGATGTGTACCTATTTTTTTAATTGGGTTATTTGATTTATTGATGCCTAATTTCTTGAGTTCTTTATATATTTTGGAAATTAGCCCTCTGTCTGGTGTAGAGTTGGTGAATATCATCTGCCATTCTGTTCTGCCATTTTGTCCTAATGATGGTGTCTTTTGCCTTACAGATATTTTTCAGTTTCATGAGGTCCCATTTATTAATTGTTGATCTTAGTTCCTGAGCGATTGGTGTTCTGTTCAGGGAGTTGTTTCCTGTGTTAATGCATTCAAGGCTACTCTGTAGTTTCTCTTCTATCAGGGTTAGTATAACTGGTTTTATGTTGAGGTCTTTAATCCACTTGGGCTTGAGTTTTATGTAGGGTGATAGACACGAGTCTATTGCATTCTTCTACATGCCAGCACCCAGTTAGTTCAGGGCCATATGTTAAAGATGTTTTCTTTTTTCCATTGTATAATTTTGACTTCTTTCTCAAAAAATCAAGTGTCCATTCCTATATGAATTTACATCTTGATTTTGACTCAATTCCATTGATCAATATATCTGTTTTTATGCCAATACTATATGGTTTTTATTACTATTGCTCTGTAGTACAACTTGAAATCAGGGATGATTATTTTATTGTACAGGATTGTCTTATCTATACTGGGTTTTTGTTTGCTTGTTTGTTTTGTATTTTGTTGTTTTGTTTTTGATTGTTTGTTTTACTTTGTTTTGTTTTTCCATATGAAATTGAGTATTGTTCTTTCAAGATCTGTAAAGAATTGTTAGTATTTTGATATGAATGCCATTGAATCTATATATTGCTTTTGGTAAGATGACCATTTTTACATGTTGATCCTAATGATCCATGAGTATGGGAGATCTTTCCATCTTCTCATTATATTCTTCAATTTCTTTCTTTAAGGACTTGAAGTTCTTGTTGTACAGGTCTTTCACTTGCTTGGTTAGAGTTGTCCCCAGGTATTTTATATTATTTGTAAATATTGTGAAGGGCATTGTTCCTCTAATTTTTTTCTTAGCCTGTATATCTTTTGTGTAAAGAAGGGCTACTGTTTTTTGTTGTTGTTGTTGTTTTGTTTTGTTTTTAGCTAATTTGAGTTAATCAGGGAAGTTAAGCCCCTTATCTGAAGGCTTTTATCAGTTGTGGGATGTCCTTGGGAGAACTTGGGGTCACTGATGAATACTACCATATCATCTGCAAATAGCTGTACTTTGATTTCTTCCTTTCCAATTTGTATCCCCTTGATATCCTTTAGTTGTCTGATTGCTCTAGCTAGAGCTTCAAGTACTATAATGAATAGATGTAAAGAGATGGACAACCTAGTCTTACTCCTGATTTTAGTGAAAGTACTTTGACTTTCTCTCCATTTAATTTGATGTTAGTTATAGGTTTGCTGTATATTGCCTTTATTATGTTTAGGTATGTCCCTTGTATCCCTGGTCTCTCCAAGACTTTTATCACGAAGGGTTTGGATTTTATCAACTTCTTTTTTAGCATCTAATGAGATGACCATGTGTTTTCTTTATTTCAGTTTATTTATAAGGTGGATTGCATAGATGAATTTTCATATCTTGAACCATTCCTGCATCTCTGGGATGAAGCCTACTAGATCATGGTTGATGATCTTTTTGATTTGTTCTTGGATTCAGTTTTCAAGTATGTTAGCATCAATGTTCATGATGGAAATTGGTTTGTAATTCTCTTTCTTTGTTGAGTCTTTGTGTGGTTTGTGTATCAGAGTGATTGTGGCCTCATAAAATGAATTTGGCAATGTTCTTTCTGTTTCTATTTTATGGAAACATTTGAGAAATATTGGCATTAGCTCTTCTTTGAAAGTCTGGTAGAATTCTGCACTAAAACTATCTAGCCCTGTACTGTTTTGGGGGGTGAAGGGAGACTTCAACGACTGCTTCTATTTTCTTAGGGGTTATAAGTATGTTTAAATTATTTATCTGATATTGAATTAAGTTTGCTAAATTGCTAAGTGGTATCTATCAATAAAATCATCCATATCCAATTTTGTGACTTACAGGTTTTGAAGTAAGAACTAATGGTTCTTTGGATTTTCTCAGTATCTTTTGTTATGTCCCCCTTTTTACTTCCTATTATGTTACTTTAGATAATATCTTCCTGCCTTAATTAGTTTAGATATGGGCTTATCTGTCTTATTCATTTTTCTCAAAAAACCAACTCTTTTTTCATTGATTCTTTGTATTTTTCCTCTTTGTTTAACCATGCCACTAATCCACAGACCCAGAGAAGCTAAGTAGCAAAAAAAAAAAAAAAAAAGGGTCTAGGACACATGAATCTCCTGGGAAGGGGAAATAGAAGATATATCATGGGGAACTGGGGTAGATGGTGGCAGGAGATTGGAGGGAGGTAAACTGAGAGAGACAACTGGAATTTGAGGGTGTCTCTGGGACAAGCTAGAAACCTCATGTAATGGAAACCCCCAGAACACTATAAGGGTGACCCTCACTAAGACCCCTAGCAATGAGGGATACTGAGCCTGAACTGGCCATCTCTTGTACCCAGGCAAGACCTCCGGTGCAGGGATTAGGACACCAACCCAGCAAGAAAACCTTCAACCTATAATTTGTCTTTCCTACAAGATGTGTTAGGGTAAAGGTGGTAGAGAAATTATGGGATTGGGTAATCAATGACTAGTCTGGTCTAGCTTGAGACCCATGCTATGAAAGGGAGCCTACCTCTGGCACTACCTCGAGGACCAGGAACCTGAGACTGGATAGTCCAGAAACCTAGAGTGGAAACAAACAAACATGACCGACAAAAAACAAATAGTCAATGAAATGATTCCTAATGGTATCTAATAATCAATGAAATGATTCCTAATGGTATTCTAATAGTCAATGAAATGATTCCTAATGGTATCTAATAGTCAATGAAATGATTCCTAATGGTATCTAATAGTCAATGAAATGATTCCTAATGGTGTTCTGCGGTACTCATAGATTGGTGTCTAGCCTAGTTGACATCAGAGAGACTTCATCTAGCAACTGATGGAAACAGATGCAGAGACCCACAGTGAAATATTAGACTGAGCTTGGGGAGTCCTACAGAAGAGGGGGAGGAAAGACTGTAGGAGTCAGAGGGGTCAAGGACACCACAAGAATACTCCCAGTCAACTAATATGGGCTCATAGGACATCGTAGAGACTGAACTGACAACCAGGAAAACTCCATGGGACTGGCTTAGGCCATCAGTGTATACATTGTAGTTGTGTAGCTTGGTCTTTCATGGGACTTCTAACAGTTGAAGCAGGGCCTACCTCTTTTCTGGGGAACCTTTTCCTCCTACTAGGTTGTACTCTCCAGTCTTAATATTAGGGGAGGTGCCTACAGTTACTACAACTTTGCATGCTATGTTTGGTTGATATCCCTGGCAGACTTGCTCTTCTCTGAGGAGAAATGTAGGAGGGATAGATAGAGGTGAAGAGGGAGGTGACAGGGTGGGGGAGACTATGGGAAACTATGGTTAGGATGTAATATATGAGAAAAGAATAAATTTAAACAAAAACAACCCAGAAGTACAGAGACCATAATCCTGGATCAGAAGCCTCTGGAAGGTGTGGGATACGTTACAATCTGGATTTTGATGTGACAATGAAAAGTGAAATCTTCATAGCTGTGCTAAATATTCTGACAATAGCAACATAAGAAGGGAAGGTTTACTTTTTGTTCACAATTCAGGGCATGGTCTGTCACGATAGGGAAGTCAAGCAAGCAAGAGGTTGAGTTAGCTGGCCACGAAGTATCTGAAGGCAGGAAGAACAGAGGGATGCTCTGTTACTTCTCTTTTTTCTATGTGGAGGAACAGGACCTAAAACCAGGCATGAGGCTGTCCTCAATTAGGGTTGGTTTTCCCACCTTAACCTAATGAAAAATATTCCTCCTAGTCACGCCCAAAGCATGACCTACTCATTATAATCCCTCAAAAGTATGGCAGGAGGCTTATGTCCTAGTTGAATTCAGATTTTGTCAAGTTGACAATCAGCACTAACTATCACAGGTTGAAAAGAGCTCTTGAAATGCACATAGCTTGGGCAGATGGGAGCATTAGGAGTCTTCCTGCTGCCCTGTTTGCGATCCCTAGGCAGGCAGAACAGCCCTCTACCCAGACACACTCCAGTTTCAAAAGATTCCCTCTTCTAAGACCATGATCCTAGAGATGTATGCACAGTGTCAGGAAATCTCTCTCTGGATGAATCAGACAGTCAAAAACGTCTCAGAACATCTCTTAGCCAGGTCCTCCTTACTGGTCAGACCACCCAAGATCCTTGTGAAGAGGATGGGCTATGGGTGATGATTTCTCTACAAAAAAAAAAAAAAAAAAAAGTGGCAGACTTATCTGTGTGAGTTAGTTTTAAATGTGGCATCCCCAGAATAGTGGACATTAAGGGAGGATAAACAAACACTTGGCATAATAAGAAAAAAACAAAACATTGCCATTCTCAAAGGACCTAGGCAGGAACCATGATGAATGACAGCAAAGGGGACCTATTCAGCACCCCATCTGTCCTCCTCCTGTGGGGTTCAGACTAGCCTCTTACTTTCAGAACATTTCTAATAATTCTCCAGGATTCTCAAGGAGTCCCAAGGCCTGTGAGTACACTTAATGGATTGTACACCATAAGCAGAGCAACCCACACATGTACATGGTGATCTGGCCATGCATGATGCTTAGTTGTTTACAGTACTGCATGGCATGGTGAGTCCATCCTGTGTGCTAGTACCCAGCCTGGAAAACTGTGCTGGTTTCCCCAGGACCAGAAAGGCCCTTGACAATCCTAACAAAGTGTGATGCAAAGCTAGGTCATGGCCTTCTCATGACTTCTTTTATTTTGACAAAACTATGGGCCTCCTTGCCTAACAGCAAGGAAAAATTAAGTCTATCCTCTCCCTTTCACAATGAAAACACTTATTATCCATATGCTCAAAAGTGTTTCATTTTCAATAGACTTCAGTGGAGATTCTGTGGAATATTTGATTAATTTTAGCTTAGTATACAATAGAACAGGACTCATTATAATATTGTCAGATATATATATGTATATATATATCATTATAGTTTGTTTTTGTACATGTGTCATTTAATTTATTCTTTCTTCTATATGCCTTTAAGTTTGCTCATATATATGTGTGTGTATATATATATATACATGCATATACATATATAATGTATCTGTGTGTGTGTCTGTATGTGTGTAGCATTTATATGTGTGTTATTGTACTCATTCCTATCCATCTCCCTTCTATTGCACCCCCATGCCTCCTGACCCCTTCTTGCTGTGGGTCTGCTACCTCACACAAATAGTATAAATCCCTCCACAGATGAGTCTATAACAAAATAGGTTGGTATACACACCTCCAACATACACATGATGATATTTGGTTCAGCCATAGATAAAAATGAAATGATGACGTGTCCAGTTAAAAGAGATGAAAGTGGAGACCGTCATGATAAGGAAAAGTGGTAGAGTTCCGGAGCGATGAAAGTCAAGTGCTTTCTTCCATATAAAGGGTCTGGGTTGGTGGTGTGTGGGCGAATGGGGAAGTATACGGGGATGTGTGGCTGTCTGTCTGTGCCACAAGATAATAGAAGTCCAAGAAGGAAAGGAGTTCTAAGAGGATGGACAGAGGAGAAAGACGTAATAGTGTGCACTGGTGGCTGGGTCAGGGGTGGGGGGAGCAGCCACTGTGGAATGCAGTGTAGGGGATCCTCAAAATCCTAAAAGTAAAACTCCCATGTCACCCAGCTCTACCCACCCTGAGTGCCAAAGGGACTCTAAGTCAGGACACCTCAGAGATGATTCCCTGTCTGCAATGGCTGAGACACAGAACCAGCCCTGAGGCCCACTAACAACACATAGGAGTTGAGTTTTTCACACTGGTTCCTCCTGCACCTCCAGCCTTGGGCTCACTCTGCTGACCTCCCTGAAGCCGTGTTTCAGCAGCATCCACCACTTCTTCAGAAAGTGGTTTCAGTAGGCTGAGGATGTAGCTGAGCTGTCACAATGGCTGTCTAGCATGCACGGGGCTCTCCCATGGTATACACCAGGCATAGTGGTATGCGTCCATAATCCCAACACTCTGAGGCAGAACCAGGAGGACCAGAAGTTCAAGGTTATCCTCAGCTACATAGCAAGTTCAAGACCAGCTGGTGTACCTTAGGCTCTATCTGCAAGGAAATAAAAGATAAATGTTATCCCCTCTCATCCTTGTATCTGTTTTTGTGTGCTCAGCTCTTCTATGAAATGATGGAAATGCATTAGAAGATTTGTGAGTATTATTTATGTTTCTACTTCAGAAACAGGCTCATACCAGAGTTGGGAGTGCTGGCTTTCAGGACCTGTATACCATCCAATCCTTTGCATTTCAGTGAAGATTGAATAGGTTAATACTTCACAGTTTCTTGCTTGAACTTAAGTTTCTGTTTGATTTATATCAATTACTTAGAAGTTCATCAGCAAACAGAATATCACATATGTCAGCAGGCCATTCTAAAGATCACTGTCTATTTTCCCCCAAGTACAGTAAAGCTACTAGAATTAAAATTGAATTTTCCCACTTTACAACCATTGTAAGTTCATGCTTCTGATACTAATCATCAAAGAAAAAAATGTTTCGGGTCTTTAGAACAATTTAATTATACTGGTTTAGCTAAAGTGACATTTAAAAAAAGAAATAAAGATAAAAATACATTCAGGCAAATATGAATCTAATAGAAGATAAGGCACAGCAATACTCTGCCCATTTTACAACATGTCCCATGACAGAACACGTCCACCCTGCATGGACTCACTTGGGTTTGCTTTGATGGTGAGATGGTTGCTTACTGTACTTTCTCTGTTTCTTTTCTTTTGTTCTGGAATGTCATGGAACCTATTAATGGGAACTCATGCTCCAGGTATTAACCTACAAAAGCATCTCTAAAATGTTTCTTAAGTTGATGCATATCAATCCATAAAGCTTCCTGTCATGTCTTCCATCTCTCTGTGACTGGATGAAGCCATGTTTAATAAGCAGACAAATTCTCCTTCCTGTAGTCAAGCAAGGAAAACACCTCACTCAGGTTCCTTTAACATCGCTTCTCTTACCTGATGTACTGACAGGTCATTTTATTTTTATATCCCAGTCTCTCTGGCATTATCAGTGCATCAGGACTTTTAATAATTAAACTCAGAAAAAAATCCATCTGTCTGGTGCTTCTCAGAACCCAGAGCTCAGGGCTTCATGACAACTGTCTGTCACTTGCAACTATGGTGACAACCACAGGGCAAGTTTTTAGATGACTGGAACTGAACAGAGACTTGAATCTATACCTGAGTCCACAGCTCTTCTTTTCTTTCTTTTTTTTTTTATATAAGTACTTTATTTTTTTTCTTCAAGTTACATCTCAGTCACAAACCCTTCCCTATTCCCCCTTCCTGTCCCACCCTTCCACCCTCTTCCCCCCCAACAGCTTCCCTTTTCAATCCAACAAATGGTTCTTTCTCTTATAACAGTAAATTCTATACAAAACAGCAGAATTAAATATGCCACATTTATAAGAGTTAAATGGCCCAGTATACCTTCCCAATGTCCAGTTCATACATATTTGGCCCCTGACTTTAACCTTCTACCTTCTAACCATCTCCATGAGTTTAAAGTTCTATAACTGACTTAGCTTTCATACTAACTTGCATCACTATTATAACCATCTTCTTAGATCTAGAACACCCTCTTGATTCCTAAACAACTCAAAATTTAGCTATGAGACTCAAGCTGTCTATTCTTCAACCACCTCAGAGAGCTGAGAAGGATAAATATATCTGATTATATAGGAAGTGCAGGGCCTGCAGCTTCCAATACTAAGAAATGACAAACCAGTGACTACCTGGACAGTTCACATTTTCTCTCCATACATTCCAGCATCAGTCTTCAGCCTCTTGGTCCTGTTTCTCTGACAGACATTTATTGTAGAGCAGGGATTATGAAGGACTAACCTACCCTGTCTTGGCAGAGCTAGGCTGTCGACTTCCCTGCTACCAAGTTTTGTCCTTTTTGGACAGCAGTCTGTCTGCAGTTGAAGCAAGGAGTTTTTACATGCCAAGAGATAGGCTTGCCACTAATTCAACCATCTCACACTGGAGATTCTTCGATGCTTATCTTCTACTTGGAGTAGAATAGGGGGTGCTGTCAGGAGCTGATATGTCACGATATCAAAAAAAAATCTTAATTTAAGATCACATCTTTGAATGCCATATTCTGCAGATCTCTTGGGGTTTTTGAAGATGCCCTATCTATCTCTTGTATTTAGATAAGCAAATGTTGCTTGTCTCTTAACAACTTGATTACTGAGTAGCTTAGAGAATATCTGTGATAGACTGTCATAGTAGCTAACAAGGTGACATGCATGCATGACTAGGAGTTTGTTTTTCTTAACTATCCTAAACAGTTTAAGATGGTTGGTATCAAGAAGCCAGAGCTTCACATTTAATTTTTAAGTATCTCTAGGTACGATACCATTAGGAAGCGTTACCTTTAATTTTGTATCAATATACAAAGATCAATGCCTATGTGGCCCAATACAATCTTAATATTGCGTCCATATACAAGGGTCAATACCATTGTGGCCAACTATAATCTTAATTTTGTATCAATATACAAATATCAATACCGACGTTGTCTAATACAATCTTATTTTTGCACAATAAACAATTGTCAATACCACTTTAGCCAAATATACTACTAATTTTGTATCAATATACAAAGGTATAAGGGCATATTCAATAATCTGACCCTTCTTCTTGGTCCTTCCTGTGCTATATCTATGTCTCAATTTTTCTCAAGTCCGTGCATTCCTACATAGGAGATAAAGAAGGATACAGAAAAGGGAAAGAAGGAATACTCTGGGTCTAACCTCCAAAACCCATTAAACAGGACCATTTAACAACTTGTAATCTCTTCCCCTAAATAACAGTTTTCAGTTGTCCTTCAAATAACCAAAAAAGGGGGGGGGGGCGGAGAAACACCCTCCCCACCCTCTGGGTCTCTTAAAATGACTTCCTGCTGATTTGGGTCGTAGTAAACCTGTTTGGGGCCCGAACCAAAATGGAAAAATGGTTAAAAATGTTAGTACCATCCTTTTATTTTCAGTCCTTCTGTTCTCAGCTGTTTAGATGTCCTAAGGAGTTTGTAGGCAGAAGCTGAATTTCCGGGCTTTACTGAGGTTCTGGCTGGGGCATTGTGTAGAGCTGAACTGTCTTAGCATTATTGAGTTGTTGTGGTTGTAGGCTTTTGATGGAGACAGCTATTGAGGGAGTCTGTCAGGCTGAATCATCTGGTTCACTCGTCTTCTTTTGGTGTCTGATTCTGTTTTCTGCTGAGGTTTCCGTTGTCCAGTTGTCCCTGGCTTCCTTGAATGGATGCTTTGATTCTCCTGGAAAGATAAGAACAGAGCCCTGCCCTAATCCTCACTCAGGGACAATCACCCTCTTTTTTTTTTTTTTGGGGGGGGGGGGATAGGTAATATTTCTCCTGAAGCAAATTTGTTTTTTTGACAATATATAAAGTGTTATCTTTCAATCTGGTTTAAAGAAGAAATTATTTTGTTATTTTGGAGCTAAACCAGCTTTAGTGTATATATTTTGAGATCTCGAAGGACAGTTTGTTTGTATTGAGTGGGCCTTTTGTAAGTAGCTTTTAAACTTAGGTCCTTCCAAATCCTAAGTGTGTGTCTCTGCATTCTAATTATTGGGATCAGAGACCCGTGGTTCCCATCTGAAGGGATTAAAGATGTGTTCCACCACTCCTGGATCGAAGTTTTTCTCTATTTAGAGTTTGTTTTGTATCAGGCTGACCTTGAGCTCTGAGATCTGCCTGTTTCTGTCTCTAGTGTGTTGGGGTTAAGGGTGTACTCTTCTTGAATGATGGGATTAAGGGTGTGTACCCTCATCACCCTGTTCCGTGTAACTCTAGAATTTATAAGTCCACTAACTCTATGGTGCTCCTCCCGTCTCTGCTGAAGTTAAAGGCATGGGTTACCACCACAGTTCTCCTGTATTTTACCTTAGCTCTACGTTTTTTCGACACTTGGAGGTTTATAAAACCAGGTTGAACGGCTGTATCCTTTATTTTATTTATAGTGTTTTAACGTTTTTACCTGTTTTTTTAATTAATAAATTTATTTGTTTGTTGCTACAGGTTACATCCTTAATATATTGTCCTCTTTTCCTGCTTTCCAGCCCCACCCTCCCATGCTCTACCCCCTGACCCTTCTGTCTTGATCCTCTGGGGTGGAGTGTCCCTGCAGAACAGTCTCTCACCACAGATCAGGAATCATATCACTGCTGTTTATTTGAACAAAGCATCTACCTGTGCCTCTTGTCATAGAAGAAGGAGGGGTGGAATCATTTGGCTTGTTGATGGGTGTGAGTGACTCACTTCATGGGGACTGGCACTACTCTGCCCATTTTACAACATGTCCCATTGCAGAACAGTGGACTCTCCCACCCTGCATGGACTCACTTGGGTTTTCTTTGATGGTGAGAAGGGTTCCTCAGTCACATCTGTAAAGAACAGCTCTGAGTCATTCAATGTTCTGAAGTCAGAATATCTGGAGAACATCAATGCAGCTGACATAGTACTGGAACCCAGCTGTTGCTTCCACTTCTGTTCAAGACTTTGCGATCAGCTCCAGTCTCGGCTTCTTTATTTCTCCATTATAAGTCATTCTGCCTTCATGTGGGAGGTGTTATGATTATTAGAATAAAGAACTGCAGATCCTATGGACACTCATTTCTCTTTCTTTAGGGAGCACCATTTGAGGCTGTCTTGTGAACTGTAACTGGTCTATGAATAATCACAATGTGATAGATCCCAAATCACATTAGAAGTCAATTGAAAGCATGTCCTCTTGTGAAATTGAAGAGATGGAATCTTATCAAATATGGTTTTATAGTCAGGATGAATGTGCTCATGTGTGTATTCTAGGAAAAGACTGAATTTGTAAAATTCATAAGTATTGCTAATAACCTATGTCGTAAAATACCATACTTCTATCACTATCTGTGTCTCTATGTAGTTTTACTAAGCTACATTAGACCCTCAGAACATCAGTGAAGTAGTTCTTACATACTAAATTGTCAATAATGGTTCATCATGCTTCATTAACTCACTATAGTATACACAAGCATAGATAATTAATTCTTAAACTTGCTATTTGTTTACTGTATTATTTACAGTTTGTTTTGTGAGTATGCATTATAGGACAATTTAAAAGTTTTAAATTCCATTGACTCCAAGAGGATTTCAGAGAAAATAAGGCTTTATGTTTTGTCTTGCAGAATGCCAGCACTAATTTAAAGTTAGAAAATAAAAGTATATCATATTATTATCATATTTTTATTCCAACTAATGCCTTCTTATCCTTTTTGCCTCTTAATTCCAGACTGAAATGTGTCAAGAGGATGAAATTACTCTTACAATTTGAAAGTAGAAAATCTTAGCTTAAGTCCCTTTTGAATTCCTACTTCTTATTTTTAATGTGCATATTGTTTTATTTAAAAAAAAAGAGTAAAAGATTGATTGCATTTTAGAGACAATTGTTTCATTCCTGTTAGCAGATCTGCCATTGTTATAATTACTTCCCCCATGCTGAGAGGAAGGATGGGAGCGGTACCCAAGACAGTGCAGAAGTCTTTGACAGTGTGGGACTATGTGGACTTTATAGCTAAAACACACTAACACATACGCAGAGCCCAGGCAGGAGTGGAACTCTGCTGTGGTACCAGAGTATTAATTAAATGCATTTGAGAAATCATCAAACAGGATCAGAATTCATAAAGTGTGACTCGTGACTCCATCTGAAGAATACTGTAACTACTCCATGCTAAGCAGCAGGGATACAGTTATGAAATAAACCTAGAAGTATCTGAAAACTTTGTGTTCATCACCAGTGGGATCCCCTTTGGCCAGAGGTATTTGATATGCCAACAAAGAAATGACCCATTTTTGGGTGAGGGAGCTGGCTTAGCAGGTAGAACACTTGCCGTGTATGTCTGATGCCCTGAGTTCAGATCTCCACGCTACTCCGGGGATGGACCCAGCCCTACCTTGAGATGTGAGGAAGAGACAGACACTCATGAGCTGGCTAACCAGGCTTGTACAGAAGAAAAACAAAAAGAGACCCTGCCCCAGATAAAATGGAAGGTGCAGACAGATGTCTTCTGACCTTAACAATCATGCCATGGAGCACAGATACTCATACGCACACACACACACACACACACACACACAAATATACAAATGCACATGCATAAACGCACACAAGCTCACAGTCATAAACATACACATACAAACACACAGGGAGACAGACAGACAGACAGATGGATAAGAAAATTGTTCCAGGCCCTTTTCTCTGATGCAATTGTTGTAAAAGTGAATGGATTGAAATCTAACAGATGGAAGAGAAAGAATGATGTGTACAGACGCATAACTGGATAGACTGGGCCCAGCAATAGTTTAGACAAAGATAGGATTTGTTTTTATTTAAAGTAATTGTGTCTATTAATTACTTATAATTGATATTGAAATAACATAGGAATATATACAGTGAAAAGTGAAAATTTTGTTCACCCTAAATCCTCTATACCCTCCAGGAATCAACTTTGTCAATTCCAGATTCTGGGTTATCACAGACATTTTTCTACATGTACATATGTGGACATACGCAGGGATTTTAATATGCAGAATATACGATAGTGTATCTATTTTCTTAGAGTATACTGCTTCAGCAAACATCAACAGCCAGCAGCTTCAGCTGCAGGTATTTATTACACATAGTTGGGAACCAGAGTAGGCAGCCAGCATAGACAGGCTTTGGTGGGGCTGTGCTCTTCCAGCTTGGAGAGGCCATGTTCTACTGTGTCCTCACACCTCAGAGAGCACACTCAGCTTCTTCCTCTTCTGGTCGAGATCCCACAGCATCCCTTCCCCAATGACTTCATCTAATTCCAGTGATGGGATGGGGACTTAGGTTGGATCCAGTTCCTTCCCAGTATTGGAGTTACTGCAACAATAGTCATGTATTGGGCACAATCCTCTCTGGGTGAGGCTCATTGAGTACATGTTCTAGAAAACAAACTGTGATCCCAAATCAGAATGTCTTTCATGGCTTACCAGAATGCACCTGGACACTCCCTCTGCAGTCTCAAATAAAAGTTGGCCAAGGGCTGTTTCCAGCTTACAGGCTCAAAAACTATACTCGTTATAACTTGATCACCTTCATGGTCAGTGTATTTCCTTGCTTTAGATCATTTTCCCTGACTATTGGCAAATGGAACAAAACTGTCTCCCACTGCAAGTTTGTGGTGTCCCACCCAGTCCTTATTTCCTCTTGACTTCCTTTAATGGTTTTGCTGTTCTGACTCTCTGGAGCCCACAATTCCTCTAGGTTTCAAAGATCGGCCTTTTTTTTTTCCCCCTTTGTGATACAAGGCCTTCCTTGAGCCTGTACTTGCTACCTGTAGAGTTATATGTGGACATAGCACCTCCCAGGTTAGTTCTGAGCTGACTGCTCCATGCACTGACCGGCTTCAGGGTATCTGTTTTTCGCATCTGCAAACTCTTTCTAGGACATGTAATAGAGTTACCCGTCTAGAGATGGTCTAGGTCAAGAATGCAGGCAGACTGACTGGCACCTAGAAATAGAAGGGTTTCAACATCGTAATGCATAATTCTTTAACAGCTAGTCCTTTGTGAAAAGTAATTCTTAACGTCATTTATTATGGCTCCTGTTATCTATCACAATCATGGTGCATTATGGTAGGCTTCCTAGAGGGCTGGTCCAAAAGATGATTTATAGCTCATGCCACATATATCATTGGTTAGGACAATCGCAATGCTCTGCTCATGGCAGACCACCCTCAGTTTTGTTTCCCTTACAGTGAATGGGTGTGGGTTGGGAGCTCCCTTGTTTAGTGTCCTCAGGCACTGAAACAGGAGGTGGCTACCCTGCTCCACAGATGGGGATGCATTGGTCTACATTGACCAAGGAAACAAAATTTTGGGCAGGTCTTTGAGGGGGTTTTCAGACTAGGTTAACTGAACTAGAAAGACCTACAATAACCATAGGGCAGGTAGCACCATTTCACGATCTAGGGATCTATCTGGACTAAATATAAAAGAAAATGAACTGAGCACCAGTTTTCCCCTCTCCCTGCCTACCAACACATGGCCACCACTATGTCTCTTCTTAAAACATGAATCAAAACAAACCTACACCCTGAAGCTGCTGGGGCCAAGTGTTTTTGTTACAGCTTGGATAAAATGAGCATGTTTCTGGGTTTTCCTTGTTTTCTGCTTTGTTTTGAGACTGTGTCTTGCTATGTAGACCAGACTGACCTGAAACATGTGGCTATCCTCCTGTCTCTCTTTCTCAACTACTAGGATTTAGGATTATAAACCTGAGCCCCAACACTTGGCATACAGCAATGTTTATACTCTTAAATCCATGAACTTTGTCATGGTTTGGGCAGGAGAAGGGTTTCTTTGACAATGTGTTCATATTTGTAGAGCAAAAAAATGTACTACTCTCATGCTATTCTCATAGAATTTTATTAAAAGTGTTTAAAATTAGACATGAACCAAACACAGGAATGACAGTTTTTTGAGAAGTTAAGATTCCTTGGAGGGTGTTTGAGAGGAACTCAGTTAAAAGGAACATGATGCAGATGGAACTCTCTAGAATGAGTCTCCTCTTGCTGCCAGATGACAGCTCTGCGCAGATGCAGAGACTCTTTCTGACAACAGGCAGATCATAGCCACTGAGAGTTGATGGATAAATAAATTAGAATGTCTCATCCTGGCTAAATTCTCTTGTCCCTGTCTTCATCTTGTTTTATTTTATGTCTTCCATAGATATTCAATTTTACTCTTTAGTTCTGTTATAGAAGAAAATGTGTCTTGACCTAGTTAAGCTGTGTGATCCTAAGACTTGATTTTGAACTCCCTCCAGTCCCTATCCAGGAGTCAGGTACTCCAGGGGAGAGTTGATAACTCTACACCTTCATAGACCCTGGCCATCATTCCTGACTTCCATGTATTTAGCCTTTACTGTAATTTTCTACAGAATATTACCTCCTAAATTACCCTTTTTAAATTTTCTTTGACCTAGTTGCCTTAAAATGGAATTTATTGTGATAGAATTAGGATTAAGACAAAACAAAAATAATTGTAATTTCCTTTCTTCCCCTCATGTCTTCTTTGCTTGTTTTGTTTTACCTATAGTTCTATGAAAAAAAATGATTCATTTCTTCATCTGGGTACACAGATCAATACATTATTGGATGGCTAATTGTAAAGACAAACAGTTGCAAATATGATGGCAATGTCACCGAGAGATTTAATTTCAACAACCTGAAGGACAGTTCCTCGGATTGTCTGTTATTCTACTTTGCCCATGACCAAATAGAAATCCTCTACTGATATTTCCAATGAGCTCTGTACAGCATATATCTGGGTCAGAGGTGGTCATGTGTGAGACACTCTCGGGAAAAAGTACCTTTGATTATTTAATCCTGACAAGTCACTGCGGAATGTTCCCCATGAAACTGAAATGTCATTTGTTCATGAAGCTCATAGCCAGTCATGAGCTTACATAAAATGGTTTCTAAATCACAAATAAATGGGCAATTTTTGAAAGTGATGAAATCCCTTCTGAGAGGTGTTCCTGAGGTTTCAGGCCATTTGCATCCTCCGGGGTTTTAAAGCAAGCTGTTGCCTGGGCTGTGTGCACATAGACCTGCCCACTATGGCCATGGTATTCAGGAGATGTGTGTGTGGGATCCCAACGCCCACCCCCTTAATCTCAATAAGCTGCCTGGAAAATGCATGCAGACACAATTGTGTGCACACATTTCTTATGCGTTCTTAATTTTATTGTCTCAAGAGGGAAACACAGATTTTGGAAAAATTATATCATTCAGCATTTTTCAGCCTCTCTGATGATGTTAAGTCTGGGTTCCTAAGCTAGTGCCTTGTTAGAAATCTAAAGAGGCAGCTAATGAGCTGGCATTAAACTTCAGGAAGAACAGTTAGGGTTTGAAGTAGTTTATCAATGAAAACTGTGTTTATAATAGGAAAACCTTGTCCCAATTCAGACGCTTTGAAAGGGAGCCCTTTGTGTTTCTAGACTGGACCTCAACTAAGATTACATGATGAGAGTTTGCAGGACAATTCCAGATTAGAATATCCTAGGAGATCTTTCACACCAATAGAACGCAAGCCACTCCTGATGCCTGTGTACATGACATGACCCTGTAGGTCACCCAGAGTCATAGTGCATCGTTTGAAGCAACCAGACTTTTAGTAATGGAATATTTAGTTACTTTGGAAATTTCAATGTAGAGTTTGATTTATTTCCTCTACAGTGTGATATAAACAAGAAGAAAATCCTCTCTCACTCTTACTCTTGACCCCTCTCCACCCTCTCTTATTTCCCATTAATTCTTTCTTCTAATTTTCCTGATCAGTGTTACTCAATACTGCAATCTCCAGTCTCCAGGGTTCAGAGATTAGATGCAAATGTTAATCTTTTGAACTTGCAGAAAGACAAGCATTAACAACTGTTTTTATTTTCATTTGTACTCTTGTATGCCTAAGTTGCTCCTTCTGCTCAGATAAGATCCTTTGTCACTTACTGACAGCAGATGGTGGAAAGGCTGGTACCGTCACAGGACAAGCCCCAGTCACCTTCTCTTTAATCACAGCATCTGAGACAGAGTGTGTGACCCTGCTCTCATTCTCCCGTCATGCTGGACACAGGTGATGGATGGCTACTTCAAAATGAGCTTCCTGTGGGGGTTTATTGTACAAGTAGTTTGGATATTTGATAGTCTCAGCTGCTCATGAAACAGGTTTTTTTTTTGTAATTAGAAGTCAACGGGTACACTACCTTGTGGCTTAAAAATTATGCTAGATATGGATCTGTTCTGCACACATGAAGTTGGTAGGTGTTTGAAATGTCCATCCCACTTGCCATCGTTATCCTGTGCCTTAGCCAATTCTTAACATTAGGATCTGTGGTGCTGCTTTTCTGCTGTGTAGTGACAGGTTTGTGCAGAGACAAATCTGTCCTTTTCAGGAACTTTTTAACACAGTTTTCTTCCTGACAATAAATACTCTTGATTTAGCTAAATTCCAAGTAAGTCAGTACATACATAGGAAGTTTTTCTGGAGCTGGGACTGGGCAGAGTTGGGTGCCATTGTGGCTCGGGTCTCCCAAGGTCTCTGGCCATGCACATAATATGTTCTGCTGTCAGGCTCATTTTCTGTGTCTTGAGAATGGCAGGAGGGACCTAGTAAAGAACTGGGGAGCCATTGTCAATGTAATTGAGGCAAAGTACTTGAGCATTGTGTATAATACTTGCATTTCAGTCCACGTGGATGTGGACAGGGGCAGATAAGGTGCTGTGGTGGCTCCCCATCTTTAGAGTTATTTAAAACCCGCTTTCAGAGTCTCTGACCCAGAGCTCTGCATGGCAAGTGCAGAAGCTCACTGGGTTTGGGCCATTGCTTTCACATACATGACAGAGAGTGAATGAAGAGGCAGAAACTCACTTTTCTGATTACTTGAACTGTGTGCTGTGCCTACTAGTCTGGAACTGGGGCTTCCAAGAAGGCAGTATATAGCCCCTGTGGTAAATCAGAGCACACATACCTTCCAACCCTGAAATTTGCTCTGTGCTTAAAATCCTGTATCCTGATGATTTGGTATGAATGAAAAATGTAAAATGTTTTAATTATTACAGTGTATACCTATCTGCCTCATATTTAGCATGTAGTTCAAAAATAATAAATTATTTAAATTGGTTTCGCCATTTTACTTTCTTAAAGTATTTTCTGTTGTATTTAAAATGAAGTAAATTTGAGCCGGCAGTGGTGGCTAATGCCTTTAATCCCAGCACTTGGGAGGCAGAGGCAGGAGGATCTCTGTGATATTGAGGCCAGCCTGGTCTACAAAGCAAGTCCAGGACAGCCAGGGCTGTTATACCGAGAAACCTGGTCTTGAAAAACCAAAAAAAAAAACAATAATAATAATAAATAATAATAATAAGCAATAAGTTTGAGATTTCAAGTTTGAGTCTAGCCTGGGTGAAATATAAAACCCTGGGTCAAAAGCAAAATAGACCACAATGTCGGATTTACCCTGGTCAGAACTCTATGGATGGTTCCCTCCCTAGAGTCAGTTCTACATCTCTAATTGTCCAGAAGATGAGGGAGCTTCATCTATTAGAGGTATCTGCAGTAAAGAGCATAATCCCCTTCCCTCCCATAGGCTCCTTCCTGCTAAGCAACTTTTCCTCAACTGTTGCCCTTTCTTATATCCTAAAATCTGACCAAGCTTGATTCAATAGAGACAGCAGCATGCCTCAGAATTCAATCTGTTCCTGATATTACACTGGCTTAAAATACTGGCTTGTATTATCTCCCTGTTCCCACTAGGCAAGAGGCCTCATGAAGGCACAGGCTGACATTGCACAGAGAGAAACCCAGCAAGAGTTGATAGAGTGAAAATAAACCTATATCCTGAGTTCATCCAAGGTGGACACTACTTCCTGATAATGTCTTCCCACTAAACAGTTTCTTATTCATTATTTACTTCTTAAGTATACAGAAGTACACTCTCACTCTGAGCATGTATTTCAACGGAGTCCCAGGAATAGACCAAAAGCACACAACCAACAAAATGATACTAAAGTTAAAATTCCAACTTTATGATGCAACATGGCCCTTGATAGCTCTTTGCAGCTCCCCTCTACGCTGCCTGAGATTTTTGCCCTTGGCATAAGTCTTAGGATGTGCCTCATCCACACAGTGTGTGTCTGATTTGAATGTCTACACTGTTAGTGATTGTGGACTATAACCAGAGAGCGGAGAGTGGATTAAAACACTCGCTTGTAGTCTTTAATTTCATTACCATCCTTAGTTGAAATTAGGCCCTTAGCATTTCTATAACATCAATTTTAATTGAATTGCTTTTTTTTAATCCTATGAAAGTATTCCATTACGATCAGCTTGGCAGGATCAGAGCGACTATAAGCTGACATGCTCAAACTGTCCCTCTGTAACTGTCATGTACTGTGGAACTGATCCTAGAGAGAACACAAGAAAACTGCACCTAAACAAGGAATGCTAAACACTTACAATCTTGGAACAGAAAGCAACTTCTGAAGACATTCTTCATGAAGGTCACCCAAGATTACAGGGTTCCCAGGAACTTGGAAGCTGGATTGAGTATGTCCTCAGGCTCTGACCTATTTACTTATGTGACTGTCTATATGAGCTCATAAAGTCCACTGGAAATGTCCCTGGATTACTGTTCCTTATCTCATTTTTCCCCTTATATTCAGCAGACCAGTCTAACACTATGTCCTCTTGATAAACTGTTCTTATGCAAGTTTTTCTTTAGTTTGTGTATTAAGTGTTCACTATAAGAGTGACTTACTGGAATCTCTCTGAGCTCAGTGTGTGAGAGCTGGGTTATAATACAAGGAGGTGGTCTTCAAAGTCATCCATCGAAGCATCCTCAGGCAGCACAAGCAACTTCTTTGACTCATCAACACACCTGACGTGAAACACCTCAGTTTCCAATCTTGTTGTAATAATGGAAGTGCCACAAGCCCAATGAAATGTCAAGGTTATTAGGCCAAGAAAATGTTTAACTGCCTAGCTATGGGTCACACAATAATTTTGAAATCTAATGTGTGAAAAATCCATGGATAAGGACAGATTTGCTCTTACAATATTTAACTTGTTCTAAATAATTGCACAGAAGAAATTGTGAGAACCCTTTCTATGGAGACAACAGGTAAAATTTACAAAACGAAAAGCTCAGAATTCTATCAATAGTTCCTGGGTAGTCATTGGAGAACATGAAAAAGAAATTGAGATTTGATTATTTCAGGAAATACAGATAATAAAGTTAACAGCGGTGGTGATGATTACACTGATGACAGTGGAGACAGTAGTGGTGATGTGGACATGATGTGTATGCTACGTGTCTGTGTGTGCATGTGTATGTATGTGTGTGTTGCTCTGGTAAAATGCACCCAAAGACTCCAGTGTGGTAAATATCTACATTATTTATGGTTTTGTGAGAGACACCATGTTATTCCTGTCTGTGATTAACCCTTATCAGCCTGTCTAGTCTACACAGAAGTTTCCAGTGTCTGTGTAAATGTGGCAGGAGTCCAAGTCCTAGGACCTTAGCCGAATGTGCTCACTTTTACTGAGCTAAATCAGCTGACTATGGCAATGAGGAAAAATTCAAGAATACAGGAAAAATTCCACCCTCCCATCCTCTCCTTCCTTTCCCACCCATCCCACTCCTCCGATGTGGAATGGCCCTACATATCAGCCCCTCTCAGTTCAACAGTCATATGAAAGCTGAGAGCTTCTTATTGCACTAGGGACCTACATGGTAGCACCCCTAGGGAAAATTGTTCCATTAATAGGTAACAAAGTCTATGTTCTTGATCCTTTTGGTGTGTTGGGTGTAGGATAGTTATCCTGTACTATATGGCTAAAATCCAGTTATAAGTGAGTAGATGCCATGTGCATCCTTCTGAGTCTGGGTTAGCTAACTCAGTATGAGCTTTTCTAGTTCCATCCATTTGGCTGTGAACTGCATGATTTCCTTGTTTCTGATATCTGAGTAGTATTAACTCTTTCAGGCCTGTCTAGTCTACATAGAAGTTTCTAGTGTCTGCGTAAATGTGACAGGAGTCCAAGTCCTAAGACCATGACCAAATGGCCTCACTTCCACTGAGCTAAATCAGCTTACTATGGCAACGAGGGAAAATTCAATAATACATAAATTTATTTGCTGACTATATACCTGTTAAAGCTGTCCCAGAATTTCTCATTCATTTCTGAACTAAATTAGTAATGTTGACAGTTACCTTTAGGAGACCATGTTAAGGACACTGCACTTAGAGCTGAGTCCCTTAATGATACCAGGCTAGCTCTAAAGGAAGATGGTTCATTGGCTTTAAAAAAGAAACCACCATCTTATGAATGCCATACACCCAGTGAAATTGAGGTCTATTTGCACTACCTCATTGCCTATTGGCATAGTTAGCAGAGCATAATTAACAAGTGTCTTGAATAGTAGTACTCATTAAATTTTATGAAAGAAGCCTGAGTGAATTGAGTCTCCCAGGAAGTGGTGACTTGTGAGAAGCTGACACAACCCTCCTGCTCTCACTGTGCTTTCAAAGAAACCACTTGTCCTTTGACATATTTGCTATCTTCCTGGTTCAGACCAAGGACTTCTCGAACTACATCATGACAGAACTAAGGGGAGCATACTTCAGAGGGGTTAGCCTCATGGACTTACTGATGTCAAGTTTCTCTTATAGAAATCAAAGGAAAATCTGTTATTTAATATTTTTAAATTAATGGAAAAAAAACAAGGCTTCATTTTGCTAATCTTCCTTATAACATGTAAATTATGAAATGTCTAAATATAAAGCATTTTGGAAGGGCAGGGAGATTTATTCTAAACTCAAAAAATGGAGAAATAATTCATTGAATGGCAAAAATCCCAAGAAGCCATTTAATGATCTGAGATTTTTATTTACTTAAAAATAATTATATATGTTCTTTGACATTTTCATATATCTCTAAAATATGTTCTAATTACTCTCACTTCTCATCCCTGACAAACCTCACTTGCCCTTACAAGTCATCACTAATCGAGAAAAACTACAGTACCATTGAAAACTTCGGAGATTGGGAGGCTAACATGGACTTGCCACATGAATCATCAAAAACAGGATCACCAAGTGTCTAGCAAGTGGATCCAAGAGGAAGGCTGATGACTGGTGCCTAACATGCTGAGATTTGAGAGCCCTCCAGCAGCTCTGTCAGAACTGCTGATAGAGACTTCAGCCAGCAATGGCTGAACAGAGGATGCACAGGGTGATTGTCATTTTCAGGCTCCATTCAAAAGAGGTGAGCAGCAAATGATTCTCAGCCCACTCTGAACTTAGGTACTGCTGTGACTGGCACCGGCTGCTCTAAGCAAAAGCTTTTGTCTCTCTGAGCCCAGCTCGCCACTGTCCTCCAGAAAATGGTTTGATGACTGAACCATTAGGTTGTCCTCACGTTCAAACATTCAAAACCAATTTGGAAAGAAACCACTGTCTAAAGTGCTCTTGTAGGTCCTCTGTGTTCTGGTGGAATATTTTTAAATTACTTTTTATGAAAAGCACTCCTTACTAGTCTACCTACTTTCAGAGTTACATCCTGGGCTACTGATTCTATAGCTGCATAACAGGGGACCAAAGGAGGAGGCTAGCTTCCTCCCAGTGTCAGAACCATGAAGTATCTTGGTGGTCTTAAGATGGAATGGAATGTATACCCTCCTGCCCCTGCACATAGGATCACTGTGATTGGCTGTGGCATATTGCTTCAATATGCTCAGTCCAGATGATGCTTGTTTCCTAGGGAAAATTAAGGTCTTACGTATGTAAAAATAAAAATATGTGCATAGATATTCATATATTGATGTGTAAAGAAAGAGACACAGAAAGGACACTGACTGACACTGAGAGTGGCTAGCAATCACCTTGAAGTGACTTATGCATTGGTATTGAAATGAGTGTGAGGAGCCATGTTGTTATTTTTCCCAGACTCCAGGGCCTCTCAGGTTTTGTCTTCATTCTTCTGCACTTCGGATGACCTTGGATGTAAACATTTTTCCACAGACCTCAAGGTAGTTAGTTTTAAACTCACTGTGATGGCATTAGCATGTGAGACACTTAGCCCTTCTGCAGACATATTCTGCTGTGATCTGAGTGCTTGCTGAAATAGAGGGGGATTTCTAATTTCATTAAATACAGAGACCTATGTTCCTATGTTATATGATTGTTCTAATATTACTACTTCTTGCATCATTTTTAAAATGAAAGATTTAATGCCTCATTAATATACAACCCTGAGTTACTCAGAACAGCAGTGTGGAAATTTATTGGGACAAAACACTCTATTGGTGTGAATGATAATTACATGTATTTATGTTTTACCCATGGCTACTCATATGTGAAGATTATCATTCTAGATTTTGTAAACTCAGAAATGTTAGTCACCATTGACACACAAGCTTGTCCTCCCAAGACTTCGCTGTAGATCCTCAGTATAACTTCCCTGGTATTTGTTGTAAATGTGACTTTGTCCATTTGTATTTAATCGTGATCCTAATCACAAAGAGTTTTGTGACTCCTCTTGGTGGATACCAATCAAGGATGCTTCAGCTGTTCCATGTGTTGAGTGGTGCTCTACATTCTCACCTC
>CAJQZJ010033660.1:3349049-3371416 GCA_907164525.1 Lophiomys imhausi | reverse complement strand
CAAGAGAATGGCTTACCACCAATTTAATCATCTCCCACTGGAGATTCTTCGATGCTCATCTTCTACTTGGAGTAATATAGGGGGTGCTGTCAGGAGCTGACATGTCTCGATATCAAAAAATCTTAAGTTAAGAAAACATCTTTGAATGCCATATTCTGCAGATCTCTTGAGGTTTTTGAAGATGCCCTATCTATCTCTTATATTTAGATAAGCAAATATTGCTTGTCTCTTAGCAACTTGATTTCTGAGTAGCTTAGAAAATAACTGTGATAGACTGTCATAGTAACTCACAAAATGACACGTTTTCTCGCTACCAACCGACATAAACTGTTTAGGATAATTAAGAAACAGAAATTTTTATTTTTAATATTGGTCTTAGATGGTCTGCCCTTCTTCTGGTGCCTCTATTGAAGACTATATTGTTTAAGTTGCTCAGTTCTGTGCTCTGGTTAGCCATTTGCTAAGGCAGCTAGCACACCTGTGTTCCTTGGGTGCCTATGTAATGAACAGTCCTCCTTCTTGAGGTGAGTTTGACCCCACAGGATGAAGGTGTAAGCAGTGAGGGTGGGCATCTGTGTTAAATAGCATTGGTAATTACAGCCACTTATAAAGAGAGGTGCTTGGATATATATATATATATATATATATATATATATATATATATATGTGTGTGTATGTATGTATGTATGTATATCTGAGATACATATATATCTCACATATGTATGTGTGTATGTACATGTATATATATATATGTACTTTTTTCATGTGTAGTATCTGTAATTTGTGTGTCATCAGTTGATTTAAGCAATTTTCTTCACTTCATTTTATAAATTAGTCAACTAAATAAATATTAAATTTCCCATGATTCCTCATAGAAAAAATTTAAACTAGAATTCTGTTTCACATTCAGTGTGCCCTCAAAGGGAAAATGCTCTTTTCCAGCACTCTGAAGTCATCCCCTCAGCCACTGCTCATTGAGCACATTTTACACATTGGAAGATGGTGGGAAGGATAGAAAGCCATGAACCAACAGGAGGTGATGCTCAGGCTCATCGAGGCACCGGTGGGGCTGCCTGACTTTTTCACCTGGTTACCTGGGAGCGTAAGCCACACATGTCTCATTCAGGGTAAAGATGAAGGGCAGAAATGATTGACTAACATCCCATGTCTCCTTTTCTTCTGGACTGGTCCGCTGACTGCTGACTCAGACATCCAAAATTACTTTCAGTCTTTGGCCGTTTCCTCTGAAATTGAGTAAAACTGAGAAAAGTGAGACTTTGGTGTGGAGAGCAGCTTGGCTGATTTGTATTTACCCGCGTGCCTCGGAGAAGCGGTGGTTCTCAAGTACCTGGGGGTTGAAGGACCTTTTCACAGATTGCCCAAAAGCACGGGAAAATGCATATATTTACATGCCTATTCATAACACTAGCAAAATTGCAGTTATGAAGTACCAATGAAAGTGGTTTCGTGGGTGGGGATCACCACAACATGAGGAAATGTATTAAATGGTCAGAGCAATAGGAAGTTTGAGAACCACTGCACTAAAGACTTTTAAACTATTCTGATTTTTGAATTAACCAATGACACAATGTAAGAAAATGTGCCTTTCTGTGCACGATAGAGGGCTCACAGTGCTGAGCGGTGTTAGAATCCAGGCTTGCTTTGGGTCTGGTCTAAGAGCAGAGCCCACCCACTTTAACTCAGTGCCCATTATGTCCGGGCACATCTTCTCTACCATTTTCCATCTGCTTTCTGTGCTTGGAGTACACTCGCAGACATCTTTTAGACAAGACCAGGAAAACCAGCCCTGTGCTATTCCCAGGATACTTAAAAGTACAGTGACCATGGATACAATGACATCCCAGAAGGTCTGTTTTTCTTTCTTCTATCCCTCTCTCCCCACCCCTTTCTCTCTCTCCCTTCTTCCCTCCCCTCCCCCCCCCCCAACTCTATTTCAGCTGCTGGAAAAATTCAGGATCAATCATCGGTTGAGGATTTCCTCAAAGAAACACTGCTGCAGGACTTACCCATGCATCAGTTACTGCAAGAAAATCAAGGAAGTTCCCTCATAGATGAATGAACCAGGCAGCCATGGTGTCCTGTGTTGTCATGACAACCACAGCCTTTACTTTCTTCTTGGTGATCTCTTAGGATTTCTCTCATGCATGACTTCTTTTTTTTTTCTTTTTTAAACAGTTGGAATATTAAAATCATGAAAAAAGGAACTGTGTTTGAAGTTTGTATTCTAATTTATTGTGGCTTCGTCTTGAATACTGCTTCCTTCTAAAGTGTCTATAAAGGATGAACATAAACCTTTGTGCCAGGGTAGATGCAAATATGACCTGTAGTCACAACACAGGCCTTGCTCTTTACACAATTATAACTCTGTGGCCTGACCAAAGCACAGTCTGGATGTAGTTCTGTAGAGTGTATGTTGCCCTCTAGATGTACAAAGGGCCCCTCAGTCCTCATATGCAGAGGGTTTCCTGGCTATCCAAAAGAAACCTTCTATGGCTGATGTTAAATCACTTTTGTCATTATGATTTCTTAGAGCCTGGGACTATTGATTTCCAATATTTTCAAAGATTTATCCTTTCTTTGATGCCAGTGGGAAGATTTTTTTTATCATCAATTCTCAGAGAATAGAGATCAAACAACCACCGAAATCATATTGAATGTTCAGAGTGAGAAGCATGACAATGATTCCCTCACTAAGATGTTTTGACTTTTTATTCCTTTGACTGTTGAATTTCAGCAAATACACAATTAACATATATGGGGAGTAGAAAGTCTATGGGACACCTTACACCAGTTACAGTGGGATTGTCACTTGAAACTTGTAAATTTTAATTTTAATTTACAACTGTTCTGTGACCAGGACATCTCTGTCCATGTCTCAATGTCACCTTGCATCTTCACACTTCCCATATCTGCTGCCACTAGTGGAATCACTCTAATTCAAAATCTTGGGTTTTTTTAATATTATTTTATTTTATTTGTATGAGTGTTTATATACATACATGTGTGTGCGCTATGTACCTGCAGTGCCTGAAGAGGTAATTAGAGGACATTGGATCACCTGGAACTTGAGTTACAGATGTTGTGAGCTGCCAAGTGGGTTCTGGGAACTGAACCCAGGTCTTCTGCATGAGCAACCAGTTCACTTAACTGCTGATCCAAATTTCCAGTCCCTAATTGAAGCTCAACATGGACTTCAGCTGTCCAATGATATTCTACAGATTATGGTTTCATGGTACCTCTTTGTCCAATCCATGGCATTAAAAGTTTATCTGCCCTAGACTCCATTAGAACTTTTAATACTGCACCACATCTACCCCACAAGTCCTTCCAATGTGCTCCATCCTGTTTCTTACCTGAGTTCTCTAACAGGCAGCAATCTCTTACCCAATGCTCAACATGCATTTCTAGATCTGTACCATATATATTCACTTCCTATGCAAAAGGAAGGTTTGCCTCACCTGAACATCCATTCCTTTGTTTCAAGTTTCACCTACACTGTGGTGGCTACCATCAGAGATGTCTCGATACACACCTCTCTTCTGAGATCTTTCAGTATCCCACCCTTAATACACCATAATATAGCACTGCTGATTGACAAGTTAACTGTCTCCTCCAGATTAATCTTTGGACCAGTGCATCCTGGGCTTAAACCAGCTGTGTCTACAGGATGTGCTACCGTATGCATGCTAATGCAATGCTTCCATGCCTAGAACTTTCTTCTAAGCATTCAGGGAGTTCTGCCATGAAGCAAGGGTGATTCTTACTGCACTAATGAGAGCTGTCCCAAGTTTCTGTTCTTAGGCTCCAGCCTTATGAATTATAGTTTCCTTAAGTGAAAATTTTGCATGCATTGATTTACTTGATTTTTAGTTTTGAAAGAAGTCTCTCTATGTAGCCTGAGCTGAATTGAAGCCTGCCATCATCTTGCCTCAGACCATTGAGTTCTAGGATTACACATGTGACCCACCATACCCAGGTTTCAATTTTTAAATAGGAAAGAAATACACCTGTAACCTGTCACTTTTGTTTGTTTGTTTTTAACTGCATATTTATATATGAAATTGATAACTCTTTGGAATTGGGACATTCCAATATATAACACTTCAAATTATGATCCATCATCAAATCTATGTCATCTTTACTTACCATTTCAAGTTGACTCTAATAAACTGATGAAAAGTGAAGTTTGCCTTGATTTAAATATGAATTTATCTTTATTAATAGCATGTTATGTATAAAATTCAACTTCTATTATCTAGAATTTGCATATACCTCATGGAAACTAAAAGCTGCTTAATTTAAATAGTGTAGGATAAATAACTTTTTTCATGTAAATGTGATTTTAGTTTAATTAGCAGGTATTATGCAAATATATGCAAATTATGCTTTAAATATTTACATAATGTAAAATTTAAATTTTTCTGTTTACTTGTTAATATAAACCTGGAAATAGTCAATACAGCTTGCATAATTTATGGCTGGAGAGTTTAGGCACAAGGGTATTTGAGTTAATTATATAGTTAAAATATTCAAAATAGAACTTGTTCAAACTCCACAGCACCCAGTCCCTCATGCAAATGTGAAACCTTACTATATTCCAGGAGATTCTTTATGTAAACGAGTCCCATTCTCCCTGTAAAGTACTCTCTACGCATGCAAGAACATGAAGAACAATATGTGTGAAGAAACCTGTTTGGAACAGAAAAAAATTGAAATGATTTAAAGTCCACTTAAAGTGATTGCCCATGTACCATTGATTGTATCAAAACTAAGTAAAAATATTGGTGTGATTTTACATGTTTTAATTTTATGAGGTAATAAAAGAAAATAAAAAATCCATCTAAGATAATTACAATATTTGAAAAAGTTGTCAAAATTATTTTGAAAGCCAAATTCGAAAAAGATATTCATTAGAAAAATATGTAAAAAACTATGTTTGGATCTTAAATGTAATTAAATTTGTGCTTTTTCTAATTCATGTTCTTGTAACTGATAATTGCTTAAGAAGCAGATAATTATTCTAAACATTAAAATAAAAAACCATATTTTTGAAATATTTCCCCAAAACCTCACTGTTTATTTTACATGTTGACATCCAGTTAGATCAGTACCATTTGTTGAAAATGCTTTCCTTTTTCCATTGTACAGTTTTGACTTCTTTGTCAAAAATTAAATGACCATAGGTGTGTGGGTTTATTTCTGGGTCCTTTATTTGATTCCATTGATAAACTGGTCTGTTTGTATACCAGTACCATGCTGTTTTTATTACTATTGCTTTGTAGTATAACTTGAAATCTGGCTTGGTGATACCTCCAGATGGATTTTTATTGTACAGGATTGATTTAGCTACACTGTGTTTTTTGTTATTCCATATGAAGTTGAGAATTGTTCTTTCAAGGTCTGTAAAAAAAATTGTATTGGTATTTTGATAGGAATTGCATTGAATCTGTATATTGCTTTTGGTAGAATGGCCATTTTTATTATGTTAATCCTGTCTATCCATGAGCATGGGAGATCTTTCAGTCTTTTGGTGCAAATAGAACCATATTTATCACCTTGCACAAAACTAAGTCCAAGTGGATCAAAGGCCTTAACATAAAGCTGGACACACTAAATCTAATAGAAGAGAAAGTGGGGAAAAGCCTGGAACTCATTGGCACAGGCAACAACTTCTTGAACAGAACACCAGTAGCTCAGGCTCTAAGATCAATGATCAATAAATTGGACCTCATGAAACTGAAAAGCTTCTGTAAGGCAAAGAACACTGTCATTAGAACAAATTGGCAACCTACAGATTGAGAAAAGATCTTTACCATCCCCACATCTGACAGAGGGCTAATATCCAAAATTTATGAAGAACTCAAGAAATTAAGCACCAAGAAACCAAATAATCTTATCAAAAATGTGAAACAGAACTAAACTGAGAATTCACAAAAGAGGAATCTCTAATGGCAGAGGGAAACTTGAAGAAATGCTCAACATCCTTAATATTCAGAGAAATGAAATTCAAGATGACTCTGAGATTCCATCTCAAACCTGTCTGAATAACTAAGATCAAAAACTCAAATGACAGCACATACTGGCAAGGTTGTGGAGAAAAGGAAACTCCTCCATTGCTGGTGGGAGTGCAAACTTGTACAACCTCTGTTGAAATCAGTCTGGCAATATCTTAGAAAACGTGGAATAGTTCTACCTCAAGACCGAGCCATACCACTCCTGGGTATACACCCAAATGATTCCTCACCAAACCACAGGGTATCTCCTCAACTATGTTCATAGCAAATTTATTTGTAATGGTTAGAAACAAGAAACAACCCAGATGTCCCTCAACCGAAGAATGGATTAAAAAATAAACAACAACAAACAAAAAACAAAACTGTGGTACATTTACACAATGGAATACTACTCAGCTATCAGAAACAAGGAAATCATGCAATTTGCTGTCAAATGGTTGGAACTAGAAAAGCTTCTCCTGAGTGACCTAACCCAGAGCCAGAAAGATGTGCATGGCATCTATTCACTTATAACTGGATTTTAGCCATATAGTACAGAATAACTATCCTGCAACCAACAAACTGAAAGGAACAGGAACATAGATTTTCTTACTTGATAATGGAACTCTTTGCCCTATGGAGCTGCCATGTAGGTCCCCAGTGCAAGAGGAAGCTCTTAGCCTGCATATGACTGCTGAATTGAAGGGGAGTGATATGTAGGGTACCCCACACCAGAGAGGTAGGTTAGGTGGGAGAAGGGGAGAGGTTGTGGGTGAGAGGGTAGATCCAGGAGGGGTGGAGGGAGAGGATTATGATGGAGATGTAAATTGAATAATAAATAAACATAAAAAACCCTCAGTTTCATATCTTCACTGAACTAGAAAAAGCTATATGTTTAATCATCATTTTACAAAATATAACAGGTATTGAAATGCACAGTATTTGATTGTGTTCTGTGCAGTAACCTCATGGAGCAACAATAAGTTCAAGGCCAGCCTGGGGTGTGAGGAAGCACAGGGCTGAGAATTCTACCCTTTCTTGCAGGCACTACAAGCCAAGAGGAAGAATTTAAAGGAAGCTGTGTTCTGGGATTTGTCATGCCCTGTGCATTGGAACAGATTTCTGGATTCCCAGCATGTGTCTTCCCCCAACTACAGTGAGCTCAAGAAATCACCAAGAGTCATCATCAGCTTACACATAGACACTGAAATATTCCCAGTCGAATTTGCAGAGTTCTCCCAAGTGAAAGCCCTTCTCTCCCAGCTCAGGACTCTCAGGGTCATCTCAGTCATACAATTCTAAACATGACAGGTAATGATAAAAATAAGAAAACGACTTTCCCTTTTGCTTAAAAGTGTTCTGTATATAACCATGTTCAAGGAGATTAGCTTTCGAGATATATGAAATACATAGTGACATTTCTGTGAGTCTTTAAATGGTAATTAGAGACACTATGTATTTGGAAGCAATTGCATCTTTTATGACACACTGTCTAATTTTCTTTCAATTTTGTTATTCTTCAATTTCATACTCCATTTGAAAATACAGACTCTGCCAGTATCACTATTCCCCTTGTACATAACACACATCAATGTGGGACTTGGAGGGATTGATGTAGATCTGACCTGGAGGCCTTCTCTCTAAGGCCTAGATTTCAAAGTACCAGAAGGAATCACAAAAGCTACCAAGGGAGAAATGCAAGCAATAGCACTATCTAGTTGTAATGTCTATGAACTATAACAATCACCAACATGGCAAGATATTTTGAAAGGTACAATAGAGGCAGTTATATTATGAGTTAACCAGCCATGCAACTTCTGGGTATACATCCAAATGACTCCTCACCAAATCGCAAGGAAGTTTCCTCATCTATGTTCATAGCACCTTTATTTGAAATAGTTAGAAACTGGAAACAACCCAGATGTCCCTCAACCAAAGAATGGATTAAAAAAACTGTGATACATCTATACCATGGAATACTACTCAGCCATCAGAAACAATGAACTTATGCAATTTGCAGCCAAATGGATGGAACTAGAAAAGCTCATCCTGAATGAGCTAACCCAGACTCAGAAGGATACACATGGCATCTATTCACTTATAGTCAGATTTTAGCCATATAGTACAGGATAACTATACTACAACCAACACACCAAAGGGAACATGGGCATAGACTTTTTTTTTTTCTGTCAATGAGACACTTTGCCATAGTGGTGCTGCCTTGTAGGCCCCCAGTGTATGAGGAGGCTCTTGGCCCTCATAAGACTGCTGAACTGGGGTAAGGGACTGTTGTGTAGGGACACTCCACTCCAGAGGAGTAGGATGGAAGGGTTAGGGGGTAGAGGGTGGGAGGGCAGGACTGGGAGTGAAGCAATAAATAAATAAATAAATAAACAAACAAACAAACAAACAAACAAACAAATAAATAATGAGGTAACCAAGAGTTTCATAATTGGATTGAAGACCTGGTAAATGAGAGGGAATTCATGCCTAGCACTGTAAAATTAGCCAAATACCCACGGTAGTTGAACTGGGAGTTGGATAAGAAGTGTGAATGTGATCAAAATACATTTTGAGAAGTTATTAAAATAGTTTTTAAGCTATGCCCTACTCGTTCACTTTGTTATTTTAATTTTTTATGTGTAAACATTAGATGTATTTTTAAATGTTTATTTATTACTTCAAGTTACATACCTATCACAGTCCCACTCTCTACCCCTCCCAGTTCCACCCTCTCCCCTCTCCCCCTTCTCCCACCTATCCTACTCCTCCAGAGTGGGTTGCCCCTACATATCAGCCCCCTGCCCCAGTTCAACAGTTATATGAGGGATAAGAACTTCCTCTTGCACTGGGGCCCTACATGGCAGCTCCATGAGGGCAAAGTGTCCCTATAACAGGTAACAAAGACTATGTTCCTGTTCCTTTTGTTGTGTTGGTTGTAGGATAGTTTTCCTGTACTATATACATGAAATCCAATTATAAGTGAATAGATGCCATGTACATCTTTCTGAGTCTGGGTTAGTTCACTCAGGATAAGCTTTTCCAGTTCCATTCATTTGACTGCAAATTGCATGATTTCCTTATTTCTGATGGCTGAGTAGTATTCCATTTTGTAAATGTACCACAGTTTTTTTATCCATTCTTCAGTTGAAGGACATCTAGGTTGTTTCTAGTGTCTAGCTATTAAAAATAAAGCTGCTATGAACATATATGAGGAGATGTCCTTGTGGTTTGGTAAGGAATCGATTAGATATATACCTAGAAGTGATATGGCTGGGTCTTGACCAACCTACAGAATGGGAAAAAGATCTTTACCAACCCACATCCAACAGAGGGTTAATAACCATAATTTATAAAGAACTCAAGAAATTAAACACCAACAAACCAAGTAACCCAATCAAAAAATAGGGAACAGAGTGGGCTGGAGAGATGGCTCAGCCGTTAAAGGCTAGGCTCACAACCAAAAATAGGGAACAGAACTAAACAGAGAATTCACAAAGGTGGAATCTCTAATGGCCCAGAGACACTTGAAGAAATGCTCAACATCCTTAAACATCAGAGAAATGCAACTCAAGATGACTCTGAGATTCCATCTCACACCTGTCAGAATGGCTAAGAACAAAAACCCAAATGACAGCACATGCTGGCAAGGTTGTGAAGAAAGGGGAACACTCCTCCATTGCTGGTGGCAGTTCAAACTTGTTCACACACTATGGAAACCAATCTGGCGATATCTTAGATGTATCTTTTTAAAAACCGAATCAATGCATATTTTTATAAATGCAATTGTTGGCATACAGACATAAAGACATTGCTTAAAGATGGTTTACATGAATCCAATTTTCTTGCCTCTACATAAGAAACAACATTTTGGGTGAATTTTTTTTCCTAAAAAGCTAATTTTAAAAAAATGTTCATTTATTACTTCAAGTTACATCTCCACAGTCCCATCTCTCTACCCATACCTACCCACTCTCCCACCCCCTCCCCATTCTCCCAGAACTCATAATTTTTTAATAATTAGGCCAAAATTATGAAAATAATAATGTATAACATACATTTCTAATATCCAGTTCATACATATTATTATTTAAAAATTTCATAAAATTTATTTTGAACATACTCTTTTCATTCCTCAACTTTTCTCAGATCCTCCCAACCTCCATACCCACTCAACTTCATGTTCTTTCTCTCTCAATTAAAATAAATAAATAAACACTAAAATCAATGCAAACAAATGTAAACACAAGACAAAATACACCACACCAAGCCAACCAAATGAAAAAAGCACACAGAAAACACACAATGCATTTTGATTTGGTCCCAGAGTGTGGTTGATCTACCCAGTGACACTCTACTGGAGAAAACTGATTTTTCATCTCCCAGAAGATCTCAATTGGAATTGGTTTCTTGGATGGGGAGGATCTTTGTGGCCACTTCCCCTCTAAGTGCTAGGGTTTTGTATGGTTTCCACCTGTCAAAGTCATATGCATGCTGTCATAGTCTATGTGAGCTATGTCTGCATTAATCCTGATGGGTCTGTAAGAGGTATTTCCTTGGAGTCATTCTCCACCTCTGGATTTATAATCTTTCCATCTGTCCATTCAGATATATCCCAGAGCCTGAGGGAAGGAGTTTTTTTTTTTTTAAATACTTTATTTTTTTTTCTTCAAGTTACATCTCAGTAACAAACCCCTCCCTATTCCCCCTTCCTAACCCGCCCTTCCACCCTCTTCCCTCCAGAGGTTTCCCCTTTCAGTCCAACAGCTGGTTCCTTCTCTTATAACAGTAAGTATTATACAAAACAATAGATATAAATATGCCACATTTATGAGAGTAAATTGGCCCAGTATACCTTCCCAATGTTCAGTTTATACCTATTTGGCCCCTGACTTTAACATTCTACTATCTAACCAACTCCATGAGTTTAAAGGTCTATATGTGACTCAATATTCATACTATCTTGCAACACACTTTTAAGAGTATCTTCTTAGATCTATAACACCCTCTTGATTCCTAAACAGTTCAAAATTTAACTATAAGATTCTATCTGTCTATTCTTCAACCACCTCAGAGACCTGAGAGGGATAAATATATTTGCTTATATAGGAAGTGCAGAGCCTGCAGCTTCCAAAACTAAGAAAGAACATACCAATAACTGCCTGGACAGTTCCCATTTTCTCTCCATACATTCCAGCATCAATCTTCAGGCTTTGGGTCCTGTTTCTCTGACAGACATTTGTTGTAGAGCAGGGATTATGAAGGACTTACCTACCCTGTCTTGGCAGAGTTAGGCTGTCAACTTCCCTGCTACCAAGTTTTGTCCTTTTTGGACAGCAGTCTGTCTGCAGTTGGTGCAAGGGGTTTTTTCATGCCAAGAGAAAGGCTTGCCACTAATTCAACCATCTTACAGTGGAGGTTCTTCGATGCTTATCTTCTACTTGGAGTAGAATAGGGGGTGCTGTCAGGCGCTGATATGTCTCGATATCAAAAAAAAATCTTGATTTAAGATAACATCTTTGAATGCCATATTCTGCAGATCTCTAGGGGTTTTTGAAGATGCCCTAACCATCTCTTGTATTTAGATAAGCAAATGTTGCTTGTCTCTTAGCAACTTGATTACTGTGGGTAGTTTAGAGAATATCTGTGATAGACTGTCATAGTAGCTAACAAAGAGACATGTTTGCATGACTAGGAGTTTGTTTTAACTATCCTAGACCGTTTTAGACGGTTGGTATCAAGAGGTCAGAGCTTCACATTTTATTTTTAAGTATCTCTAGGTATGATACCATTGGGAAGCATTATCTTTAAATTTGTATCAATATACAAAGATCTATTCAATTGTGGTTAAATATACTCTTAATTATGTATCAATATACCAAGATCAATGCCTATGTAGCCCAATATAATCTTAATATTACATCCATATGCAAGGGTCAATACCATTGTGGCCAACTATAATCTTAATTTTGTATCAATATACAAAGATCAATACCGATGTAATCCAATACAATCTTATTTTTGCACAATAAACAATGGTCAATACCACTTTAGCCAAATAAACTACTAATTTTGTATCAATATACAAAGGTATAAGGGCATATTCAATAATCTGCCCCTTCTTCTTGGACCTTCCTGTGCTATGTCTATATCTCATTTTTCTCAAGCCCATGCACTCCTACATAGGAGAGGAAGAAGGATACAGAAAAGGAAAAGTAGGAATTCCCTGGGGCTAACCTCCAAAACCCATTAAGACAGGACCATTTATCAGCTTGTAGTCTCCACCCTTCTTTTTGGTTATTTGAAGGATAACTGAAAACTCTGTTATGTAGGGGAAGAGACTACAAGCTGATAAAAGAGGGAAGGGGTTTTATACAGACATCCCATTTAGGACTGAGTGCTCCAAAGTCCCCTACTCTCTATACAGGGTACAGCTGTGGCTCTCTTTTTTTTTTGGTATCTGCTGCAAGAAGAAATTTCTCTGATGAATATTGAACAATGCATCCTATCTTATCATGTAACAAAATTCCAAATAATAACTTAAAGAAAATTAAAATTCACAAAAGCAGTAAAATGCATTTGTTTTATATTCTGTGATTATTATTTTTTTTTAGGTATTTCCAGACAGGGTTTTTCTGTGTAACAGCCCTGGCTGTCCTGGAACTTACTCTGTAGACCAGGCTGGCCTTGAACTCACAGAGATCCATCTGCCTCTGCCTTCCGAATACTGGGATTAAAGGTATGCGTCACCACACCCGGTGTGCTGTGACTCTTTAAGAGTGTTTTCAGGATCAATGATGAAACCATTCCATCTACAATTGTATCAGTAAGAAAGTAATTTGCAGTGTGCTAAATTCCCATTGCTCATTTTGCTATTTTATTCTTAAAAATAATGTATATCTTTCTAGTTTATTCTTAAGATATTTTTCCTTTTTGTTGAGTAATAACAGAATGTTTATGCTTCTGGTAGCTAACTCAACTCTCTCCAAATACTCCTATCTTGTAATCATTTTCCTGGTGTCCAATCTGGCTGCTCACTGCATGGCAGATCAATTCATTAGAAGATATGTTGTCTTCACAAGGAAGCCATCTTTATTCAAATAACAGGCTAACAAAAGAGGTGGTGGAATCTTACTCCTTGGGGCCACCCAGGGGCTTTGTTGATAAAGCAGAAAAAGATGCTGCCCAAATCAAGAGATAGTTCTTCAGCAAGGCAATGGAATTAAAGGATGCTGTCTCAGGCTGATGATATCCAGGGCTCTTAAGTTTTCCACAATCAACACTGTGCCATGTCAGCCAACCACCTGTTTACTGTTGACTCCATGCCAGAAGGTGGGCTCTTAAAGGCTGTACTTCTGTCTTGCCATCCTCTAAAATTAGGAATTTTTGTTCAATAGTTAATCTTGCTGCAGTCCTTCTCTGAAAAGTGTATTCCTTTAACAATTGCCAGTAGCATTGTATCCTTATCCACTACTATGAGTTTTCCTATGAAAATTGGTTTACTTTTTATTTTTTTAATCCACTCAGAAGTAGACTAGAAACCATAACAAACAAAATGAGGGCTTCGCCACACAAGCTTTTTTTTTTTTTTTTTTTTTTTTAGTAATTCCTAAAAACAACTGTGAAGTCCAGAGACCTTCCTTTGCATCCCAAGAACTTGTGTTTCAGACCCAGAAGTCTGGCTTTGGCAATCTTACAATGGAGGAGGCTTCCAGAACTTTCCCTGAGATATCAGCAACAATTTCAAAACTTTCTCTTGTTTGTTTTGTATCTCAAAGCCTTCCTAATTTTGTCCTTTAAAAATAAATTACCCACAACCAATCAGGATCTAGGTGTTAATTAAAGAGGAGGAAGCAGGAAATGTTTCACTTAGTAATTCATTATATGCATAAGAGATAGGGAGGCTTATTTAATATTTTCTTTAAAAAAAAACAGAACTAAACAGCATTACCTGGTAGTTTTAAGCTTCTCTAATTAGATGTGAACTTTTTTTAAATGTTTATTTATCAGATAAAGTTACATCTCCATCATAGTGCCCTCTTTCTACCCCCCCTCCACCTTTACTCCCTCTCCCACCCATCCCACTCCTCCAGTGTGTAGTGTCCCTACATATCAGCCCTTCTCAGTTCAGTCATATGAGAGCTAAGACCTACCTCTTGCACAGAGGACCTACATGGTAGCACCCATAGGGAAAAATGTCCCAATAATAGGTAACAAAGTTTATGTTTCTAATCCTTTTGGTGTGTTGGATTTGGATAGTTGTCCTGTACTATATGGGTAAAATTCAATTATAAGTGAGTAGATGCCATGTGCATCTTTCTGAGTCTAGGTTAGCACAGTCAGGATGAGTTTTTCTAGTTCCATCCATTTGGCTGCAAATTGCATGATTTCCTAGTTTCTGATAGCTGAGTAGTATTCCATTGTATAAATGTATCACAATTTTTTTTTTTTTACCCAGTCTTCAGTTGAGGGACATCTGGGTTGTTTCCATTTCCTGGCTATTACAAATAAGGCTGCTATTGAATATAGATGAAGAGATGTTCTTCAGGTTTGGTGAGGAATCATTTGAAGTGGATACCCAGAAGTGGTATGGCTGGGTCTTGAGGTAGGGCTATTCCAAGTTATGGAAGATATCACCAGACTGATTTCCATAGTGGTTGGACAAGCTTGCACTCCCACCAGCAATGGAGGAAGGTTCCCCTTTCTCCACAACCTCCCCAGAATGTGTTGTCATTTGAGTTTTTTGATTTTAGCCCTCTGACAGGTGTGAGATGGAATCTCAGGGCTGTTTTGAGTTGCATTTCTCGGATGATTAAGGATGTTGGACATTTCTTCAATTGTCTCTTGGCCATTGGAGATTCCTCTTTTGTGAATTCTTGGTATAGCTCTGTTTCCCATTTTTTATTGGATTATTTGGTTTCTTGGTGTTTAATTTCTTGAGTTCTTTATAAATTATGGATATTAGCCTTCTGTTGGAAGTGGGATTGGTAAAGATCTTTTCCCAATCTTAGGTTGTTGTTTTGTTCTAATGACAGTTTCCTTTGCCTTACAGAAGTTTCTCAGTTTCATCAGGTCCCATTTATTGATTTTAGGTCTTAGAGCCTGAAATATTGGTGTTCTGTTCAGGAAGTTGTCACCTGTGTCAATGAGTTCCAGGCTTCTCCCACTTTCTTTTCTATTAGATTTACTGTGGTGAGCTTTATGTTAAGGTCTTTGATCCATTTGGACTTAAGTTTTGTGCAAGATGATAAGTAAATAATTTCATTCTTTTACATGTCGACATCCACATCCAGTTAGACTAGCATCATTTGTTGAAGATGCTGTCCTTTTTCCATTGTATGGTTTTGGCTTCTTTGTCAAAATTAAGTGACCATAGGTGTGTAGGTTCATTTCTGGGTCTTCACTTAGATTCCATTGATCCACTGGTCCGTTTCTATACCAGTACACTGCTGTTTTGTTTTTTGTTTTTGTTTTTTTTTGTTTTTACTATTACTCTGTAGTATAGCTTGAAATCTGGGATGGTGATACCTCCACATGTTTTTTTATTGTACAGAATAGATTAGCTATTCTGGGATTTTAGTTCTGCCATATGAGGTTGAGAATTGTTTTTTCCAGGTCTATAAATAATTGTGTTGGTATTATGATAGGAATAGCATTGAATCTGTATATTACTTTTGGCAGGATGGTCATTTTTATTATGTTGATCCTACCTATTCATGAGCATGGGAGATCTTTCCATCTTCTGATGTCCTCTTCAATTTCTTTCTTCAAGGACTTGAAGTTCTTGTCATACAGGTCTTTCACTTGCTTGGTTAGAGTTACCCCCAGGTATTTTATATTGTTTGTGGCTATTATGATGGGTGTTGTTTCCCTAATTTCTTTCTCAGACCATTTATCTCTTTTATAAAGACGGGTTTTCTATTTTTAATTTAATTTTATATCCAGCCTCCTCGCTGAAGGTGTTTATCAGTTGTAGGAGTTCTCTGGTGGAATTTTTGTGGTCACTTATGTATACTATGATATCATCTGCAAATAGAGATAATTCAAATTCTTTGTTTCCAATTTGTATCCCCTTGATCTCCTTTAGTTGTCTTATTGCTCTAGCTAGAACTTCAAGTACTATGTTGAAGAGATATGGTGAAAGTGGGCATCCTTGCCTTATCCCTGTGTTTAGAGGAAATGCTTTAAGTTTCTCTCCATTTAATTTGATGTTGGCCACTGGCTTGCTGTATATCGCCTTTATTATTTCCAGATATGGTCCTTGTTTGCCTGTTCTCCACATGACTTTTAGTATGAAGGGTTGGATTTTGTCAAATGCTTTTCCAGCATCTAGTGAGATGATCATGTGGTTTTTTTTCTTTCACCTTCTTCATATGGTGAATTACATTGAAGAATTTTTATATGTTGGACCATCCCTGAATTCCTGGGATGAAGCCTACTTGATCATGCTGTATAATTCTTTTGATGTATTCTGGGATTCAGTTTGCCAGCATTTTATTAAGTATTTTTGTGTCTATGTTCATGAGGGAAATTGGTCTGAAGTTCTCTTTCTTTGTTGGGTGTTTGTGGGTTTAGGAGTCAGGTGACTGTGGCCTCATAGAATGAGTTTGGCAGTGGTCCTTCTCTTTGTATTTTTGTGGAAGAGTTTGAAGAGTATTAGCTCTTCTTTTAAGGTCTGGTAGAATTTTGTGCTGAAACCATCTGCACCTGGGCTTTTTTTTTTCATTGGAAGACTTTTAATGACTTTCTACTTCCTTAGGAGTTATAGGAACTTTTAATCTGTTAACCTGATCTTGATTTAAATTTGGTAGTTGGAATTTTTCAAGAAAGATTTACATTTAGCTTAGATTTTCAAATTTGGTGAAGTACAGATTTTTAAAGTAGGACCTAAAGATTCTCTGGATTTCCTCAATGTCTGTTGTTATTTCTACCTTTTCATTTCTGATTTTGTTGATTTGGATTTTTCCCTCTGCCTTTTAGTTAATTTGGCTAAGGGTTTGTCTATTTTGTGGATTTTCTCAAAGAACCAACTCTTGGTTTCATTGATTCTTTGTATTGTTCTTTTTGTTCTAAGTTGTTAATTTCAGCCCTAAATTTGATGATTTCCAGCCTTCTGCTCCTTTTGGGAATATTTAGTTCTTTTTTTTTTTTTCCAGATCTTCCAGTTCTGCTGTTAATTTACTAATATGAGCTGTCACATTTTCTTTTTGAAGGCACTTAGTGCTATAAACTTTCCTGGTAGCACAGCTTTCATTGTGCCCCATAGGTTTTGGTATGTTGTGCCTTCATTGTCATTGGATTTTAAGAAATCTTGGATTTCCTTCTTTATTTCTTCCATGACCCCAGTAGTCATTCAGTAGAGAGTTGTTCAGTTTCCATGAATGTGTGGGTTTTCTGTTATTTCTGTTGTTGTTGAAGTCCAGCTTTATTCATGATGGTCTGATAAGATACAAGGGGTTATTTCAATTTTCGTGTATCTTTTGAAGCTTGCTTTGTGTCTGACTATATGGTCAATTTTGGAGAAGGTTCTGTGCGGTGCTCAGAAGAAGGTGTATTCATTTGTGTTTGGGTGAAACGTTCTGTAGATATCTGTTAGGTCCATTTGGTTCATGACCTCTGTTAGACTCATTATTTATCTGTTTGATTTATGCTCAATGACCTGTCCATTGTTGTGAGTGGGGTGTTGAAGGCACCCACTACTAATGTGTGGGGATCGATGTGTGGTTTAAGCTTCAGAAGAGTTTCTTTTACAAATGTAGGTGCCCTTGTATTTGGGGCATATATATTCAGTATTGAGATGTCATCTTGATGAATTTTTCCTTTAATGAGTATGTAGTTCCCTTCCCTATCTTTTTTGATTAACTTCAGTTGAAAGTCTATTTTATTTGATATTAGGATGGCTACTCCAGCTTGCTTCCTGGGTCAATTTGCTTGGAAAATTTTTTCTCACCCCTTTACTGTGAGGTAGCATCTATCTTTGTTAGTGAGATGCATTCTTTTTTTTCATGTTTATTTATTACTTCAGGTTACATCTCCCTCACAGTGCCCTCTTTCTACCCCTTCCAGTCCCGCCCTCCCACCCTCTACCCCTATCCCTTCCATCCCACTCCTCCTGAGTGGAGTGTCCTTACATATCAGTCCCCCACCCAAGTTCAGCAGTCATATGAGGGCCAAGATCTTCCTTATACACTGGGGGCATACAGGGCAGCACCACTAGGGCAAAGTGTCTCATGGACAGGTAACAAATCTATGTTCCTCTTCCCTTTGGTGCATTGGTTGTAGTATGTTTATCCTGTACTATATGGCTAAAATCTGATTATAAGTGAATAGAAACCATGTGCATCCTTCTGAGTCTGGGTTAGCTTACTCAAGATGAGCTTCTTTAGTTCCATCCATTTGGCTGCAAATTGCATATTTCCGTTGTTTCTGATGGCTGAGTAGTATTCCATTGTGTAGATATACCACAGGTTTTTAATCCATTCCTCGATTTAGGGACATTTGGGTTGTTTCCAGTCTCTACCTATCACAAATAAGGCTGCTATGAACATAGATGAGAAAATGTCCTTGTGGTTTGGTGAGGAATCATTTGGATGTATGCCCAGAAGTGGTATAGCTGGGTCTTGAGGTAGGACTATTCCAAGTTTTCAGTGATATCGCCAGACTGATTTCTATAGTGGTTGTACAAACTTGCACTCCCCCCAGCAATGGAGGAGTTTTCCCCTTTCTCCACAACCTCACCAGCATGTGCTGTCATTTGAGATTTTGATCTTAGCCATTCTGACAGGTGTGAGATGGAATCTCAGAGTCATCTTGAGTTGCATTTCTCTGATGATTAAGGATGTTGAGCATTTCTGAAAGTGTCTCTCAGCCATTAGGGATTCCTCCTGTGTGAATTCCTCCTATGAGATGCATTCTTGTATGCAGCAAAATGTTGAGTCTTGTTTAAGGATCCATTCTGTAAGCCTGTGTCTTTTTACTGGGGAGTTGAGTCCATTGATGTTGATGGATATTAATGACCAAAAGTTGTTATTTCCTGTTATTTTATGTAGGTTGTAGTTGTGTGTTTCTTTTGATTTAGCTGTAGTAGAGTTTTTTGCTTCCTTTGTTTCCTTGGGTGTAGTTATCTTCTCTGGCTTGGAATTTTCTCTCTATGATCTTCTGTAGGGCTGGATTTATGGGTAGATACTGCTTAAATTTGGTTTTGTCAAGGAATATCTGTAGTCTGACCGGGCACCTATGTTCTCTTAGGGCTTGTAGGATGTCTTCCCGGGCCCTTCTGGCTTTTAAAATTTCTGAGGAGAGGTCAGGTATAATTCTGATGGGTCTGTGATTATATGTTACTTGACCTTTTTCTTACACCTTTTAATATTCTTTCTTTGTTCTGTACATTTGGAGTTTCAATTATTAAGTGACAAGAGGAGTTTCTTTTCTGGTCTAATCTGTTTGGTGTTCTGTGTGCCTCTTGGAATTTCTTTTTTGACATCTCTTTCTTTAGGTTTGTGAAGTTTTCTTCTATGATTTTGTTGAAGATGTTTCCTGGACCTTGGAGTTGGGAGTCTTCTCTTTCCTCTATGCCTATAAGTCTTAGGTTCTGTCTTTTCATTGAGCCCTTGATTTCTTGGATGTTGTGGGTGAGAACTTTTTTAGATTTCTCATTTTCTTCAGTTGTTGTACTGATTTCTTCAATGGAATCTTCCACACCTGAGATTATGTCTTCCATCTCTTGTATCCTATTTTTGATACTGATATCTGTAGTTCCTGTTCACTCTCCCTGATTTTCCACCTCCAGGACTATTTCTGCTTTTTTTCTTTATTGTTTCCACTTCCAGTTTCAAGTCTTGAACAATTTTATTCATTTTATATGTTTCCTGCTCCAATTTGCTTGTCTTTGTCTCCAAATCTTTCAAATATTTTATTGCCTTGTCTCATTCCCATTCAAATTGGGCTAAGTTGGCTTGGAGGTATCCAATGGTATTCTCCTTTGCTTTCATTTGTAAAATTGAGGATTCTTTAAATTCTTTCAGGGACTTAATTTCTTCTTGTAAGGACTCCATCATTTTCCTACATATAGATTGTTCATCATTTTCATATGTTTCAGCTATGGTGGGATATTCAGGGCTTGCTGTCTTAATCTCACTGAATTTTGTTGGAGTCATCTTTCCCTGATTTTTTTCAGTTTTGTTCTTTTACTGAGATTTAGCCATCTGGTTGCCCTAAGCTGATTGTTCCTGATGTTTTCTGGACCTGGTGTCAAGGAGGGAGCTTTGGTGTAGAGTCCATATAATCTTGGTAGTCGGTAGCTTAACATAAGCTAGGTGGGGTCTTGAGATGGAGGCTGGGTCTCAGTGGACCCCTGAAGTTCACCCCTTCACATTGTGTCCCAATTGGGAACTCAGGTCAGGGATTGGGTAAGATGAGGTACTCCAGCCTGTAAGATCTTCGGTTCTACCAGGTCTTCCTAGTGATATTGCTGGGGCTCAGAGGACCACGAATGGATTGTAGGTTAGAGCCATAGATCTGCTGTTTGTGTGTCTGATCAGAAGGTCATGTCTGTGGCTGTGGTACCCCCCCAGGTGGCTTCTCTTAGGTGGTTCCCAGTGCCTCTCGGCCCTAAGCAGTAAACCGTTGTAGTCTATATCACTCGGGCAGTTTACAAGGGCCAAGAATTCACTGCTCCTTTGTAGGAGATGCCGATTCTGAAGACAGGGTATCCCGCTAAGAAGGGGCAAGATGTGCTGGCTCCACTATGAACACCACAACCTATCTGCTGGGCTTGGATTCAGTGGAGTTCCACATCCTTGTAACTTGACCACCTGCCTTTCAGCCCATTCTGATCTTACCTTTTCAGTGGCACTGCTGGGCCTCTTTAGGGTTTTGGAGTGATTGTGTGAATGCTGGGTGCTCAGGGAGCTGGGGACGTACCTCTATCTAGCAGTTGGGGCTGCCTCTCAAGGTTCTGCAGTGATCAGACCTGGGGGACACTGTACTTATGCAGGAAGAGCAGCCCTCTGATCTGTCTGGGCACAATGTTCTTCCATGTGATTGCATATCCAGTAGAGGGACTTGTATGTCCAGCACCTTTCTGAGTAAGCCCCGATATGCTTGCAACATTCAGAACGCCACTTCTTGGTGATCCTGCAGTTCTCCTATTTGGAATGCTGGTGAGGAAGCTGGGTGCTCTGGAAGCTGGTGGGTACCCCTGTCTGGGGTTCAGAGCTATTCATTGGGTGTTTGAGTGGCTCCATACCAGCCTTTGCTCCATGAGGCTGCCCTGCGCTCTGGGACCTGGGTCTCTGCCCTGAGCCACTGGCCTCTGCTCCAGGTCCCAGGCCTCTGGGCCCAAGTCTCGGGCCTGTGCCAGAATGTGAACTTCTTGACAACAATTCCTAAATGGTAACCTTTCAGAGCAAATCCAACATATCTATGAGTTTAGTTCGACACAACTCAGACACTAAGGTTCCATTAGAGAAACAAGCCTGCTAGGTCTGGATTCTATTAATTGACAAGTTTGAGTGGGTGGTGCGGAGGTGGCAGTGAGCAATAGATAAATACAGATGAGTTTTGCTCACTTATACATTTTCACGTCCTACTGTAAGTAAGTGTCAAATGCCATGATTTCCCAGAGAGCCTGACAGAGCAGGTTAATGTTGAAGACGTGGTTTCTTCCAAATGCAGAGAATCGCTGAGAACAAAGTCTTCGAAGTTCTCTCAAGGAACACTGCACAGTTTGTGGCTTGATTACAAAAGGCACTACCAGAGTCATGGATGAGGTGAGGTGACTAGCAATTACAAAACCACGGGGAAACTTTCTTTTCTGAGCTTACTGCATGTAGTAAGGACTTTACTGAAACCCATGTGTAGTAGATCCTACTTAGTTTTAAGAGAGTGGGCAGGACTAGTCATGTCAGGATGAAAAACTAAAATACTATAAAGCCTGACAGTCTTACAGGTGTCTTGGTTACCCATGATTTGTCCTTTATAAGAGTTTGATTGACATGACCAAGACAGTAGTGAATGAGGCATTGGAAAGGCTTGTCTGCCACCCCATCAGGAGCTCAGGGACAGGCTTCTCATGGAAGTCCAGCTCTTTCCCAACCCATGCAGCCTTCCTTCATCTGTGTGATCACTGAACTTTTGGGAAATATCTTAAACTCTATATAAGCAGCACTAACTACTAAATCAATGTGCTGGGCAAACACACATGCCATGGGTTCCATAGAACTAATAGTTTATAGAAAATGAAATGGCTGAGCAGCACAGTGACCATAAGGACAGGGGTGTGCAGCAAACAGGACCTTTGGTAAGTTCTGACTCCATTGGTGTGCAGCAAACAGGACCTTTGGTAAGCTCTGA
>CAJQZJ010033660.1:3327241-3349039 GCA_907164525.1 Lophiomys imhausi | reverse complement strand
CATTGGTGTGCAGCAAACAGGACCTTTGGTAAGCTCTGACTCCATTGTTTCTGACAACCCTGGGTGCCTATGTTTGCTTTCAAAAGACAATTTCTTGAAAAGCTCTCACTGAACAACTTGAGGGTCTTCAGTTTGGCAGAATACCTGGGCTCCTTAGAGAGATTAGAGCATATGCAGGAGACTAGACTGTGCCAACAGAGCACACAGTGACCCCAGTATGGCTGTCAGGGAGACAGAAGGGACACTGAGCATTGACTGGATGTGATATTGAGGGCTTCAGCTGAAGAATGGATGGATGACTGTGTGCTGAGAACACCCCACATGGGGTCTAGCAACTTCTGATCCTACTGGGTTCTATGGCTCTTTATTGACTTGGGTGAGCACTCTCTCAGGGCGATAGGAAGTTGAAGAGCAAGTTGGGCTACAAACACAGGAAGGGTTGGTGGGAAAGGGTAGAGAATACTTAGAGGTGTGTGAGGATGAACAAAATCAGATGTTCGAAAGATTTAAATTTGCTAAATAAACAATAGAAAGGAGTAGGAAATAGACGGGAAGATCAGGGTACAAACGAAAAAAACAGAGGACACCGCTGGGAGTGCGGGGAATTGTCAGTGGGCAGAAAATATGGGAAATGGGAAGAAGCTAGTGAAGAAAAGAATTGATGCCAATCATGAGGGGAACAACAGGTGAGAGGAGAGAGCATGAGAGGAGGGAAGAGATGCAGTCAGCACATTGGAGAGAAGGAGTGTGGGGTCAAGGAGCACGGAAGGGAGGGAGATCAGAGAGAATAAGAGAGACTAATGAGAAGGTGTGCTCCACAGCCTAGCTGATGTCTGCTGCAGAACCCCAGCCAGAGAGACATGCAGGGTGCCTTTTGACAGGAGACTCAGGATTTTAAGTGTCTGCTTTCTCTTTCCTCTGACAACTGAAAGACAAAGGCGCCTCTTTAGGATGCCATAGCAGCATTCATCCAAGAGTCAGACTCTGGCTCCTTATCTAGTTGGGTCATTAGTTAGCAGGCCATCCCTAGAAAGCCACCTGCCAGTAAGAGAAGGAATCTGTACCAAACAATAGAAGCACTCTTAGCTGGCTGCAACAGAGACAGATCCATCCTTTCTCAAGAGCTTGGAGCCAGAGAACAGATTCCAGGTCTGAGCTCTGATGTCCTCAGCAGAGACCCCTCAACAGGTCTTGGTACCCTCCCATCACTGGAGACTGACAAAGCCTTCCTGGGAAGAGGGCAAAACCTTGGCAACACAGTTCTCATAGTCAGCCAAGGGCCATACTGGGGAGAGAATTAAGGCTATTGAACATATATCATTATCTACATTTTATAAATGAGGAAAGAGATGCTTAGAACAATCTTGTAATTCACCAAACTACAGAGCTCATCAGCGATTTGAAAAGCAACAATCTCAAGTTTGATTGGAACCAAAACTCTCTTTTATTGTGTTCTCTCCCTCTGTGAGAAGTACCCTGAATATAGACAGGGACAGACACTGTCTGTTTCATGTCTGTTTTGTGCTCCAACTAATCAGGAGGGAAAGATACAAGAATTAATGATTACAAAACTCAGTACGACTTGGTGAGGATGGGAGGTTCACTGTAGCATGGACATCTAAGAGATTGAAAGTTGCTTCAAGTATCTGCTTGTTTACTAAGTAGTCGGTGGGATGGCTGAGAGGAATGTCTTCATTCATAGAGTCAGCATCACACTCCCCTCTGGGATAACTGCATCAGTAACTGTATTGATGATGACATTGTGTTTTATTATGAGGGCCCGTATGTGAAGGGCTTAATAAGTATGGAGGCTGATAGCGAGACTGGCAACGAGGTAGGCTTCAATACCAAGTGAACACAGTCAGGGTGTAGCAATGGCAGGATCCTGAGAATCCTCAATCAAGGCCATCCCTGACATACTGGAGAGAAATGCTGAGCTTGAAATTCTATTTTGCTAATTTAGTATAGAAAGCAATACAAGTGTTTATGGTGGTTGCTCTTGTTTTGAGTGTGTATGTGTTCCTAGAAAAAGCCTTATTCTCAATGTATTCCTTTTTCGTGAAAATTTACTGTTTTTTTTTTTTTTTTAATTAGAGATTGGCACACAGTTGTAAGAAGCACCCACTGATGTGGTGGGTCCCCAAGGCCTAAACAGGGCAACAGAGCCCTGCTCACCATCCAGGGAGGAAACAATACACTTTTCCACTCTTTCCACTCTAACATCCTGTCAGACAGGCTTTCTCTTATTTACCTTATCATAACTCCAGAAACCACAAATGTGTTGTCCATGTCTGTTATTGGCACTCCTTGACTGCAGTTCTGGAATGTCGGATTCTCTGAAGTGGAAATCCAAGTGTGTGGACTTTTTCTGATCTTTTTTGCTGAGCTCTGTGCTCTCTGCCAACGTCCATGTCATTATGAGCACCCTTGGTTTGCATCTTTCACTTTTTCCCTTATGGCTTGGTTTTATTAAAACTTTAAAGGATGAGACCAGGGTATTCCAGATGTTTCTAGAAGTCAACACAGGTGATTTTTATTAGCATTCTTCCTCTATACTGAATTGTTCATCATGTAAAGTTATTAGTAGAGTACACTTATTCCCTTCAGCGGTTGAAGAAATACAGTAGTCTGGGGAAAGTGCTGGCTTCCGTGGGTGTGGCATCTGTACTTCCTTGAGGCTCAAGTGTTGCAGCACTGCTGCCTGGCTTGTGAACATTTTGCTGCAGTCTGAAGTGGCATTTATGAAGCCAGCATTTCCTGGAAGTTTCTTCAAGGAGACAGGAGGTCTCCTGTCCAGAATCAGCTGTTGCCAAGTGGGTCATGTGCCTTCTTTTCCATGTATTTCTTCCCTTGATGGACCCAAACAGACTTGTTCATGATTCCTTTTCTGCATTTGTGGGAGACCTTCGTTTTAGATCTTGGGGGCTGTCTTGGAGAGTGCAATTCTTGTTCTGTAGAAATTGAACAGAAAAAGAAAACTAAAGCCACAGGCTTGGAAAGGTAGGTGACAGGGTCCTGTAGCATCAAATGAGAGCAGTTTCCATTAGCACTCTCACTGATGGACTTTATGTCATAGGACTATGTTTTTAGGGAGATTGGTATTCTTGACCATAGTATATCTGTCAAGTTTATTGAGGAGTTGTGGTCTTCAACATCATATCAATTCTTGATATACTCAAGAAAGTATTTGAAACAAGTAAGCAAACAAAGCCAAAATAATAAAAAAAAAAAAAACCCACAAGGCAGAATAAAGCTTGTAGACTGGATATAGCTAGCTGCCTTCCCATGGTGCCCTTGATGTGTTACTCCTGTGAGATGGTTTGAGAATAGCAGTCATGTGAAAGGGTTGAAGCAAACATTCAGTACATAAACGTAGGCTCACCCTAGAATGAGTAAAATTAAATGACCAAAATTCTATATGGTTTAAATTCATTTATTTTTAGCAACTGTTTCAGTTTGCTTTTTATTTGTTTTAAACAACCAACAACTTTTGTCCATTTTTTCCAGTATAAATTTATAATTTTCTAATCTAGGATATTTTTTTATTTTGGTTTTGGTTTTGGTTTTTCTGTTCGGTGTTTTTTTTCCCCCAAAAGGACATGTCCTTTACAAGCTAGAAATCATTGATATACATTATATATTGTATATTGATGTACATTATAAAACTAACAGAAAAGTTTGGGGGAAACCCCCAACAGAAGTTGGATCCTTGCCTTGTCAGTTAGTTTTCCCTTGTTGTTATAAAAATGTAACACTGACTTCTAGCTCTGTTCTTCAGAGACAAAACACTTCTTCATATGTAAACTCAATTTATTATCTGTTTTTAGAGGTTTTTATGTTTTTACGTTCATAATTGATAATGGTTTTTAATTTAATTTTATTTGCTTTTCCTATCATATTATGATCGTGTCACAATCTGACTGGGAAATCTTTTACTTTCCTTCTTTTTATACAAAAACTATAGGAAAATTTCTTTTGTTTTTCTTAAATATTTGACAGAATTGGGCAGTGGAGTGCCAGCCTCTAACTTTCTTACCCGAGAGGATTTTCAGCAACAGAATTCAACTCCCCTTGCCACAGAGAAATATTGGGCAGTCTTAAATTTCTGTTGTAATTTTCTATTACTTTGCTCATTTTCTCTAATCTGTAAGTTTTGGGCAAAAAGTCCTTTACAGCAATTTTATATATTTGTTCAATGTCTTATGATTAGTGGGGATAATATGTCTTGTTTTATTCCCAATTTTCAATGTCTCCTTTTTCCCTTGATTGGTCTAGCTAATGTTTGTTTATATCATTTCCCCAAAAACACATCTTTTGACTATTAACATTTTCTCAATTTCCTTTTAAATTAACTTATGAGTATATGTTAATTAAGTCCTTTCATGTCATTAGTTTATTTTTAAGGTTTATTTATTCTTATTTTATGTGTGTATATGCTTGCTGTGTGTATATATGTACCATATGCTTGCAGTTCCCCAGGAAGGCCAAGAGAGGTCATTAGACACATTGTGAGCTGGTGTGTGGATGCTGCAATTTGAACAAAGTCCGCTGTAATTGCTCTTAAGAACTAAGCCAGCTGCCAAAGCCTCAATTTCCTTATTTTAGATTTAATTTCCTTTCCCCATCTACTTCCTGAGGCAAAACCTCAACTAATTCATTTTGTGTGTTTCTTTTTGTATAAGCACTTAAGAATATGCATTTCCCCATAAGCATCCTTTTTAAGGGATTATACAAGTTTTAAATAGATTCTAAATTTACAACCATTCAGCTTGAATTTTTCCTTTCATTTTAATTGCTTATTTTAGCTATTCTATATTTTACAATGTTCTTTTTAATTTCTAAACATTTCAGATACTATTGTTATGGATTTCACTGTGATCAGAGAATATGTTCTTTAGAGTTTAAGTCTAGTGTTTTTTTGAGAATTGTTCCATGGCCTTAGCATGTTGTCTATTTTAGCCACCATTTTCATTGTTCCTGAAGAGTGTGCAAACAGCAGCTGTTCAATATGATGTTTTGTTCAACTGGGTCGGTATGGCTCCCACCTTGTTCAGGACTTCCATGTCAATTTGAATTATTCATTGTTGCATAGCAACATCACTGAGGAACATGAAGGTAAATGCCCCTCCTTTCAACCTCACTGTAAATTCTGAGTCCAACAGTGCCTTAGTTTTCTGGCTATGGTGGAGTTTGTGATGAGCTTTCAGTAAACGATGGCTAGGACACAACCTATTGATTGACTTACGGTTAGCTGACCCATGACCTTGATGACATAACTATTTGCTTGCTGACCAGCCCTTCAACTTCTTGCTAGTTGTCAGGAAGTCCCTTCTATATTTTATAGTCTTCCTGTGAGCTTCTAGAGAGTGTCCACAAGCTAGGATAGGAATGATGAAGGATGAGTGGTTCTCCAGGTTGGGGAGGAAACTGCAGTCATTTATGACATACTTACACAAACCACATCTTATCCATCACATAATATCCACTGTCGAACTGCTTCACAGTGAGAGAGTAGACCTTGGAGAGGCATGAATGTGAGAAGATTGCAATCACTGATGATGTTTTGAATCCTGGCTAGGAATATTTCTATCTATCTACGTAATTGAAAAAACCCTCTGTCGGCATGGTGCTACTGGGTCCCAGCTCAGTCACAAAAACTCCCTCCCCAGCAGCACAAACTTCTTTAGGTGAAATCATAACTCCAAGACTGCTATTTGGTGAACCTTTATTAAAAGTTATTTTATGAAGTTCATGATTCCATAAAATCTATATGCACACTCTCCTGAGATGGGTTATGGTCCCTCTCTCTCTCCCAAATCAGGCTGCCCCCCTTTTTTTTTTTTTGAAGTGAGGTAATTGTGGGCAGGGCTTGGCCAAGTTCTGAGGCTCTTTTTGCATGAGATAATAGAGGCCTGTAGCCAGAGTTCAGGTTGTTTATTTGCCCTTAAGAGTTGCAAAAACCCAGAGAGGGAACATTCTCACCAGCTTGCCAAACTCGGTTGTGACTGGATCTTGCTCAATCTCAACCTAGTTGTCAAGTCTCATTGGCACATGGTCCACAACCTTACACTCCGTAGCCAACAGGAAAAGCACAGTCCACAAGCCTCAAAATATCTATTCTTGTTTCTTTAACAAAAACCTGAGACCAGGTAGAAACTGCTTACACATGCAAATTTGGGAGGTCTGTGATAATTCACATACTTTCTGCTTCCAAAATAATAGGTTGTTGCTTTATCCTCTATAAGGGGCAGAGGCTAAAGTCCTCATGTGTGGAAAGCATGGAAAATCAAAGAGGGAATGGCCACTGTATGACATTGGTAAAGACATAAATCCCCTTAGAAAGGTCAAGCACCCATGGCCTGTTAAACCCTAAGAGCCTATCTCTCTGTTTTTAAAACATATTTTTGTTTATTTATTACTTCAAGTTACATCTCCATCACAGTGCCCTTTTTCCAACCCTACTGCTACCACCCTCCCACTTTCCTCTCCCTCTCCCACCCTTACCACTCCTCTGATGTGGAGTGTCCCTACATATAAGCCCCTGTCAGTTCAACAGGCATATGAGAGCTAAGAGCTTCCTCTTGCTCTGGGGGTCTACATGGTAGCACCCCTAGGGCAAATTGTGCCATTAATAGGTAACAAAACCTATGTTCCTGATCCTTTTGGTGTGTTGGTTGTAGTATAGTTATCCTGTACTATATGGCTAAAATCCAATTATAAGTGAATAGATGTCATGTGCATCTTTCTGAGTCTGGGTTAGCTCACTCAGGATGAGCTTTTCTAGTTCCATACATTTGGCTACAAATTGCATGATTTCATTGTTTCTGATACCTGAGTAGTATTCCACTGTGTAAATGTACCACATTTTTTAAATCCATTTGTCAGTTGAGGGACATCTGGGTTGTTTCCAGTTTCTAGTTATTACAAATAAGGCTGCTATGAACATAGATGAGGATATGTCTTTGAGGTTTGGTGAGGAATCATTTGGATGTATGCACAGAAATGGTATGGCTGGGTCTTGAGGTAGGGCTGTTCCAAGTTTTCTAAGATATCACCAGACTGATTTCCATAGTGGTTGTACAAGTTTGCACTCCCACGAGCAATGGAGGAGTGTTCCCCTTCTTCACAACCTCACCAGCATGTGCTGTCATTTGAGTTTTTGATCTTAGCCATCTGACAGGTGTGAGTTGGAATCTCAGAGTCATCTTGAGTTGCATTTCTCTTATGATTAAGGATGTTGAGCATTTCTTCAAATGTCTCACTGCCATTAGAAATTCATCCTTTATGAATTCTCGGTTTAGCACTGTTTCCCAATTTTTGATTGGATTATTTGGTTTCTGGGTGTTTAATTTCTTGAGTTCTTTATAAATTATGGATATTAGCTTTCTATTGGAAGTGGGGTTGGTAAAGATCTTTTCCCAATTTGTAGGGTCCCGTTTGGTTCAAATGGCAGTGTCCTTTGCCTTACAGAAGCTTGTCAGTTTCATGAGGTCCCATATATTGATTGTTGGTCTAAGAGCCTGAGCTATTAGTGTTCTGTTCAGAAATTTGTCACCTGTGCCAATGATTTTTAGGTTTTTTCCCACTTTCTCTTCTATTAGATTTAGTTTGTCTGGCTTTATGTTAAGGTCTTTGAAATATTTGGACTTATGTTTTGTGCAAGGTAATAAGTATGTGTCTAATTTCATTCTTTTACATGTTGACATCCAATTAGACCAGCACAATTTGCTGAGGATGCTGTTGTTTTTCCATTGTATGATTTTGGCTTCTTTGTCAAAAATTAAGTGACCATAGGGGTGTGGGTTCATTTCTGACTCTTCAATTAGATTCCTTTGATCTTCTGGTCTGTTTCTATACCAGTACCATGCTGTTTTTATTACTACTGCTCTGTAATATCGCTTTAAATCAGGGATGGTGATACTTGCGCTTCTTGTTTTATTGTACAGGATTGATTTAGCTATTCTGGTTTTTTTTGTTATTCCATATGAAGCTGAGAAATGTCTCCAGGACATACTAAAAGTCCTGGAGAGAGCTGGCATGCAAGGACCATACCTAGAAATAATAAAGGCAATATACAGCAAGCCAGTAGCCAACATCAAGTTAAATGGAGAAAAACTTAAAAGCATTTCATCTAAACTCAGGGACAAGACAAGGATGTCCACTTTCGCCCTATCTCTTCAACATAGTACTTGAAGTCTTTGCTAGAGCAATAAGACAACTAAAGGAGATCAAGGGGATACAAATTGGAAACAAAGAAGTCAAATTATCCCTATTTGCAGATGATATGATAGTAGATATAAGTGACCCCAAAAATTCCAGGAGAGAACTCCTACAACTGATAAATATCTTCAGCAAGGTGACTGGATACAAAATTAATTTAAAAATATCGGAAGCCCTTCTTTATACAAAATATAAATGTGCTTAGAGAGTCCATCTCTTGATGCTATCACTGGATCTCAGGTCTCAACATGAATTTTAAGAAATAAAACCCTTAGCAAATCTTGCTGGATTTTCATCTTCTTACAAAATTTGGAGGGAGACATGAGAACCTGTCTTTCCAATAAGCATCTCATCAGACCTGTTAAACCAAATATTAATTGTCTTCTTTGTAGCCAGCAACCCTAGTTTCAGGGCCCGCCTGCTGCCATAGGACTTGTTGTCTTCTGGGCACTGACTCTCCAAAATCCTCCTGGCATAGGCGATAAAAGTAAGCTCTATCCCTTATAAAGTTATGACATAATATAGAGCTTCATGGCTTACATATCCTCTTCTATTATGAGAATCCAAATTCAGAATATGCCTTCTTCTGAGCATGGTCATTTTACGAGATGTGGAAAAGTCAGATGGCTTCCAATACTTGCCGCCATGCAGTCAATAATGAGCTTGCTCAGAGAATAAATAGTCAAGCAAGTACATAAATGAACTGTACATCACACCAAAGGACAAAGATAAAGGACTGAGAAATGTTGAGCTAATATTAGCCAACATATGTCAGTCATTTCCAATGTGTGTTAATGACGATGTGGGCTACAGGGTTGTTATAAAATAGCTGTGGCTATTCCTATCTTTGATTTCTTTATCAATGTCTTTTTATAAGGGGATAAATGTAACAGGGTACCTGGGGCTCAATAAACACTACATCTTTCTTTAAAAGTTATAAATTGCCTGTAATTGTCAGCTGCAGCCTATGTGAATGATTACCATATGTTTCTATACTCAGAAATGTGAGGCTGTTTCTACTGAGAACATACATTAACTATGATTTTTTTTTGGAAAAGATAAGCACAAAAATAAAATATTCCAGTTATGAATTCAGGATAGAAGGGATGTTCTTTAATGGGCTGCCATTTATACCATTTCATTTATGAGCTGAAGTTTTATCCCACTGAAAGTGGTATTTTTCACCTGTCACACATAATCTTAAGAAAGGGTATAGAGACTCTCCACCAGAGAAGCTAAAGTAGCCACATTAAGTTTATGAGGGTAAAGCAAGAAAGGCTCAGTGTTCTTTTCTCTAGCTGCCCAGAGACCCAACCAGTACTTTGCATAACATGGTAAATAATGGATCAGCAGTGCCTGCCTCTCTCCAGAGATGTTTCCCTCATGCTGATGAGCTCTTTATAAATGAAAGGTCTGTGTTGCAATAAACAACTGCTGTGATCACCAAGGAACATCGAACCTTTTCTTGTTCCCTCTTATACACTGTGGCAGATTGAGGGTCACCCCTGCCTGTGTTATTTTATCTTTTCTCTTATTCTTAGTGTTTTCTAAATGGAGTAACTTTTGCACACGGTGTGTCAGAAAGCAATCTCGAAAGAGGCTGTTGTGATCAACTGATGGAGGAGTTTGAACACTAGGAAAGCAAAAGCTCCCTCGAGCTAAGAGGCTCCATGCTTTGAGAAAGAGAGACCCTGAAATACAGGAGAAGTGGAGAAATACTCTCATGTGCACCATTGTCTTTTAAAGTCACAGACAGGTATCTATTTCTTCATTTGTACTTTCTTCTTTCACCTGGCCCTTTATGTATTCTTTCATAAATATAGCACATATGGTAAAGGCATGAAGCCAGTTTTTGCCCCCTCTGTCAGGCAAGTAAGCAAAATTTACAAACACATGGAATATCTGTTCCATAAAAATGCCACAGGGAGTAGTGCAGAGGGAGGCACCCCGGGCTCGTGCTAGGAGACCAAGCAGCAGGAACCCAGTTAAGATCTGGCAAATGTAACTTCCCCTGACCAACTGTGGCTTCATGAGGAAAATACATAACAGTTGTACACTTTGACTTAGTAATCATCATTTTGCTGGTAATTGTGAATAAAATATAAAGATTGTCCCAAAATGTTCATGCTTTTGTGAAATGGCATGGGTACAGAAGGTGTACCCTGGCAAGCTGTGAGTTTCTGAGCCATACAGTCAGCATTCATGACTACATTGACTGCTTTTGGGTCCCTAACTAACCTTCAGATGATGCTCTGCTTCTTCTGAGCATCGCACTCTCAAGATTCCTATTTGGTACTTTTGTTCTATCAGCAAATTAGGGTACCTCATGTTCCTCCTTGCAAATTATACATGGGAAGTATATAACTAGCTGAAAAAAACTGAACAAAGCGATTGGAAGAATATGATGCTGAGAAATGCAGTTCTCTGAGCATTATTCAATTGTCCCTAGAGTGCTAGTTCTAGGAAAACAAAAATCTGACATTAATAAGGATTTTGTGAAGATATTATGAATTAGACCCTTCATGGCTTAGGTGCCCCACTATGGTCGACTTTTCTAGCCACCTCTTTCTAAGCCAAACTTGTAAGCAGATACTGTCCTTAAGTCAATCCCCCTCAGTAAGGGCCAGGATGGATTAGGGTCATACAATGTATCTGGTAAAATACTTAGAGAGCTCAAATAGTTCTGGGCTTTAGTCTTGTAGTTTCTGATTGACTGCCAGTGGGGTCTAACATTTGAGCAGCCAGGAAGACTAAGATATTCACTTGGCTGAACCAAGAGTTATCACAGAAGTCATGGCTTATGTTAGATAGGTTCTTTTGCTGTACCATTCATGAAGTTTCACACCTTTGTTCACCAGAGAATCAGGTTGTCTGGAGATGACACCCTATATGTACAACAAGAGATGGACTCCGTCAGAGCTACCAATGCTCTTCTTTCTACTGTGTACAAAAAAGTACCACTTACCCTAAAACCACCTCTTGTGTGTACATTGAAAAACAGGAGATCTGTTCCCAGCGTACAAAACTACCAGCTGGCCCAGAGTACTGAATTCTAGACGTCTACAGAGTAAGGTGGGGGTTCAGACCTGCAGCTGCTGCTCAAACATGAAGATGAACAACAAAATACCAAGCATACATGAAGGAGTGAAATGGAGTACACCTGGCAGTATGAGGATAAGCAGAATTATGGTGAAAATGAGTACTTCTTCGTGGTAGAAGTACTTGTATAGTATAAATAGTGACTGGAAGGCAAACAAGATCATAGCTACCCTGCAACCAGTGTGTGACAGTGGAAGACCAACAGAGAAAATGGAAATTTAGGCCTGAAAGGCCTCTGTGAGATGGTACTGGCTCCCACGCACCCCTGCTCTGCCATTCACAGGAGCGTCCGTGTGGTTTCAGTGGATCTACGTGCTGTCCCACCAATATGAGCCGTGCTCACCCACTCGGCTGCCTCTCCCTCTGCATGGACCACACCTGCCCTCCTTCTCTTTCATTTAAATGCTTCCTTGGTATTCTGTGGCCTTACCCTCTGCTTCAAACTCTCAGGACAAATGGTCTGGTTTCTCTGATTTCATCTGCATAAGATTAACCACCAGGTTGACATGACAGCCCCTTGCCATGCTCCTAGCAGTCCTGGTTTGGAAGAGATGCATCTTATGACATGAGGACCCTCTGGAGGACTGCTAGGTGCATGTATTGTTTATGTCCACTTTCAACTTTAGTACATTAGGACATAAAGGCATGGTCATGTCTTTTCTTTGTGTGCACTGTTATTTTGAAAACCAATGTCTTCCCAATAGGCGCAATGTGAACCATGCTAGACTGAACCAAAGACAGCATAGATGGTATTACCACCCAGGGACTAGAAAAAACTGGAACACAACTTGCTTAAATTCATGACTTGGCAAGTGCTCTCAGACTGGACATATGTTTATATGGACTTAATTAATATACAGGGACAGAGGGAATGCAACATTTCTGAAGACAAACAATGATAGCCCACCTAGCTTAGACTACTCTAACCTCTCTGCTGTCCTGCTATGGGATCCCTGGGAAGACCAAAAATGCACAAACAGAATTTTCCTCATCTTTACATTATCCCTATTTTTTTTTAGATAACTCTGATAGGTCACCTGGTAGAGGTTTAAAAGTAATGAAAGTGTGGCCTCATGTTCTAGTCTGTGATGACCATTGCCAATCTTCCCCCATTGTCCCTGTTGCCATCTACTCCCATGGGTGAGCTTCCAACTACAACTACTGAACTGATAAAAAGAGAATAGGGCTATTAGTGGCATTAACTATTTTATAAAAATGTGTGTTTGTCTATCATATAATTATGGAAATTTAGTGTAACACTAACTGTATACTAAGTACTAAGTGTTTATCATATAAATGTTAAATACATACTGTAAGAACCAACTTAAATTAATATAGAAATAAACAAGAGAGCTGGGGAAACTGCATGTGTGCATCAACTGGTTAATTCTGAATGAAGTCTTTAATACAGTCAATTTAAAATAAAATACCCACAAAAATATCTCCAGTGTTGTGACATCAGCCTTAAAGATGGCTTTGTTGTTTGGATGGCCACAGCAATCATCTGTCTGTTGTTAAGGTGAGACAAGGAGAAGAATGGAACTGCCTCAAAGCATTCTGTCTTGAGTAATGCTGAATAGAATGCTTGATTACAAAGCCTATGCAGACACATTTAATCCAAACACCCAGGTTGTGCCTCTTTACTCTCCATCTTCTCCAATCGCAGTGCTCAGTGAACTCTGGTACCTGACTCTCTATAGCCATATGTAATCAGCATCTTCTCCCACACAGAAGTGCTCTAGCCTAAAGTGTGAGCCTATATTCAGTTAGCACCCCTCACTTCTCCTTCCTAAGTTGTGGTAACTGGATATAACTGCCCTCATTTGGAAAGAGCAAGCTTCCTCCTCTACTGATCAGAAGAAATGAAATCCATGGTATGGTGATACATTCGAAATCCCGACATGAAAGTCTGAGGACCATGAAGCTTCCAATGTAATGAAATGTAAATGTTTGCATGGAGGCTAATAATTCCCAATTAGAATAGGGCAAATGTCATCCAAGGAGCATAATGGTTAATATCACCCATTCATTATGGGGGTAATGTCACCTAATAAGTATAGGGCTGATGCCAGCCACCCAATGCAAGGCTGAATTCTCCTGTTAAGTATCTACTGCCATCACCCAGGAAAATTAAATAGTTTTAAAATACTCTCTAAAGCAAGAAAACTTGCAGTTTATTTACATAAACTATAGTTAGAAATGTATTTGAACTATAGAAGAAAAACTAAAAATACTGATCATCACACCTAAGATTTTCCGTTAAAAATCCCAGTACTAAGTTTACTATTTTGACAGAGATCTGAATAAATAGAATTGTAGAAGCTGAATGATAAGAGAAATATGGTAAGATGTATCTGAGAGTTAAAAACATTGAGTTGAATTGTGTTGATAGTGTGTGAGTTGATTGTAAAGCTATTGGCATTTTTGTGTGAAGTGGGAGATGGTTTTACTCTGGTGTGCGAACATTTCTCATATTGTACTTTGTTCTGTTCTCTGCTGGTGGAACTCATCTCTTGTGATAGCCTTGCTTTCTCCCACTGAGAGATGAAACAAGTATCTTGGAACCTGGGGATGCATGCTGGGTGGCCCTGCCTCTGTGAAAGACTGTGTGACCAAGGGCAGATCCTCAAGGGCATTGCTTCAGTAGTCAGAAATCATCAATAATCAATGAGAAGATGGTTACTTAGGCTCACTTTAGCTTATGTGTCTTAGATTCTGCAGACATAAATGGGGATAGTGTTTGTAATGAGCAGAAAAGGTTGGTGGAAAGATTATAGATTGGGATACTGAGAATGAACAACCTAATTAGGAATGCCGAAAAGAATGGAAAGACTCATGGTTTTGACTCGGAAAACAAAGAAATGAAAATTTCAGAAAAATGGATGGTTCTGGAAAATAGTATTAAGTGAGGTAGCCCAAAGTAAGAAAGACAAAACACACATATTCTCCCTCATATGCTGTCGCTAGCCTACAATATATACATAAGCAGGTCTAAGCACCAGTAACGTCTAAAAAATCTAGAAGACAGAACAAGAGAGGATGATATTAGGTGATAAGGAAAGGATGGAGGGTGGGGCACAGGGCATGTGGGACATGGAGGACGAAGAATTTACAAGCAGGCAGTGGGCTAGAGGGATGTTGACTTTTTAAAATTAGGGTGGGAGAGGTTGCTCTGAGCAAGAAAATGTTGGGCCATGATCAGGCCTCAGCGAATGCACTGAACAGTAATGGCTGGAGATACCAAAGGTAATTAAGTTAGACACATCTGCTGACTATTAAGGTCGGTATCCGTTTAAAGTAGTTTCTACTGGAATAATAGAAATTATAGTGCTCACCCAAGAGGGGTAATAGGTCGGACTTTATGCTTTCAGTATCCTTTAGAGGACTGGACTGAGTAGGTGAAATTTGCTGAACTCCAGTCAAATTCAGAGAACTTTCCTTGGAGCCCATGCTCCCTACTGAGTGTGGCTGGACATATCACTTAGCTTTTGTTTATTTCTCTGTATACTACATTAAAATGAAGCACAGGGAATAAACCATGTCTTATCTGACCAACTCGTATTGAGGGTGAAGGTTAAGGGCTATTTACAGCACAGTATAAAAGTATCTTGACCTTCAGTTGACCTGACTGGGGTGTTTACTGGGGTGAATTCTCTACTTCCAAATTGTAATTCAAGGGAGTCCATGTGTAAGATAATCCAAAGACTGGAGTTTAGAATGTTTTGATCTATAGATAGATGCACATATTTCTGTACACACAGGCATATATCTTAAAGCTCAGTTGTTACTCTACGAAGAGAAGTGTAAGTTAGGAATCTTGTTGCAGAATATTTGATCACATTGTGAACTCTGAATTTTTGAATTGGAAAATCTGTATTATGGGATGGCTCAGCCTTTAATCCTAGAGCTTTCTGTTTACACATGGTTATGGTGTGGCTCACCTGTAAGCATATACCTTTAATCCAAGAACTTTCTATACACAGGACTAAGTAATGTTAACCCTAGGTCAAGGGGCTGAGCAAGAGACTAGCTGACAGGGATTAAACAGAAAGGAGGGACATTGGGCTGAAGAGGTATTTAAGACAGCATGGAGAAGGTGTTGGGGGCTCTTGGAGTTCCTTCTGAGGTTTTCTTCTTCGGAGTTCTTTCTCCTTCAGAGAGTTCTTCTTCCTTCAGAGTTCTTGTTCCTTTGGTATGCTAAGCCATATAACTCTCAGAATTGTGGCCTATTCATTTCAGTTGTTTTGTACTGTATTTATTGTTATAAGAGAAAGAACCATCTGTTGGACTGAAAAAAAAAAGAATTATGCATTCTGGGGGAAGAGTGAGAGGGTAGGAGGGTGGGGCTGGGAGGGGTGGAGAGGGCTGTGATGGAGATGTAACTTGAAGTAATAAATAAACATTAAAAAAAAGAAAGAAAAAAAAAGAAAAGTTCCTTCAGAGATTCCTTCAGGGTTCCTTCAGGGTGGCTTCAGAGGTTTTCTCCTTTTAGAATTCTTCCTCTAGGTTCTTCCAGGCTTTTTAGATTAGGGCTTTTGGCTGGGACTGTGGTGGAATAGGAACGTCAGCTGGGTGCTTTGTCTACCTCTCTGAGATAGCAGGTTTTCATCCAAGCATATGAATCCTGAGTCTTGGTTAGTAAAATTGACCAACTGGGTTATTTTAGTTTTTTTTTTTTAAACAACAGAATCCACCCTGAAAAGGGATTCGCTGTGTACACCTGTTCATTGTATTCTGCCTAGCTGATGAGTGTGTGATGCTGGCTCATACTCTGGGCTGGGTAGGGCTTGGTAAGTACTCCCACACAGTGTGGGGGCAGGCTAAGTGAAGCCTGGAGAGATTCCTTGCCCTAGTGATGACTCAGAGACTTTGGATTTGAATTCTCAATATGAATCATGGCTACTTTTTTCTAATCTGTTGTGAGAGTTCTTTTATGATATCTTCATGTTTTTATATATGTCCAAATCTCTAATGTTTAAGTTAGAAAACAATACATTTTGATGAGATTAAAATCACTGTCTCTGACAAATGATCGGGTTCTCATAAGCATTTTAAACAAGCCCTGTCCACTTGTCAGGATGACAACAATTGTAATTTTAGAATTTTAGGAGAAAATAGACTAGGTGTACAGCAGTCTTACTGGGAAAATATCGATTGGTCTTTATGTACTGGAATGGATATAAAGGGGGAAATCACTTTGGCTGCCTGGATGTAGAGTTCTTGTTTATTCTCACTAAGAATGAGGATGAAAAAGAGCCACTGGTCAGGAACTCATCAGAAAGCCATACATGATAGAAATACACAGGTGTAGAACACATGAGAGCTTTCGGTATCTCAGAAGCCAGGCCTTTTCCCTAAGGCAGTGTGGGGTTTGCTATAGTAACTGATTAATCTCACTTCCCAGTGAGCAAGAAATGAATTGCTGTTGAATATTTTACCAGTCACCTATATTCTCCAAGGGATATCTGACATTTTTTGCTATCAATTCCTACAAAATTCATCTGTCACTTTATTTTACCTCTAGGAACCATTTACATCAGTAGATGCTAAAAGCTACAAAACTATTTGGGTATTAAAAATAATAGGAATTTCACTATCATCCCTTCCTTAGCACACAAAAGACACTTAGGCATTTTATCTTTTTATCTTTTAAGGACCATACATACTTTCATCTTCTGTGTGAATATGTGTACATTAGCAATTTATTTTTGTTTTAAAATCCCCTGTGACACTTGTGTTTTTAGATTAGTCTTTATCTCCAAACTATAAATACTAGTATTAGCCATCATATATATATATTTTTAATGCACTGTAGGGGAGAATTTTCAGCTTAGCATAATTTTATTCCTGTTATTTTCCATACTTACAATATGCTATTGGAGGTTTGAGAAATTTCCCACACTGTCCCCAGTGTACTCACCTCTAGTGGTGTCATTCCCTCAGAGGTTGGACTAGGGTTTCTCCAAGAAGGAAGAGCACACAGCATGCCCTTTGTACAGTGGATAGCCTGTTAGGAAAGGCAGACTCAAGCTGGTGGGGAAACCATACATAACTAAAGGTGCAAAGAGAAGGGGCTGCTTGCTACCTGGGGGCCATCAAAGAAGATTTGGCAGACTCTATGCATCAGTGACATTTGAGGGGACCTCTGTGTAAGAGTGGTCTTTTCTGCATCAGCGAAGGTGGATGCAGTGAAATCTCAATGGCTCATTTCACCACAGAATTTCAACTTTGCCTGTTAAAGGGCCTGGTGGACTGTCATGCCAGGAAAAGCAGCTGATAATGGATGTTGGCATAAAACTGACTCTGCTCTGGAGGGTAGCTGAAGTGGGAGAATATTTGCCTGCCTTTGAGCTTTTACCAGGAATACTGACCTAAGTTCTCAGATGGCATTTTATAAAGCATTGACAAATTTGTTAAATGTGATACAAACGGGATTTGGACAAGTGAATTTTGAGATGCTAAAGAGTCAGCTGAGAATGTTCCCACTGTGGGGGTCTAGTTCACTGGGGACCTGGGTGTGGATCAGTTATTAAATGCACATTATAGACTGTGTGAATCTGCATGTTTCACTTTCATGTTTCTCTGTATACCTAGAAAACCCTGCGGCATCTCTTTCTCCATAAATTCATTTGACTTTTGCTTTCTGCTCTGCAAAAGATGTCCTTTAATTTGGCTGTGATTTAGCACAATGGCATGAGGTAATTGCACCATGAAAGATCCATATGGACTTGATTAAGACAAAATTAATTTAAACTAATTTAATAAAGCAGATTATAAAATTGTTGTAGTGTGCACAAATGCTATAATGAAATTGATTGTTTTGTGTTTAAAAAGTTAAGCATTTTTTCTTAAAATACCTGTAACTTTCCAAAACCAACAGTAAATGCTGTAATATACTAATATGACTTATCAAAGGAGACAGCTCTCAAAAGCATTTCATAAAGATCATGGCTATTTAAAATGTTTGTACATCAGTAGATTTTGTGTTAACTTTATTACTGAATTTAATTTATTTTATAATACCTACTTTAAAGTAATTTCAAACCAATCAATACTGAGATACAAATGTAGCAAGTGGTATTTGAATTATTTTTCAAGTATATAGGCCCCTGAAATGGAGAATAGGGCTTTCATGCATAAAAGTCAACAACTGCATATTAGTGAGTTATTCAGAAATAATCTAAAAATAACTATATTGTGGAATAATTTCACAGAATAAATCTATTAATATTCATTTTGCTTTACTTATTCAAACAGCAAAAGTGAATATCCATAACTCTCATACTGTAGGATTAATAGTTTGTCTATTTTTATTCAATCTGGCTCTAAGACATAACAGAACCTAGGGAAGAATATTGGATGAGGACAGGAAAGAAAAAAAAAGAGGAGAAAATAGAAACTATGTAACACGGTTGCACAGAATAACAAATAGTTCCCAAAAGTCTCCTCATCTTCTTCCAAGTTTACTTTTTTTTAGCTTCATTAAGTACGACCTTGCCCGTCTATGACTAAGCCTCTGTCATTCATAGCTCTCTTCTTTGTGTGTATCTCTTCAGCCAAATTCCCTCAAATATTTTTTTAAGTCTATTTTGGTCTATTTTTACATTCTCCTCACCTAGTGTACCTATTACTGTTTCTTATGAAGTAATTGTTATAATCTTTCTTTGAAATGTTCATTCTCAACTTTTTTTCTAGAAGGCCCTAATGAATTTATGTTGCCCTAACTTCCACACAATGATGGCTATTGACAATGAAGGAAATGTGGGTAAGAGGGAGGGAATACAACAGGATGCTCCAAACAAGAGAACAGGATGCTCCAAACAAGAGGTGCCCTCACAGGGTAGCACAGCATGGGGACAGAGCCCAGAGTGCATCTATTTGGCTTAACTCTACTAGGAAAGAATTTGAGTTTGTTTTCGACCCTATAGCTGGTTGTGAGAGAAAATGGAATTTTAAGGATCCAGATGCAGAGAGAGTTCATGAGTGATTATGGACTGAGACAGTTTTTGGCATCGGCCCAGTCCCTGTGCTACTAACTCACTGTGTTAGTATTATTTTTGTCATCCAGGGAATTGACAGACTATATTTCCTCACTCATACACATGCTAGGGTCACAACATGAATGCATGAAAACCTTAAAATACTCATCATTTAATTTTACATATATAGAAATAAGCCGGGATTTGAAGTCAAACTGCTTCGGATCTGTTTAGTTTTCAGCAACTGTATAGGGTACAGTCTCACTTCTCTACTATATGTTTGCAATAATAAAACTTATTTTCCATATTAACCAGAACTGTTTATGTAATGCAGCGGTATACAGTAAGCAAGCTTGTTAGGTACTCCTCAAAACTAATGTTAACAACCAACATATCCCAAGGCAAAGCAAATGTTTTCTCTGAAAATGTAATGCCATTTTTATCTCATGCATCTACGTCTCCCATCTTCTTACCCTAAGAGTTTAAAAACTATATTGAGAAGGAGTGAGGAGAGTGGACATCCTTTCCTTCTTCCTAATTTTGCTGCAATGCAGATGGTGGGGTGAGGCAAAGAGTAGAGGAAGGGAAGAAAACTCCCTAATGAAGTTATTCAGTCTTTATATACCTTGCATTCACTTATCTTATGTGTTAGTAAACAATGCTAAAGTCAACTAAGCTTTTCTTGTTACTCTGCTATGAGAGAATCCCACACGCCTATAGCAGAGGAGGTGGCGTCATGGCTGCCTGTCCTCACATGTATCTACAAAGCCTCCTGGGGACAGAAAGATTACTTTCCTCTATCTTTACAATGAGATTGATTGTCAGAAAGCAAGTTGTCTCTGACGGAAAGAATAAAAGATAAAATAAGGAGAAATCAACTGTCATTTCCCCAAGTCATTTAGTGTTTGAAATAAGGACTTATCCTACAAATTTAGCAAAATCAGTTCTCAACAAACTATGATGTTTTATCGCATGTGTTTTATTTTATGTAAAATTCAGCATCTAACATTCAGAGCAGTATCATATGCAAATTGGATACTGTGGATTCAGAACACTATGGTAGTTTGTAACAATGCTAATCTGGATAGAACTGCGTTATTTTACAATATAGAGTTACATCTCACAAAGACAGCGGAGAAGGCAGGCTCCTTCTGTCCACCACATCATTTAGATATTTCCTGAACTGATTGAAGAGTTTTCTTTTCTGGCTTTATTGTTACAAACTCATGATTAGTGTGGAATTTAAGCATTCCTGGATGAGGTGTGTGTGTGAGTGTGTGTGTGTGTGTGTGTGTGTGTGTGTGTGTGTGTGTGTGTGTGCGTTTTGTTCATTGTAAGTACTTCATTTCAGAAGTATAGTATTGGGGGGGTGCACAATTGAGGTATCTATGGTTTGATTTTTGGAGAGTTGCGATATATGTTTTGTGTGCTATTGCTTTGTCTAGGGCATGGCACCTTGAACCATTTCTTCCTAAAATGTAAACTTTTTTCCCCCAAAGACTTTGTTTCTTGTGTTCTTCAGTTCTTCATTCCAGAGTAAAATCAACCCTCTTCCCTTGATAGCCAGTGTGATCATTGTACAGTGTGACCATTGTACCGATGGACTCCTGTTCTCATAGACTCATTAGTCGTACAGCTATTAGCATCCACTCTGATGTCCATGTGGGATGCTGATACATTCCCTTTGTTGCCTTTTGCTGTTTGTTTTGCTTAGGGATCTTTTCTGAGCTCTTATCATCCTTCTTGTAAGAAAATCTTGTGTGAATCCCCGTGAGCCCCGCCTGACACTCCAGAACGAGAGCTCATGCCATGTCTATCCCCATTAGCTTGTGCACAGGGGCACATTCATTTGTCAAGTGTTCAGACTAAGACAACAACCTTTACTTAACACTCTGCTTGGTAGAGAAAGAGCAGTCTTGCAAATGACAAAACAAATTGAAGATCATTTTGTTTTTTATTCCTATGGTAGTATCATTTTAGATAAATTCATGAACATTAATAAAATGCTAATATTTTATCAAAACTGTTCCAGCTTTAACTATGCATGAAATTCCCCAAGAAATACATGCAAAATGCATCTAAAGCATTTAAACCCTTCAAATTAAAACTCCTAATTTATATTATGTAGAGAAAAATATAACAAATGTAAATTTTTATGATAATCTTTCATTCTTTGGGAATATTCATTAAGCTAAGAAATATTATTTTTTATATTCAAATCTACTTTAATTTAATAACCAACTCCAAATTCCCTAAATAAGTTGTGTGAAATTTTGACTTAATAAAAATTCATCATGCTAAGAACTGAAAAAATCAGTTGTACTTGGATGGTTTCCGAGCCCTCGTGATTGTATGTCCTGGATATTCTGCATCATCCATAAAGATAGAAAGAAGAGAGAAAACCCCAAGTCACAGGGTGATGTCACCCAGAGTTCCTGTTCCTACTAGGCCCCCACCCACTTCCCTCCACATGAGCTGAAAGTCCTAACCCAGGACCGTG
>CAJQZJ010033660.1:3296254-3307083 GCA_907164525.1 Lophiomys imhausi | reverse complement strand
ACACACACACACACACACACACACACACACACACACACACACACACATATATATAATCTATTTTAATTGAAAATACAGCCTAAGACCATATGGGATTTAAGTATTCTCCTCTACATTTGACATAAATTTATTAATTGATTAAAATAGGTTTATTTGTGTTGTTCTGGCTTTTTTGGATTAGGTTGGTCTCAAACTCAAAAGGAACCTATCTGTCTCTGTTTTGTCTCCCACGTTTTGGGGCCAAATGCATGAATTTATATATTTTTTTCTTTCCTTTTCTCCTTTCTTTGGAGATTTGGTTTCTATGTGGATATACCTATTCTTATTGAGACAGGGTTTCTCTTTGTAGCTTGGGCTGTCTTGATTTGTTCTGTAGAGCTTTGTAGATTAGAATGGCCTCGAACACACAAGGAAACTGTTTTTTCCTTATCTCCCAAGTTTTGTGATCAAGGAATGAATTTAAATAATTGAATTACCCTTATTAAACAATAACATTAATTAAACCATTTTGTATTAGAGTTCCAATTCTCCCATGGAGGCCCCATTCTTAAGGAGATTGGTGTATAATAGCATGATATGCTATTTTATGTAAGCTTTTCTTAACTCTTGTCTGTGGGTGGCATGTAGTTTGCATGTTCTGCCCCAGCCTAACTCTGGGTCCTTATATTGATTAACAGAATCTCTCTCTCTCTCTCTCTCTCTCTCTCTCTCTCTCTCTCTTCAAGAAAAGATTTCTCTGTGTATCCTTGTCCTGGACTCACTTTGTAGACAAGGCTATCCTTAAACTCATAGAGATCAGCCTGCCTCTGCCTCCCAAGTGCTGGGATTAAGGGCATGCACCATCACACCCAGCAATTAACATATCTCTTTTAGGGGCAAAAATGCCTTTTGAAACCAGTTCTTCTGTGAGAGCCCCACACCTAAGAAGACTGGTTTGTGACCCCTTTCTCTTTACGTAAATTTAGGATTATGTATATTTATCCATTAGATCAGTAAGGACATTATTAAACATAACATCAAGGGGGGAAATGTGTCATTTTTGAATTCTAGGCTGTCTTTAGGAAGCAGCCTTATCTCCTCAGCAGGGTTCCTGCACTGCCTTCATTATTTAAACCAGGCTGGTCTAGAATTCAGAGATTTTCCTGGTTCTTCCTGTAGTGTGATGAGATTAAGGGCATGTGCCAGTACCACCCTGCTCAAATATTTCACTTAAATCCCAGATATTAGTAATTCTGTAACCCAGAGATCAACTTTGAACTGTAGTGACAATTCAAAATCTGCCCCAAATCTTCAAAAATCTCTTATGTTTTAGCAACGCCAAATCAGAAAAATAGCCTTTCTACATCCCAATATAGGAAAATCAAAGACATCTAAACAAAAATCAACTAAAGAAACAACATTCCAAAAGTCTTGGTCTAACCATGCCATCCCATGCTGCAATTAAAGCTCTGTTCATTATTCCTTGGAATCTAGTTGTGACTGTATTTCACTGGTGGGTGTCCCAGAAAGCCCTGAGGAGCACCTAGTAGCCAGGGAGCTCTGAGCACCAACCGCCATCAATTTCGTATAATCTATTGGGAAGGGCCTCCCTCCTTTCTCCTTTATCATTGTTGACAATTTAGCATTCCATCTGTAAGTTATTTCCTTTAAGCCCATCCTAGTCGAACTTTCTCAAAAAAGATACACAGAACCACAATTGTCAGGGTAAAAATAATTTGCAAACTTGGAGAAACAAACTCATTTGGAATCCAAAAGTATTGAGGCATTATGAATTCCTCCATTTTTATAATCTAGATGGTTAATTTTGCTCTCAGGCCCTGTTTAGAAGGCTGCCAGTTTTTTAGTACATAAGGAGACCTAAACTTTCCACCTTTGCTGCAAGGCAGTAGCTTTTGTTAAGGGAGCTGTTCCTTTGAAACATATTTGGGTTCAACTCCCTGCTCTTTGGCTAGGAAACTACCTTTTACCCGAGTCTTCTCAGGCTGTAAGCATGGATTCCAATTGCTATAGTTGGGCATCATTTGTAGGAATAATTAATTAAATTATTAACCAGTATTTGTATTGTATTTAATTGGTTGGCAGTGTTAATCCTTAACCTGCCATTATAAATAAACACACAGAGACCTGATGAAATTTAACAAGCCTTGGCCTGAACTGAGCAATCGTGGCCCATCTAAGGTAGCTCTTAATTATATTCCCAAAATATGATCCCATATATACATTTGTCCCTTGGGCTGTTATTCCCCATGTTATGCTAATATTCCAGGCCATGTAGAATGATCTTCTTTTATCTACTCCATCGCCTGTGTCCTCCTTCCTGCTCCAGCTGCTTGTCCTTCTAACCTCTGCTGGAAGCTTCTTCTACTTCATCAACCTCTCTGCTTCAGAAGCCTGCACACCTTAGTCCCTCCTACATCTGTCTTTGCCCAATATCAAGCCTCAGCATTTATTCAACCAATCAGAGAATGCCTCAGAAGGTGCGGGAACCAGATCTCAGCATTGAAATCAGCCCTTGTTAAACCTTCCCCAACACAGGGGTCAGAAAGAGGATGATGTTATCATTAGTCTATTTCCTGCTGATTAGGGTCATCAAATTCCTTGGGGCAAGTTGGTTCTTTGTTATCAGGGTATCTAATTTCTGCTTCTTGTTCTTCATTCCACAGGACTACTTAACAAACCATGACCAACAACCACCAACAGCAGCCAACAACAACCAACAAACAACAAACAACCCACTCTGCTTCTTGGGCCTCCAGCATTTACATACCCTCTAAAAATTCCCCAGAATTCCAAACATCACACAATTTCAAAAACTATCTGCAAGTTGTAAAATCACACCCCTACTAGAGCATGAGGCAAATCATAGGCAGCTGTGTGGACAGCCTGAAGCAGCCCCATATCCCACACCTGGGATTAACAGGAAAACATATTCTTAAAATATTTCTGTGTTTTTAAAAGAAAGCAAATTTCAAAATTCTCACTACATATGTGTGTTTGTGTGTGTGTGTGTGTCTCGGTGTGGTATTGATTGAGAGTGTGTGTGTCTCTATGTGTGTGCCTGTGTCTGTGTCTGTGAGTAAATCTATGTATGTATCTGTGTGTGAGTATGTATGTATTTGACTGTGTGTGTGTGTGTGTGTGTGTGTGTGTGTGTGTGTATGTGCTCACATGTGCATGGCTGTGAGTATGTGTGTGGGCTTTTGAGTACTCAGTAATTCTTTAGAGTAGTACTTTCTGTTTAAATGCCTGTTGAAAAGGATGTACCCCCTACAGACTGATTAAAAATCATTCCTCCAAGTCAAAAGACGGAGATGCCTAAAAGTACTTGCCATAGATGTATGCTTGAGGATGTTGTGTCTCCTGTAGAGAGCACAGGAACAGTAGAGAGTTGGGGCTGCAGAAACCAGCTCCTGCATTTCTTTTCACATAGGAACAGCAATGCAGATCATCAATAAACAAGTCAGGTGCTGATGGCATTTTGCACATCATAAAGGAATCACTGTGATATTGTGCAAATAATTTTCCTTTCTTCTTTCCATATCATGTAGAGGTTTAGCACCCTTTGAGTGCAATTTCAACAAAAAGATTATTCTTTTGTTTTCTTTCTAATGGTAAGAATGCTAAGAGGTTTCTGTTCTTTCTTCCTGGATCTGTAACTAAATGTCAGGTGACTTTATCCATAGTATCTCACATGGAGGAGTAGGCACCTCAGAATGATACCACAGTTGTGCAGAAATTCCTGGATTTTCCTTCAGACACATATCTTACCATCTACTCTGACATATCTGGGACATCTGTGTGGCCAAGATAGACTTTTCTAGTGTTTCTTAACCTTTGCTGTCATAGAATGCCTTCTCTTTCAGGATCTGAACTCTGTCCTTTCCTGGTGGCAATGACAAGGATGGTAAGAAATTCATCCTTGCCACACAGAGACCCATGTCGAAGCTCAGCACTCAAAGAAATCTATCTTGACTGGAATAGTACAGGGCAGAACCTTCAGTGGAGGAGATCCAGGAAGAGTCTGTGAACATTTTAGGGCCTCTGCTTTTATCTGTCTTTAAAGACAAAAGTATCAATTATTTTGTTTGTCACTTGTGTCCAAGAGACTGCTTCACTATCATTGACACCTCACACCATTTAAATCAATGGAACCTGTCATACTCAACTCAGGCAGAGGAAGCTATGAATAGCACCATTGCTGAGACCTCTCTCACAGATTCTGTTCAGTCCAAATCCTGACCAGTACCTGAACAGATTGGCTTTCGGTGGCTTTACACAGGCCTCATGGGTGACTACCATGGCCCAGGTTCTTACTGACTGCACTAGACAAAGCCGTGTCCCTAATTCAGCATCTCTCCTCAGTGTTCTCCACCCTACCCTGTCCTGTTTACTGTCATCAGGAGTGGGGATTAAGCAGATTATCTCAAAAGATACCACCATGAGTGGAGGCTCCACATAAATACATTATGGTGGGAAAACCCATGCTGAGCATGGTTGTACAGTCCTGAGTTCATTCCTCAGAAATGGAAGTCACCTGGATCTCAGGAGAGACTTCAAAAACTCCAAGATTAACTTTAAATGCATGCTCACACTAATCTTAAGTTGATCCACAACTCTACTCACAAGGAAACCTGGTGAAGGAAAATGAGTCACAGATGGAGTCGGACTCACATACACTAAAATCCTCCCCCCTTGGGAGGCTCCAGTGGACCTCACCTTACTATGTAGTGCAGTGTCTGGAGTTCAGCAACTTTAGGGAAAAAAAAACCAAAATGACAAAGAAAGAAGCCTGCAGGAGATAGGATGAAGGGGAAGTAAGGAAGGAAGAAGAAAGGAAAGGAAAGAAGAAATAAATGAGAGAAGGAAGGAAGAAGAAAGGGAGGTAAAAAATAAGACTATTACTGAAGCTAGGCATCTTTCCCTGTGCCTCATTGTGGGCACAGCCCGGATCACAGACATAATCTCACAGCATAGTTTATTTAGTTAAATGAGACAACAAAGCTGAAGTCACTTTTCCAGCCCTCACACCTCTCACAGGCATGGAGTGAATGGCTGTCAGAGTAATTCTGTGTCTTTGGGACCCAGCACAGAGTAGAATTGTGAGTGAGCAGAAAAACGTGATCCAAACAACAGCCTGTTACTGTAGCTAAAGACTCTAAGTTTACTCAGAAATACTCAGTGCCAGTGACTGGTGAGCATCAGAGGAGCTAGGCTGGAGTCAGCTAACATGGAAAGTGAGATTTGATTTTTATCTTTTGATGAATTAAAAAAAAATCACTGGAAAACTTAAGATTGGTGTGAGCGTGAGTTTAAAGTTAATCTTGGAGTTTTGAAGTCTCTCCTGAAATCCAGGGCATTTCTTTCTTTGATGAGAGTGGTGACTTTCATTTCTGAGAATGAACTCAGGACTGTACAGCCATGGTCAGCATGGGTCTTCCCACCATAATGCGTTTATGTGGAGCCTCCACTCATGGTGGTATCTTTTGAGATAATCTGCTTAATCCCCACTCCTGATAAGAATGCTACTCACAGACACTCTGTCTAGAATAAACCATGGAGGGTAATATCTGAGAGTCATCCTCCAGGATTCATAGCACATACAGCAGTACCACAACCCTGACCTAAAAAAAAAAAAATAACACCCCTCAGGATAACCCCTCTGTTCATTGTGCAGACGCAGGCACTGGGGGTCTCTTATCTTTCCACCAACTGGAATTCCAGACCCCCACAAGATTGATCAAGGTAAATTCTACTCAGCAGACACTCTCTTAAACATGTGAATGGTGTCCTGAATACCCCAAGGGTTTATAAAGCACAGATTTCTGAGAAACTGTCACAGCAAAAGCAGTGACAGATATGCAGACTGGGCCCTGAGTTACAGGGCACTGAAAATCAGCTTGGAAAAGAAAATGGCCCTTAGTTCTTAAGAATCATCATGGCTAGCAATGTGATGGTTGTAAATGTGTCTTGTAGATGTATTAATGATAAGAAGCTGAGTGTAGGGATTCTCTGACACATTTCAAGTTTCGTCAATATTTGAAAGTGTTCTAAATATTAAAACATGCTTCAAAAGGGTGGGGATGGTAGCATGGGCCTTTCTGGATGTGTGCTGATTGTAATATGTGAACTGTTGGGGAACAGCTGTAGGTCTCATGTCTTCTTCGTGAAGAACAGTAAGATTTAATCTTGAGAGAATGAGATTGACCTCCTAGAGTAGATATTTAAAAGGTCTAATGACTGTGAGGGATAAACTTAGGGGAAATACAGTTTTTTCAATAATGTATAAAGAAAAACTCAGTTTTACAGATATTGCTAATTAGGTCTGATCCTCTAGTTACCATATGTTTTTGCTCAATATCACCTTGAGATATTCTTGACTATCTAAGTTTAACTTCCTCAACAATTAAAAAGGTATCATTTTTTTTGCATCACTATTTCCAGTATAGTATTTTAATTACTTCTGAGCATCTTTTCTTTGTATTCTGTCTTCTCACCTACTCCCAGCATAAACACAACGAAGGCTACATCTCAACCCTAATACCTACAGAAATAGTTTATCCATCACAAGTTCTTAGGGTTTGCTGAGGGCCTACATAAATGGAGCCACACACTCCAGGGTTGCCCTTCCATGTGCTCGTGCTTGCTGTCTGTGTGGGCGAACATGATTCTTAGGAATCAAAGCTATTTCCCCACCAGGCTCCTTATTTCCCACTTGCTGAAATCCTCCAGATGTGAATGCTTCCAAGGGTATAATGTTGGAGACCATTCTGTGTGCAGGATGTACTTTTCTGTCTCCCCACTTGCCTCCTAACTGTTAAGATACACTAGTGCTATTGGGGTTACCACTGTCTGGCCTTGGGAAGGCTGAAAGTTAAGTAAATCACCCTCAGTCTGGGTCAGTGATCAGCTGGCCTGGCTGAGAAGTCAGATGACTGTCAGGCCCAGGTGGCTTTGTTCTTAGTCTGGGCTCCATATTACATCAATGTCAGAGAAACATCTCAAAGTACAGATGTATCCACCTTAAGGAAAATATTTAATTCTATGCTTGCCTGGATCACAGTAGTTTCTCAGTGTGATAGCCTACTGGGGTCACTAACACCAGTCAGGCATTATCTGAATGAGAAGAGGATTGTTTTTAAATTGAATTCTCAAGGAAGCACTCCTTTGGTCTTAGTCCTCCTATATCTATGAGAAGTGCTTCATCCTGAATTTAATGATTTTAGTCTGTTTGCAGATTGAAAATAATCACACAGTGTCCATACATCAGAGGGTAAGACAAAGATAATTTAAAAATTATTTAACAATTTACACAATTTCTTTAAAATGAAACCACAGTCAAGTACCACTTATATATTAGATAAAGCAACACCTAGTCTAGTCCTTTGTCCTGGTGGAATCACTGAGACCCAGCAGTTGGTTGTAGGTCCTCAAAAATTATAAAAAAATTCCACAAATGACACAAGGAGCACAAATCATAAGACAAAGAAGCAAGTTTTGCCTTTCCCTTCTCTGATTTGCACAAATCTTGACCTGCTTGTCACCTTTGAATATTGGAAAAAAATGTTTTACATCAAAAACAATATGAAATTTTAAGTCTGCTTCATTGTAATGTCAGGTGACCCAAAATTACTTAATGTGCATAAGCCTTGTACACACACCATACGTCAAATTGGTGTTATCTGGGAACCGAACAACACCCACTGCTTCCAAACGACTGAGTTGGATCACATTGCACCTCTTGTGAGCCAAATATTCGACTCATGGGAACTCAGGACCTTGGAATAACCCAGTAAGCAGAGAGCACTTCAGTTCCATTGGTGGGGTTAGCATTCATTTTCAAAGATATTTTTCCAATTTCTCTTTGCTATTTATACTCTTCAAATTTCAAGTTTTGGTAAAGAGGCCAGGAGTTACCTGCATCTGCAGGAGCTCTGTCAAATCCACTGGGTTTAGGCTCTTCTCACTGCCTCTTCCCCAGGTAGAATGGGAATGGCTGGCTAGCAAATGCCACATTTGTATCTGCTCATCTCTGTGTCCACTTTCTGTCCAGTTAACCCCTAAATATATTTTTATAACACTTAACTGAAGATAATTATCATTGTACTTATATCAGAGCAAAACTTGTGCATGAAGGATGATGGGGAGGGAACCTCTGCACAGGACTCTGACTCTCTGATCTCTTCCCTTCCTGACTCCCAGAAACATCTTTAATGTGAAATTAAAGTAATGGTACCTTCCTGGGAGTATTAGGGTCACCCAAGATGGTGCTTGTGATATTTGAACGTTTAACAGTGAAGCTCAAGGAATGTTAGATATTTTTCATTCTGATTCTTTGTTATTTGTCCTGTAATTTGAAACGATGAAATGTACACTGCCACCTATGGGTCTTCACAGAGTTAGGCAAGTGCTTGGACTTCTGAGATCCAGTAGGGGCTTGATTACTTCTGTTTCTCAAGGAGGTCATCAGACTGTTCCCTTCCATAGAAGTTCATGTACGTCTTCATATGGACACAGCTCTTTTGTACATGATGGAGCTGGCTCTGGAGACAGTGTTGTGTGAGCTGGCCTGCCTGCTCTCTCCAGAGATTACCATCCCCCATGTAGGGGACTTTGGGATGATCAGGAATAAGGACTTGGAATGCAGAGAGAGCTTTCTAGCAGGAAGTATATGAAAGGAATTATTGGCTATTTGTAAACAGTTTTATGGTGAATAATGCCTGACCCTGTCTCCAATATTTTATCAACTCTTCTTTCTTCTTCCTTTCCTTCCTCCTCCTCCTTCTTTTGCCTACCCCCATCCATCCCTTTCTCTTTCCTTTTTCCCTTTCTCTAGCAACTCTAATGTCTTGATTGGCATCTTTTTTTATAATCTTTATATCATATCTTCAAAAATCCCATCTAAGCAGAGCTTTCAATGCTTCTTACAACTTTGTTATGTTGTTCTGTCATTTTCCTTTGGCTTAACCACATCCTAATATCCTTTGACCCCGGTTTTAAGAGTTACTTAATTAGAATTGTGTTGGTAAAGCCATGCAAGCACCTCACACTCTGACCATCTCAGTGTGATTCTCTCAATTACTAAGAGATCACTGTGGGAATCTGCAAGCAAAACTGGTTCTTTCTCTTGTGCTTGGTTCCTATAAATGGTCTGCCGGACTTTTTTAGGCACACAAATGCTGTAGAGTGTTGTGTTCTGTGAAGAATTTCACATTTTTCACGTGATTAAGTGACCCTCTGTATCCCTGCTCATGTTCTTTGCACACATTTTTTTCTGTGTGTTAGTAGCAGCTTCTACTGTCCAGTTAATGCATGAAGGGGCTTCTCCCTACTTTACATGTGGAATGTCCGTGTTGAATGCAGCATAGTACTACACGCTTACCCAAGCTTTGAACTTTTAAATATTTATTTCATGTGTAACTCTTAGTGTCTTCATGCAAGTATGCACTAAGTGTGTGCAGAGTCCCTAGGAGGCCAGAAGAGAGCACTGGGTCTCCTGAAACTGGATTTCCAGGTGTGTATAAGCTTCCTGATAAGAGTGCTGGAAACTGAACGCAGGCCCATTGCAGGAACAAATTCTTTTAGCTTCCAGGCCATCTCTGCAATCCAGCCTCTGCATGTTATCGGAGATACTTGTGACATGTACCTTTCATAAGACTATCCAGACAGCCTGTTTGGTCCTTCTGGCTTTCTCTTTGATCTGTTTTGTTTACTCTCTTCCATTTTCTTCCTTCACCCTTTCTTGTAGATTCACAGAGTACATTTTATGGTTACATTGTATCTCCTTTGGTCTTTGATCATCTGTGATTTTGTTTTGTTGTTACTTTAAGGCTGTATGTTGCATCTTTACAGTGTAATCCTCTGCTCTGGTGTGAGCTTGCTTAAGGGAATCTGCTTTGGTTTGTTTACATTTTGTTTGTTTGTTTTATTGTCATTATGAATCTTCTTCTTTATGTCTGCAGTTTTTAGTTGAAGCTGTTGGAAATTTATTTGGATTAGATGACTGCTAGATATTTTGGATCTCCAAAATATCCTTAACTGCTTTCAGATGAGGCTTCTTGGGTGGAACAGTGGACCCCAACACTTTACAGATATTGTATCTAAGGCTGGATGTTGGATGGGGCATTTAGGATATAGTTGCTCCTCAGGGTTTAATTCTATATGCCTCTTTATTGGGGTTTTACACCAGCTTGAATCTAGATTAATTTCTGTTGCATTTGTGATAGGAAAAAAAAAAAAAAAACAAAGCTTCTCCTAGCTTCTGTTTCAGGACACTCAGACAACCTGCGCCTTCTGTCAGAAGAGATGAAGTTTGCTGTGATATTCAACTGGTTAAGTCAGAGTACAGGATAACATTTTCCCATCGTTTACACCATCAAACGTGCTTTCAATCTTTTAGTCCGTTTTGTGTCAATGTTATGTGACACATAACAGATGTAACCTATGAAGAGGAAAGGGTTATTTTGGTTGGGGCTTTTAGAGGTATCTGTCTGTAGTTACCTGATCCTGTTGCTTTGAGCCAGCAGGGAGGAAGAATATCTTGGTGTGAATGTGTGTGTGGGGGGGGGGAGCCTGTTCATCTCTCACAAACTGAGACCAGAGGTCTACTGCCCAGTAGCTCCTGAATCAAGGCTACCCCCAATAATGCACTTCCCTCTCCCTAAGATCCACCCCTAAAGGTTCCACCACCTCCAATAGTGCCATAGAGTGCAAACAAACCTTAATGAGTGACCTCTTAGGGACACTTCAAGTACAAACTAATCAGTGCCTTTAAGTCAGTTTGTAGTGTGTGTGTGTGTGTGTGTGTGTGTGTGTGTGTGTGTGTGTGTGTG
>CAJQZJ010033660.1:3279535-3296244 GCA_907164525.1 Lophiomys imhausi | reverse complement strand
TTTTTTTTTTTTTTGGTCAGAAGAAATTGTAGAGGGTACTGCAGAGCCAATGGCTTGTGGTCATTTTTATCTGTATCTATCCTGTCAACAAGAAAGACATACTAGGGTAGTGCTTGCAAACATTCTCTTAATCTACTTGCAGTGCATACCTGTATGTAACAATGAACCTCAGAGAATCTTTCTGTTCATTTTCTCAGTAACTTCTCATGACAATAATATTTAATATATGTACAATGAATATATATCATAAAACAGTATATAGCACATAGTGTATTATCAATTACTTTTAGACAAGGAAATAAATAAGCACTGTTGTTGCAAAATAAGTTTACAGATTGTTCTATATCTTTCTCAGTCACTTTAGTAACTATACTCCACTTTAAGGGCCAGCCAGTTCTAACAGACTTTTATTTTTCCCAGTTTTATTTTATTTTGGAAATTTGAAATAGTGTGAACCTGTGCATATAAAAATTGCCTCATTTTCTTAAAATCTCAATAATGCTTGACAACTAAGACTTGAGAGCTGACATAATATACAAGCAATGTACCAACCAGGGTAACCTGCAGCTGACTGAATCACACAAACTTCTGATGGCCTTTACTTTCTATTCAGACTTGGAACCTGGGAGTTGGACCATCATCCACATGAGACAGTAGGTCTCTGGAGCAGAGGCACAAGTGACTGACAGGGCTGGGATCCCAGAGCACTCTGTGCTAATTGACCATAAACACTGGCCTTGGCTGCTCACAACACTCAACGTTGACCTTTTCATTTTGATTTGAGCAAACTTCACCCTTCTACTTGGAGATTCATATCACTCCCAATCCCACTTAGTTCTCATTGTTTCTCAGGACTCTGCATGCGGATGCTACTTAGATGGCTCCTCATCCCCGGGGTCCCTTGGCTGGAGAGAGATTCTGGGGTAAAAATCATTGAGGACACACATCCCAGGACCCTCAGCATGTTGTCACCTTTGCGCCCTGTCAGCATTTCCCCTTTTCTTTTTTTTTTTTTTTACTTTATTTTTTATTTCTTCAAGTTACATCTCAATTGAAATCCCCTCCCTACCCCGCCTCCAGTCCCACCCTCCCACCCTCTTCCGCCTCAACCCACCCATCCCCTTCCTTTTTTTTTAAGTTTAAGATATATCTTTTCCCCCCAACAGCTCCCCCTTTCAGTCCAACAAATGGCTCTTACTCTTATAATAATAAATACAATACAAAACAACAGAGGTAATTAGGCCAAAATTATGAGAGTTATATGGCTTGGCATACAATCCCAATGTCCAGTCTATATGTATTTGGCACCTGACTTCAACATTCTACTGTCGATCTATCTCCATGAGTTTAAAGTTCTATATCCAACTCAACTTTCATCACAATTTAAAAAGCATCTTCTTAGAACACCCTCTTGATTCCCAAACAACTCAAAATTTAACTATGAGACTCTAGCTATCTATTCTTCAACCACCTCAGAGACCTGAGAGGGACAAATATATCTGATTATATAGGAAGTGCAGGGCTGCAGCTTCCCAAACTAAGAAATGACATACCAGTGGCTGCCTGGACAGCTCCCATTTTCTCTCCATACATTACAGCATCAATCTTCAGTCATTTGGCCCCATTTCTCTGACAGACATTGATTGTAGAGCAGGGGTTATGAAGGACTCGCCTACCCTGTCTTGGCAGAGCTAGGCTGTCGACTTACCTGCTTCCAAGTTTTGTCCTTTTTGGACAGCAGTCTGTCTACAGTTGAAGCAAGGGGTTTTTCTACCCTGTCTTGGCAGAGTTAGGCTGTCGACTTCCCCGCTACCAAGTTTTGTCCTTTTTGGACAGCAGTCTGTCTGCAGTTGGTGCAAGGGGTTTTTTCATGCCAAGAGAAAGGCTTGCCACCAATTCAACCATCTTACAGTGGAGGTTCTTCGATGCTTATCCTCTATTTGGAGTAGAATAGGGTTGCCGTCAGGCGCTGATATGTCTTGATATAAAAAAAAATCTTGATTTAAGATAACATCTTTGAATGCCATATTCTGCAGATCTCAAGGGGTTTTTGAAGATGCCCTATCCATCTCTTGTATTTAGATAAGCAAATGTTGCTTGTCTCTTAGCAACTTGATTACTGGGTAGTTTAGAGAATATCTGTGGTAGACTGTCATAGTAGCCAACAAAGAGACATGTTTGCATGACTAGGAGTTTGTTTTAACTATCCTAGACCGTTTTAGACGGTTGGTATCAAGAGGTCAGAGCTTCACATTTTATTTTTAAGTATCTCTAGGTATGATATCATTGGGAAGCATTATCTTTAAATTTGTATCAATATACAAAGATCTATTCAATTGTGGTTAAATATACTCTTAATTATGTATCAATATACCAAGATCAATGCTTATGTAGCCCAATATAATCTTAATATTACGTCCATATGCAAGGGTCAATACCATTGTGGCCAACTATAATCTTAATTTTGTATCAATATACAAAGATCAATACCAATGTAATCCAATACAATCTTATTTTTGCACAATAAACAATGGTCAATACCACTTTAGCCAAATAAACTACTAATTTTGTATCAATATACAAAGGTATAAGGGCATATTCAATAATCTGCCCCTTCTTCTTGGACCTTCCTGTGCTATGTCTATATCTCATTTTTCTCAAGCCCATGCACTCCTACATAGGAGAGGAAGAAGGATACAGAAAAGGAAAAGTAGGAATTCCCTGGGGCTAACCTCCAAAACCCATTAAGACAGGACCATTTATCAGCTTGTAGACTCTTCCCCTACATTACAGAGTTTTCAGTTATCCTTCAAATAACCAAAAAGATGGGCGTAGAAACACCCTCCCCACCCTCTGGGCATGGGACGTCGCTCTCTTAAAGTGACTTCCTGCTGATTTGGGTCGTAGTAGACCTGTTTGGGGCCCCAACCCAAATGGGAAAAATGATTAAAAATGTTAGTACAGTCATTTTATGTTCAGTCCTTCTGTTCTCAGCTGTTTAGATGACCTAAGGGGTTTGTAGGCAGAAGCTGATCTTGCAGGCTTCACTGAGGTTCCGGCCGGGGCATTGTGTAGAGCTGAAAGGTCCCAGCGACACTGGATTGCAGTGGTGGTTGCAGGCCCCCGATGGAGACAGCTATTGAGGAAGTCTGCCAGGCAGAATCAACTGGGTCACTCATCCTCCTTGGTGCCTGATTCTGCTCTCTGCTGAGGATTCCGCTGTCCGCCGTCCCCGGGCTCCCCTAATGGACACTTCGATTCTCCTGGAACGATAAGAGCAGAGCCCTGCCCCAATCCCAACCCTACGACAATTGCCCACTTTTTTTTTTTTTCTGGGGGGGGATGGGGGGTGCTAGGTAGTACTTCTCCTGAAGCAAATTTGGCCTTCTGACAACATACAAAGCGTTATCTTTCAATCCGGGTTAAAGAAGAAATCATTCTGTCACCTTGGAGCTAAACCAGCTCTAGTGTATATATTTTGAGATCCCAAAGGACAATCTGCCTGCATCGAGAAGGCCTTTTGTAAGTAGCCTCCAAACCTAGGTCCCTCCAAATCCCATGTGTGTGTCTCTGAACTCTAATTATTGGGAACAGGGACCTGTGTTTCTCATCTGAAGGGATCAAAGATGTGTTCCACCACTCCTGGATCGAAGTCTTTCTCTATTTAGAGTTTACCCTGCATCAGGCTGACCCTGAACTCCGGGATGTGCCTCTTTCTGTCTCCAGTGTGCTGGGAGCTGGGACCAAGGGTGTACTCTTCTTGAATGGTGGGACCAAGAGTATGCACCCTCACCACCCCGCTCCGTATGACTCCAGAGTACATAAGACCACCAACTCTAAGGTGCCCCCCCACCCCGTCTCCGCTGAAGTCAAAGGCATGGGCCAATACCACAATTCTCTTGTATTTTACCTTAGCTCCACGTCTTCTCTACACCTGGAGGTCTGCAAATCCAGGCCGAATGGCTGTATCCTCTGTTCCATTCACAGTGTTTCAGCCCTGCCCCCTGCCTTTTTTTTTTTTCTTCTAGTTAATAAATTTATTTGTTTGTTGCTTCAGGTTACATCCTTATCATATTGTCCTCTTTTCCCGCTTCCCAGCCCCACCCTCCCATGCTCTACCCCCTGACCCTTCCGTCTTGTTCCTCTGGGGTGGAGTGTCCCTGCCTAACAGTCTCTCACCACAGATCAGGAGTCATATGAGGGCCAAGCGCCTCTTCATTCACCGGGGGCCTAAGAGGCAGTACTGCCAGTGACTGGTGTCTCATTGCTACTGGGGGAATACTAAAAAAAAAGACCAACAAACACACAAACCCACAAAAACAAAGAATATCAACAAAAAAAAAGAGAGGAAAAAGAGAAGGGAAAAGGAAAGAGAAAAAAAGAAAAAAAGAAGGAAAAAGAAAAAGATAAAAAAAAAATTATGTCCTTGTTCCTTTTGATGTGTTGGTTGTAGTACAGATATCCTGTACGAAATAGTTAAAATCCTACTATAAGTGAATAGATGCCATGTGCATCCTTCTGAGACTGGGTTAGCTCACTCAGGATGAGCTCCTCTAGATCCATCCATTTGGTTGCAAATTGCATGATTTCATTGTTTCTGATAGCTGAGTAATATTCCATTGTATAGATGTACCACAATTTTTTAATCCATTCTTCAGTTGAGGGACATCTGGGTTGTTTCCAGTTTCTAGCTATTACAAATAAGGCTGCTATGAACATAGATGAGGAGACTTCCCTATGTCTCCGTGAGAGGTCCTTTGGGTGTATACCCAGAAGTGGTATGGCTGGGTCTTGAGGCAAGGTTATTCCTAGATTTCTAAGATATCGCCAGACAGACCTCCATAGTGGTTGCACAAGCCTGCACTCCCACCAGCAATGGAGTAGGGTACCCCTTTCTCCACACCCTCGCCAGCATGCACTATCATTTGAGCTCTTTATTTTAGCCATTCTAACAGGTGTTAGGTGGAATCTCAGGGTAGTCTTGAGTTGCATTTCTCTGATGATTAAGGATGTTGAACATTTCTTCAAGTGTCTCTCAGCCCTTAGGGATTCCTCCTTTGTGAATTCTCTATTTAGCTCCATCTCCCATTTTTTGATTGGATTCTTTGGTTTCTTGGCATTTAGTTTCTTGAGTTCTTTGTAGATTTTAGATAATAGCCCTCTATCAGATGTGGGGTTGGTGAAGATTTTCTCCCAGTCTGTTGGTTGCCGTTTTGTTCGAATGACAGTATCCTTTGCTTTACAGAAACTTTTCAGTTTCATGAGGTCCCATTTATTGATTGTTGATCTCAGGTCCTGAGCTGTTGGTGTTCTGCTCAGGAAGTTGTCACCTGTGCCAATGAGTTCGAGGGTTTCTCCTACTTTTTCTTCTAGTATCTTTAGTGTGGCTGGCCTTATGTTAAGGTCTTTGATCCACTTGGAATTAAGTTTTGTACAAGGTGATGAATATGGGTCTAATTTCATTCTTTTGCAAGTGGACATCCAGTTGGACCAGCACCATTTGTTGAAGATGCTGTCCTTCTTCCATTGTGCGTTTTTGGCTTCTTTGTCAAAGATTAGTTGGCCATAGGTGTGTGGATCCATGTTTGGGTCTTCAATTCGATTCCATTGATCCACTGGTCTGTTTCTATACCAGTACCATGCTGTTTTTATTACTGTTGCTCTGTAGTACAGCTTGAAGTCTGGGATGGTGATACCTCCAGATGTTTTTTCATTGGACAGGATTGATTTAGCTATTCTGGGCTTTTTGTTGTTCCATATGAAGTTGAGACTAGCTTTTTCCAGGTCTATAAAGAATTGTGTTGGTATTTTGATAGGAATTGCATTAAATCTATATATTGCTTTTGGTAGGATAGCCATTTTTATTATGTTGATCTTACCTATCCATGAGCATGGGAGATCTTTCCATCTTCTAAAGGCCTCTTCCATTTCTTTCTTCAGGGGCTTGAAGTTCTTGTTATATAGGTCCTTTACATGCTTGGTTAGAGTTACCCCCAGGTATTTTATGTTGTTTGTGGCTATTGTGAAAGGGGTTGTTTCCCTTATTTCTTTCTCGGTATATTTGTTTGTTGTATAAAGAAGGGCTTCTGATTTTTTTGAGTTAATTTTGTATCCAGCCACCTTGCTGAAGTTGTTTATCAGCTGTAAGAGTTCTTTGGTGGAGTTTTTGGGGTCGCTTATGTATACTAACATATCATCTGCGAATAGGGATAATTTGACTTCTTCATTTCCAATTTTTATCCCTTTGATCTCCTTTAGTTGTCTTATTGCTCTAGCAAGGACTTCAAGTACTCTATTGAAGAGATATGGTGAAAGTGGACATCCTTGTCTTGTCCCTGAGTTTAGAGGAAATGCTTCAAGCTTCTCTCCATTTAATTTGATGTTGGCTACTGGCTTGCTGTATATTGCCTTTATTATTTCTAGGTATGGTCCTTGTATGCCCGTTCTCTCCAGAACTTTTAGCATGAAGGGGTGTTGGATTTTGTCAAATGCTTTTTCTGCATCTAGCTAGATTATCATGTGGTTTTTTTCTTTCAACTTGTTTATGTGGTGAATTACATTGATAGACTTTCGTATATTGAACCATCCCTGCATTCCAGGGATGAAGCCTACTTGATCATGGTGTATGATACTTTTGATGTGTTCTTGAATTCGGTTTGCTAGTATTTTATTAAGTATTTTTGCATCAATGTTCATGAGGGAGATTGGTCTGAAGTTCTCTTTCTTTGTTGGGTCTTTGTGTGGTTTAGGAATCAGAATGACAGTGGCCTCATAGAATGAGTTTGGCAGTGATCTTTCTGTTTCTATGTGGTGGAAGAGTTTGAAAAGTAATGGTGTTAGTTCCTCTTTGAAGGTCCGGTAGAATTCCGTGCTAAAGCCATCTGGCCCTGGGCTTTTTTTGGTTGGGAGATTATTAATGACTGTTTCTATTTCCTTAAGTGTTATTGGGCTGTTTAAGCTGTTAATCTGATTTTGATTTAGTTTTGGTAGGTGGAATTTATTGAGGAAATTGTCCATTTCGCTTAGGTTTTCAAATTTAGTGGAATATAGATTTTTAAAGTAATGCCCGAATATTTTCTGGATCTCCTCAATGTCTGTTGTTATTTCTCCCTTTTCATTTCTGATTTTGTTGATTTGGGTTCTTTCCCTTTGCCTTTTAGTTAATTTGGCTAGGGGTCTGTCTATTTTGTTGATTTTCTCAAAGAACCAACTCTTGGTTTCATTGATTCTTTGTATAGTTCTTTTTGATTCTAAGTTGTTGATTTCAGCTCTAAGTTTGATGATTTCCTGCCTTCTGCTCTTCTTGGGAGTGTTTGTTTCTTTTTTTTCCAATTCACCCAGCTTAGCTGTTAGTTCACTAATATGAGCTGTCACAATTTTCTTTTTGAAAGCACTTAGTGCTATGAACTTTCCTCGTAGCACAGCTTTCAATGTATCCCATTGGTTTGGGTATGTTGTGTCTTCATTGTCGTTGGATTTTAAGAAGTCTTTGATTTCCTTCCTTATTTCTTCCCTGACCCAGTGGTCATCCAGTAAGGAGCTGTTCAATTTCCATGTGTGTGTAGGCTTTCTGTTGATTCTTTTACTGTTGAAGACCAGCTTTATTCCGTGGTGGTCTGATAAGATACAAGGTGTTATTTCAATTTTCTTGTATCTACTGAGACTATCTTTGTGACCAATTATGTGGTCGATTTTGGAGAAGGTTCCGTGGGGTGCTGAGAAAAAGGTGTATTCCTTTGTGTTTGGGTGAAACGTTCTGTAGATATCTGTTAGGTCCATTTGGTTCATGATCTCTGTTAGTCTCAATATTTCTCTGTTTGTCTTCTGTCTTGATGATCTGTCCTTTGTTGTGAGTGGGGTGTTGAAGTCTCCCACTACTAATGTGTTGTGATCGACGTGCGCTTTAAGTTTTAGAAGTGTTTCTTTTATGAAAGTAGGTGCCTTTGTATTTGGGGCATAGATGTTCAGTATTGAAATTTCCTCTTGATGAATATTCCCTTTAATGAGTATATAGTGCCCTTCTTTGTCTTTCTTCATTAACTTCAGTTGGAAGTCTGTTTTGTTTGATATTAGGATGGCTACTCCAGCTTGCTTCCTGGGTCCATTTGCTTGGAAAACCTTTTCCCAGCCCTTTACTCTGAGGCAGTGTCTATCTTTCGTAGTTAGATGTGTCTCTTGTATACAGCATAAGGAAGGGTCTTGCTTGCGGATCCACTCTGTAAACCTATGTCTTTTTATTGGGGAGTTGAGTCCATTGATGTTGATGGATATTAGTGACCTGGGGTTGTTGTTATTTCCCATTAGTTTGGTATAGGTGGTGGTCCTGTTTCTCTTTTGGTTTAGTTGCTGATGGGTTTTCTATTCCCTTTGTTTTCTTGGGTGGAATTTTCTTCTCTGGGTTGGGATTTTCCTTCTAGGATTTTCTGTAGGGCTGGGTTTGTGGGTAGATATTGTTTAAATTTAATTTTGTCATGGAATATCTTGTTTTCTCCATCTATGTTGATAGAGAGTTTTGCTGGGTAAAGTAGTCTGGCTGGGCATCTATGATCTCTTAGGACTTGTAGTATATCTCACCAGGCCCTTCTAGCTTTTATCATTTCTGGGGAGAAGTCAGGTGTAATTCTGATGGGTCTGCCATTGTATGTGACTTGACCTTTTTCTCTTACAGCTTTTAATATTCTTTCTTTGTTCTGTACATTTGGGGTTTCAATTATTATGTGGCGAGAGGAGTTTCTTTTCTGGTCTAATCTGTTTGGTGTTCTGTATGCCTCTTGGATTTTTATTGGCATCTCTTTTTTCAGGTTTGGGAAGTTTTCCTCTATGATTTTGTTGAAGATATTTCCTGGACCTTGGAGTCGGGAGTCCTCTCTTTCCTCTATACCTATAATTCTTAGGTTCCGTCTTTTCATTGAGTCCTTGATTTCTTGGATGTTGTGGGTGAGAGATTTTTTAGCCTTCTCATTTTCTTTGGATGTTGTACTGATTTCTTCCACTGAATCTTCCATGCCTGAGATCCTGTCTTCCATCTCTTGCATCCTATTGTTGATACTCACATCCGTAGTTCCTGTTCTCTTCCCTTGGTTCTCCACTTCCTCTTTTAACTCTGACTGTGTTTGCTTTATTGTTTCTATTTCTATTTTCATGTCTTGTATGGTTTTGTTCGTTTTGTACATTTCCTTCTCCAGCTTGCTTGTTTTTGTATGAAAATCTTTCATGGCTTTTTCCTTTTCCTGTTCAAGCTCTGTCACCTTGGCTTGGAGCTCTTTAATGGTGTTGTTCCTTGTTTTGATTTGTAGAATTGTGGTTTCTTTGAATTCCTTCATAGATTTAAGTTCTTCTTGCAGGGACTCTATCACTTTCCATACTGCAGAATTGTCAATGTTTTCATGTGTTTCTGTTGGTGTGTGGTCATCCAAATTGGATGAGCTAGGGTGGTTCTGCTTTGTTGGAGTCATAATTCCTTGATTTCTATTTTTTTTTTTGACCTTTCGCCATTGGATGCATTTAGCTGTCTGTTTTCTGTGCTTGGAACCACAGTCAATGATTTGGTGCAGGGGACGAGTTACTTGGCTATCTGTCCTTGCTTACAGGGGGATTTCAAGGTCACTGTGGTTTTAATGGCCAGAGGCACTGTGATCTGGTGCAGCCTACCTATTCCCAGGTTGTGAATAATGGACCAGGCTTGTTTCACTGCTCCCAATTCAGACTTCTCTATGTTGCACTTTGAGTTATCAGCCTGTAATGGTTCTGATGGTATGGGCCTGTTTATGGGCCTGTTTGCCCAGGCACAGATTCTGTGGGCTTTGTTTGTAGTTCCGGAGGCTGACAGGGTCTGGCTCCACACCTGATATGTCTGGATTTTCCAGGATACAGCTATGGTCCCGATTTCTGGTTTCTCTCTAGTCTTCTCGCCACAGGGCTGGACCCTGTGCCTAATTCCCTTCTTGTCTGCGCCGCCACGGGTCCCGTGGGTACCCCAAGCCCCGGATCCTCCGGCTGCCTGAGTGCACCTCTCGTCCCAGCACCTCCGCCGTGGGTGCACGGACCCCTGGCCCCACCCACGCCTGTCTCTCTCCCCAGATGACCTGCCGTGGACTGGCGGGGATTTGTCCCTGCCCGCCGTACTCTCTCCCCAGCTGTGCTATAGTGTGTGTGCGAGATTTGGCCCCTCCCGCCTGCTTTTGTGTTCCCTGCTTCCTGCGCTCTCTCAGAACCTCCCGCCCTCCTGCTTCACGAGCGGCTGCGGACCACCCGCTGAGCCCCCTGTTTGTTCCTTGCTAAGGCTTCCACTATCTCGCAACCTTTTCTAAGTGGGTATAAGTTCAACCTGATGTGTGGGGAGCCCAATAGGACAGCGATCTATGGCCAAATGGACCCTGATTCTGCCTGCTGTAAGTTGGGATCGATCTTACCAGGCGCCTCACCAAATGGGAGTTCCCGAATCCCGCGTTTAGTGGCCTCCGTGTCTGTGAGAGATGGGGAGAGCCTTGCCCTGGGACTTTTAACAGTCCCTTGGGAGCTGTGAGTGTTCCGGGGGGGGGAGGGTCTAGCCCCTCCGGTTTTTGCACAATGCCCAATATCTCTGTGTTTCTTATGGCTCTTTTTTCCCCGCGTTCAGAATGCATCAGTGTAGGTCGCCGCCATCTTCGCTCCCCGCATTTCCCCTTTTCTATTCATGAGAGAACAGATGCCAGAGCCCAAGAGCTGAAAATCTGGTTTTGGGTATTACTAAAGACTGCATAATTAGATTCCATTCATCTTTTTCCAAAGGGTCAAGGGAGATTGATGAGAAACTGTCCTCTACAAACTGTTCACAGGCAAACACTCAGGATCTACAGTGTGCTATATTATGTGGGTATTTGAAGATTATCTATTTACATTTACTTATTTATTTATTGGTTTGTTTGTTTAGCTTAACTAAGAGGAGGCTATCAGGGAAGTCAATGTGTAAACAAACCCTAAAGGGCCCAGTTTTAGGATAAGTGCATCTAATGATCTAATAAGGGCTCAATCATTATGCACAGTCTGCTGAAAATGCCACCATTCCTTGGAGAATTTCAAACCCTACTTGCTAGCCTTGTGTCCCATTTGTTAATGAATATTAATGGTGGATTTTTCTGTACTATTGTATTTTCACTCTTCTTTTGGGCAGGAATTTAATATGACATCCATTTAGTCACTTCAACAGTTGGGTTAAAGGTTTGATGTGGTAGCCAATTAAGTCACTGGGTTGTGACCATAGGTATTTGCCAAATCAGAAGTCTTATAAGGAGAAATTCTGCAGCATAATTGGAACCATAGTCCATGTTCCCAGCCCTGAGTGTTAACTCTCCTACTGCCTGATGGACTCTTGCCCTGGGTATGGGCTGTGTGGGTGCTGTGCCCACAGTCCACAGTGCCTTTAAGGAAACATTTCTGCATGATCAGATGCCTGCCCTGTGCAGAATTCTCATACTAGAAGAACTCCTGTTTTGGATTCCCTATGGAGCAAAGGTTGTTTTCTTCAGCAAGAACTGAAGAGGGTTCAAGTCAATTCAGTAAGAGTTCATAAAGGCTTACTATGGACTTGTTCCTGCAGGAGACATGAGAGGGCTTTTACCAACTTCAGAAAAAGTGTCTGAAAGAACAGTTTAAGCAAACTGGCAGAAATAGAAATTGGGTTGAATATACCTTCATTTCAAATTTGTTTTCTACAGACATCAGATTTCTCTGTATTGGGGAATTTCATGCATCTGAGCCTTGAATGTTTGCACAGACTAGTTATCATTAGTCCATTTTTCATGATTCCACAACTTTTATGACATTGGCAATGGCTTACTTATATCAATGGTTTTGGATTCTCATTGATTGTAGCCAGAAGTAAATTTTCTATTAGACATTTAATTATATATTTTTGATTGTGTCATTACTCCTGCTACAAACTTTGAAAAGCCTAAAAGAATCATAGAGTTGGAGAGATGGCTCAGTGGTTGAGAACATTGGACCTGGATTCAATTCCAAACATCTACATGGAGCCTCACAAACATCTGTAACTACAGTGCTGGGGGATCCTATTTACTTCCTCTGACCTCCCTGGCACTGTAAACACATGGCAAGCATACAGACAAGCCATAAGTTAATAGGAAAATCTAGCTTAAAATTAAATACTCAAAAGTAAAAGAAAGTTAGTTGAAAATATGTATTCTCAACTACTAAGTCCCAAGTGTATAACTTTGTGCTACTTCTCAAAGAGTTTGATTTTCAATCACTATACTTATTTTAGTGTAAAATTCTTAAATTCATTTTAACTCCCTGATGCCTAAGTGTGTGTGTGTGTGTGTGTGTGTGTGTGTGTATGTGTGTGTGTAACATGTGAATGAATTGATCTAAAGTTATATACATTGCTAATGGATTCAGTATTTCAAATATGATATTCTATCCAATTAGATTTTCTAATTTTATTTATATATATAAACGGTTTTCTGCTTGTATGACCGTGTATCACATGCATATTTAGTGTTCATGGAGCCCCAAACAGAGTGTCTGATCACTAGAAACTGTAGTTACAGATTCTTGTGAGCTACTATGCTAAGAACCAGCTCAGGTCCTCTGTAAGAGTAGCAAGTATTCTTAAATGATGAACAGTCTTTCTGCCTCCCCAATTTATTTTCGAAACATTTGTTTTGTGTTTTCACCAAGTCAGTGATATATGTAAATCATTGTTATTACATACTGAGAACAAGTACTCTGCATTGTCAGTCACAGGGTTTGTCATTTATCAGAGGTAATGGGGGCTAAGCAAGAACCTGCTGAGGGGCTGTCTTTATTCTAGATACTTCATACATAGAAGCCAAAAGTCTTTTTCCCCATGTCAATCAATTTGCACCAAGCAGAACCACACTCAACTGTTACAATCACTCTCAAAATAGGGTCAGAAGGAGCAGATTTTTGGAGACTATGATATTTGCTCCAATCTTCACACACAGTCTGTTGAACAAACACTGATGAGTCATTCTCACTGAATAAACAGCTACTAAGAATTACAGGGGAGCTGAGGCCTCTTCCATCTCCTTCATTTCCTGCTCTTTGAAATGGTGTCATGCCTCACGAGATGGTGCTTGATGCAGGTTTTGAATTCCACTATAATCAAGTGTCAGGAGGTTAAGGTGAAGGTGATCCCCATGTACAGGAGCAAAGAGGATGGCATTGAGGGGTCTCCAGAGTGGGAGAAGTATCACTCTATTTCCTGCATAACAACCAGACTCCATATGTACAAGTGGTGTCCACCTCACTTTCATAACTCCCCAGTTCTACAGACAGAAATGCCTGCACACATACCCAATACCCTCACACCCCACCCCACCCAAATATGTGTATTATATATATATGTGTGTGTATACATATAATATACATTATATATGTATAATATATTACACACAATATATTTATTATATATTATAATTATATCATATGATATAATTATAAATCATATTATAATATATTATCACATGACATATGATAATATTTTATAATATATAGTATATAATATTACATGATATATAATAAATATATTATAATATAATAAAATATATATTTATATATTACAACTGAGGCTTGTGAAGCATGTGCACATTCCCAAAATCTTGTCTATCCCTTCTTCATTGAAGAATTGTTTTACATCAACTGTTATGTGCAATAGACAGTGATAGTACCTGTATCAAAGTGCATTTGAAAAACTATTTTCAATAGTATAACCTATACAAATGTTGATCAGACTTCCCTCATCTCCAAAGTGGGTCATTTGATTTTACTGCTTAGGGCAGCCCTGCCAGTTGCAATTCTCCTTAGTAACTCTGAAACATTAATATATTTGCTTTAATAACACTTGTCTCTGGGGGGAACAATTGATCTGGATCTAGTCTATGAGTAAATAGTATGTGAGTTTTAGCAAGAAGTACTGTCAGAAGCTAATTAAGCAGTAATTATCTTAACAGCAAACAAGGAATGTTCTCCAAATAAGGCTTCACTAAGTCTTCTCAACTTGGGTCTCTGTGTCTGGCTTGTTTCAGATGATCTGAGTCCTCCAGGCTCAGTAGCACTGAGTGGGAACAAATGAAAAAACAGCATTAACTTTAAGGCCAAATAGTATATGTACCACATTTTTATTTTATACTTAAAATCTCCATCATCATCGTGTTTATATACATGAGCATATCACAGCATACATATGGAGGTCAGAGGATAACTTCATCGAGTTTGTTCTCTACTTCCACCTCTGTTTGTGTCCTAGGGTTTTAACTTTTCTCTTCAGGGTTATGAGGCAAGTACTTTTACCTGCTGATCCTGCTTTTTACCAGCCCCACTCCTCAATTTCTTTTTATCCACTCACTGGTTAGAGCTCACCTGGGCTCTTTTTTGTCGTGGCTGCTGTGAACTGTGTTGTGGTGGAGGAAGAAGTGGAGGTGATTCTTGACACAATGGGTTCATTTCCTTCTTCCACTTGTCCTCTGTGTGCAGAAATGCCACTGCTGGATTCCCTGGAGAGTCTACGTATAGTTTTGTGAGGACATTTATGCCATTGTCTGCAGTGGCTTCGTTCATTCACATCTGCACCCACCCACAGTGGATAAGACTGTTCATGTCTATGCATCCTCCTCAGTAGTGGTTATTTTTGTCTCCTCAAACAAGCCCTTTGGTTTAGATAAGCTGATGTCTCACTGTGGTTTTGATTAATAGTTCTGCAACTGATGGCCAAGGCTATAAATTGTCTTCAGATACTTACTTCCTGGCCGTAAATAAAGTAACGGAGGAGTCAATTCCAAATTTTCTTTCTGTGAAGAAAGCAAAGTGGTCAACTGACTTACTGAAATAGTTTATTTGAGCTTCTAAACCTTTTATAGACTTTTTAGTAATTTTTAGTAAAACAATTAATAAATACTGGAGTATTTTTGTGTAGCAGCTTCATTGGTGTGAAGTGGAACTAATCACCTATGAACTTATATTTGTTCCCTCCTAGATAGATATTCCTGGATAGTCTAGTTCATGTGTTATTTAAAATAATGTTATAATAGATAGACATACTCAAAAAATCATTAAGAACCACCCTTCACACACACACACACAAACGCACACGCACACGCACACGCACTCGCACGCGCACGCACACACGCACTCGCACGCGCACACGCGCACGCACGCACACGCACACGCACACACGCGCGCACGCACACGCACGCACGCACACGCACGCACACGCACGCACACGCACACACACGCACGCACACGCACACACACACACGCACACGCACATGCGCACACACGCGCACACACACGCACACGCACACGTGCACACACGCACACGCGCACACGCACACACACACGCACACGCACACACGCACACGCACACGCACGCGCCCGCACACGCACACGCACACGCACGCACACACACACGCACACGCACACACGCACATGCGCACACACACGTGCACACGCACACGCACGCGCACGCGCAAGCACACACACACACACAGGGGGGGAGTACATGAAATAAGCACAGAAAGTAAATAACATATTTCTTTGGAAATTGGTTTTTATTTGAAAATATTCTGTTTAAAATAGTAAGTCTCTTAAAATACTTGACTATTTCATAGAAACCACTGATTGACTGATGGGATCCTGGCTTTAGAGTAGAAATATGCAGACACTTGTCTCTCATCCTTTCAACCAAATGATAGCGGTTCCATTCCATCCAAAATCATGTTCTTTGGCCAGGGATCTTATCACACTGAGAGACCCCATGAAAGTGAAATAGATGAGAATCTTTCAAGGTGAAAAGAAAGCTCCAGAACAAACAGATCAAGAACCCAACTTTGAACTGCAAATCATAATAATTGCCTTATATATAGTACTTACCTTGGCAACACAAATGGAGAACAAGCAGCTGTGAATGCCCAGTTAACAGACTCTAGGACTGGGTTATAAGAACAGCACCTTTTCTCAAGTTGATGACTTGAGTGAAATTATTTTATTTATTCTATAGTGCAAATCTCATCTATGAAACATGAGTTGGATTCTAATTAGTAATATGCATCAAGAGTGGTACTGTTACCGAGGTCTGAAATCAAATATACATCAGTTACTGTTTTGTGATGTGTATCAGGTGTGGTGCTTATGCTGAAGATAAATATGGATTGGATCCTGTTTAGTGATGTGTATCAAGTATGTGGTGCTAAAGCTGAGGCCTGAATATAAACATGAATTGGATACTGCTTAGCAATGTGTATCAGGTGTGGTGCTGATGCTGAGGTCTGGGCATGCATATGGGTTAGATGTTAGTGATGTGTATTGGACCTGGTGCTGCTGCTGCAGCCTCAAGATTAAAATTGATTGGATATCAATTAAAGGTGTGCAGAAGGCATGTTAGTACTGATGAAGTCTGAGCTAAAAACCACAAGGGAAGGCATCCATGCCCCAGCTCTCATTATTTCCTCAATTCTTTGGCCCTTCCTGTAACATGTGAAACCTCATTATTGCTAGAATAATTTAGATCTATTCTGGAAGACAGTATATGAATAGAACTATAGTTCTCTTTCCCCCTTTAACCAAATTCATTTTACACTTTTCAAAAGCCATTATAAAGAGTATGGCAGGGCAGATGTTCTAATCCCCGAATATATTCTCTGTTTTTAAGCAACAATGATCTAGTTTTCTATTGCAGATATTTGTTCATT
>CAJQZJ010033660.1:3247307-3279525 GCA_907164525.1 Lophiomys imhausi | reverse complement strand
TTTTAAGCAACAATGATCTAGTTTTCTATTGCAGATATTTGTTCATTTTAGTAGTTCAAATATAGCACTTATTTTATGACATAAATGCATTTTCATAGAACAATTTTTTAAGCTTTCATTTCTCCCTCCAACAGTTTTACCCAGTCACACATGTGGAAACCCTGGGGAGATACTGAAAGGAGTCCTCCATGGAACAAGGTTCAACATAGGTGACAAGATCAGATACAGCTGTCTCTCTGGCTACATCTTGGAAGGTCATGCCATTCTGACTTGCATCGTCAGCCCTGGCAATGGTGCATCCTGGGACTTCCCAGCTCCTTTCTGCAGAGGTAGGTTTTCCTGTGTACCTGAGAAGGCAAGCCTGAGTCTAGCAAGTGGCTTTGGAGCTGACATTGATAACTTTATATCTAGTTAAAGGGGCAGCATCAGGCAGGGTGCCCCTCCATTAACCTTGCTATCAAAGGAAATATGTAAGACACAACAAAGAAAAAAATGTTAAGAGTCTAGCTAGTAGTGGTATGGCTGAGTCTTGAGGTAGAGCTATTTCACATGTCCTAAGATATTGCCAGACTGCTTTCCATAGTGGTTGTACAAGTTTGCACTCCCACCAGCAATGGAGGAGTGTCCCCCTTTCTCTAAAACCTCGACAGCATGTCATTTGAGTTTTTGATCTTAGTCATTCTTAACAGATGTGAGATGAAATCTCAGAGTCGTCTTGAGTTGCATTTCTCTGGTGATTAAGGATGTTGACATTTCTTCATGTGTCTCTCGGCCACTAGAGAATCTTCGTTTTTGAACTCCCCATTTCAGTTCTGTTCCCCATTTTTTGATTGGAGTATTTAGCTTCTTGGTGTTTAATTTCTTGAATTCTTTATATATTTTGGATATTAGCCCTCTGTCATATGTGAGGTTGGTGAAGATCTTTTCCCAGTCTGTAGGCTGTTGTTTTGTTCTAATAACAGTGTCCTTTGCCTTACAGATGCTTTTCAGTTTCATAAGGTCCTGTTTATTGATTGTTAGTCTTAGAGCCTGAGCTATTGGTGTTCTATTCACAAATTGTCACCTGTGCCAGCCATACCACTCCTGGGCATATATCCAAAAGATTACTCACCAAACCACAAGGACATCTCCTCAACTATGTTCATAGCAGCCTTATTTGTAATAGCTAGAAACTGGAAACAACCCAGATGTCCTTCAACTGAAGAAAGGATAAAAAACCATGGGATATTTACACAATGTAATACTACTCAGCCATCAGAAACAAGGAAATCATGCAATTTTCAACTGAATGTATGAAACTAGTAAAGCTCATTCTGAGTGAGCTAACTCAGACCCAGAAAGATACACATAGCATGTATTCACTTACAACTGGATTTTAGCAATATAGTACAAGATAGCTATCCTACAATCAACAGACCCAAAGAACAAAACATTTACTTTGTTACCTGTTAGTGGGCCACTTCACTCTAGTAGAACTGCCATGTAGGCTCCTAGTGCAAGAGGAAGTTCTTAGCCCTCATGTGTCTGATGAACTGAGTGGGGGGGGGGCTGATATGTTGAACCACCCAACACTGGAGGAGTGGGATGGATGGAAGAGAGGATAGAGGGTAGGAGGATGGAACCAGGAGGAGTAGAGGGAAGGGCTCTGATGGGAATGTGACTTGAAATAATAAATAATGTTTCAATTAAAAAAAGAGCCTAGCTAAAACAGCAAGTGTGTGGTCTGCTGTTAGGGCTCAAGTACTCACAATACTTCCTATCCCCTTGACAGATTTACACATTTCTGTTCATAGAGTCATATTTGTTACAGCATCCTGGTGGTTTATGAATTTATATCCCCCCTTTCTTCTATCTTTTTCTTCATATTTTTTTATCTGTAGCTTCAAATCCATAGTGATTCTCCTGCATCAGTTTCCCAAGAGCTAGGATTTCAGGCATGAGCCACTATGCCTGGCTATTCTTTTTAATCTCATGCTTTCTTGTTTAAACCTTCCACATTAAAAAATTAAAGATAATTAGGCAATTTAATCTCATCTCCCAAAGACTCTCCCAACACTTTAACATTTGGCATGTGGTAACCACAGTGAAATGAACCCTGTGAGTCCATTCAGAATTGGTGCCTTTTCCCCATCCCTGCAATTTTCAGCCTCTGTGGTGGGATTATTTTACCGTTACTGTTTTTGAGGAAATATATATCAAATCCTAGATTTGGTTTTCCTAATAAAGATTCATCTTGTTGGATTAGAAATCAAGGAACAGGCTAGTAGCTATTGAAGTTTTAATGAGATATCAGAAAGCCAACTAAATAAATAGTCCCCATGGTTTAATCTGACACCCACCCACTTGTGCAAATGTTGACACTCATTTATCAGATAACCCAAGACATGTTTAATGAGTGTGGATGCTCACGTAGGGGACCCCAGCATCTGGAAGACAGAAATAGAAGTATGAGGGATTCACAGTCACCTTCTGCTCTGTAGTCGGCTTGACATTAGCTTGGCCTCTAGCAGACTACTGTCTCCAAAATAAATAAGGAAATGGCAAAAGTTTTATTAACACACTCTGACTCTTCATCCATGCTGATCTGCCAGCAACATTTACTTCCAATCATTATACCAATACACTTATAGTATAATGCATCTTATTGACCATCTTATTGACTGCTTATCCTGCTGTCAAATGTTCCATTGACTTTCTGTGATGCTAGTGATGAAATGATACTAGATCTCTAGCTTTGCAGCTAGATTGGAATGGTCAGGTACTATGGCCCAGTACTGCTTTCTCACTGAATCTCCAAAGTAGATGTGACACAAGAGATTCATGTCATAGGTGTGGAATCTGAAGTATCATGTAGGAAAGTGTCTAGGCCCAGGTACAAATTCAGAGTCGAGAGCTGGGGTTCAACACTTTTAAATTTCTTTCTTGTTCCTTGAAAAAAATCTGTTATGGCCATTTTCTCCCTGATGTGTCTGTCCATCAGTCTTTCACCATCGCCGTTTTCTCTGAATGTTGCTGAAGTTAGTCGTTTCTTGCTTTATGCTCTTCATTATCTCTACCTCTCTGCTGTCACGGTGGGAGTCCCCTCAGGATCCAGAGCCTATGTCCCTTTCCCCTGCTTTTCCAGTCCTCTTGAATAGCTGATCTCTTTGACAGTGCCATTGGGATATTCCAAAGTCCCCTTCTTTCTTCTCCCTCCTTTCCACTGTGGTTGCAGGTCATGGGCTGCTCTGGTGACCTGGAACTTACTAACTTGCTCATTCAGTCATTCCCTGCACCATTTATACCTCAAGTCAAGCCATTTTGTTCTTTCATACTGTATCTATCTTCTACCTCCATTCTCACAGCTGCTGTATCATCTTAATGCCTTCAATTAATACAAAAAAAATCAATGCTTATTTTATTTTTTTGTTACTGCTTTATACTGTCAATTAATGTCTAAATGTTACTCCTACAAGAGTCTGCAACCTTCAAGAATTAATTTCAGCTTTGAGAACCAGGAGTTTCAACATCCTTGCTTGCTTTCTGCTTGAGAATTTATCTAATTCATTGGAATTTTTCTCTTACATTTTTCCCCTCATATTGTCCTCAAGTGGCTTTTTTCTTATACTAAAATTCTTTGCAAATTCTGCAACTATATATTTTATGAAGTCAAAGTTGATATAACAACCTTTCAATATTCTTGTTCTTTAATCAAGTTTTTATTAAGTCCTAACTTTGTTAAGGTAAACATGTTCTTCTACATTAGAGATTAATGCATTTATCTTCATACCTTTTCTAATTCATGGCCTGGTAAGAATTCAAAGTTCATAAAATAAAACAATTTGAGAGACATACCACTTCTTATTGATTGCAATAACTCAATAATAAAGAAAAAGTCAATGGCCTAACGCTGATGAATGTGTGGAGGTAGCATCTCCAGGGGCCTGAGTTTTAAATGAAATGAGTGTATTTTCTGATTCCCAAAAGTTCTGGTTGTTTAGTTCTGGAAAATGTCCAAGGTTCCTTCCTGGCACTCCACTACAGGAAACACCACAGTATTGGTTCACTATGACTTCTGGCCAGTATTATAATATGTTACTTTTCTTTCCTACCACAAGTGTTTGACACAGTGACACTTAAGTGTGTGGGCCATATACAGTTCTGGGATGCTCATCACAGTAATAGCTGCAGTCCTACTTTACTGGGGTCAAATCAAGGTGAAGTGAAGGTCACAGCAGCTTGCAAGGAGCAGCTCTTCAGACATGAGCTCAGGTCTCTCCCGTATGAGTGGGGTGAAATTAAACCCCCGTAGCCAATATTTGTATTTTCTGAATTGCTGGATCATGGTGTAGTCTCTTATGGGAAATGTCCATTGAAATCACTAGCACAGCTTCAACTATATCATTTTTATTGCTATTATTGTGACTGTTTTCTGTAATTTGAGTGATGTATATATATTCTGATAGTTTTTTCTCTCACACATGGATGCTGTCATGGAAACATCCAGCATTCTTCAGGACATCTCAGTTTGTTCTTCTGTGCTGACGCTTCACAGTTTGGTAGCCCATCTGTTCATTTTTGTTGGTGTTGCCTGTGATATTTTGGATCTTATCACAAGTTTCTTGGCCGGTGCCAATGTCTTGAGATGTTTACTCTTTTTCCTTCCAGAAGTTTAACCATTTCATATTTTACTTTAGGTTTTGTGCCATTTCCCTGAATTTTAAAGCATTTTTTTCTTTTTTTTTTCTCAAGAGTATTCTTGGCTTCTCCCTAGTAGTGGGCTGTGTCACCTATGTTCTTCCTGTGAGAGCAGAAGCACATGAGATGTCAGAATAAAAGGGACTTTGTTTTGAACAAAATAATATTGATGTGTGGAGTAGAGGAACAGCTTATGATGAAGAGTACTGACTGCTCTTGTAGATAACCTGGGTTTGTTTCCCAGCAACCCAACAGTGGCTACAGTTGCCTGTAACTCCAATTCCAGAGGCTCTGACTCTTCTGAGAAGTATACATATGTGGAGCACATCTTCTTAAGGAGGCTCTCATACACAAACAAATTAATCTTTTAAAATGCTATTGGAAATACAGTAGTACACATTTATAAATGGTTGATAGATGCTGAATAGGTAGGTAGATAGATGATAGATGATAGATAGATAGATAATACATAGACCAACAATCTTTCTATTAATAGTTTCCAAAATTAGGTAGAGTCACTTAACATGTCCTGAGCAAGCATAACTGATGTGACTTATCAAGGAAACTGATAACAACTGTATCAGCCAGTGTTTAAAAAGATAGATCACAAGACTCAGCATTTGGTGATGGGCTTAGAGGAACTGTGAGCATTGCTTAGGCTTCAGGCAGCTGCCTCAGTGTGTGGAGTGGCCTGTCCATCACCAAGTACCACCTTTACATGTAGGTGATACCCAGCACGGGAAAGAGTTCTTTATCCAAAGAAACAGATGAAGTTTATTTGAATTACAGATTGTATTAGGCTAAAATGCCCAAGAATTTATCACTGGGATGCACAGTCAATATTAATTAATGATGAAATATTTTATATTCTTCATAGTAATTTCAAAATGTATCATATATTTTACAATGATTACATATCTCTATGAAAAATATGATAGCTACATTTAAAGTTATCAGTGCCATCTAAACCAGTGGATGTTACTTTGAACAGCTCTGAGTTGGTATCTTGATTAATTTAAGAACTTATATTTCTCTTTCCTTTTTTTTTTTAATACACGATTTTGCTCCATAGCCCAGGCTAGTTTTTAACTAGCACTGATTCCCTGTCTCTGGGATTACAAGTGTTAACTACCATGTTGAGCCTCTTATATTTGTCCTTATTATATGCAGCATCCTGATGCTTTTAACTAATGGTACATAGTTGGTTCTAAACACAGATGTATCTTAATTATAAGAACTGATGAGAAGGCAGATCTGAGAAGACAAAGTGGTTATATGATGGGGGTTCTTCTTGAACCCTCATCGGTAGGGGAACTACTGAAGCCTGTTTGAGATGAAGAGAGCAGTGTCTACATTGAAATTAGTTTGGGCAAAAACTAAACATAAGAATTTTCTTCCCTTGATAGAAGGCAGTATGGAAGGTCTTCTTCTAGGTAAACCTCCATATTTAATTATTCAGGACTCATTGATATTCCTATCAGCACTATATGAGAACTCCTCCCATGTTACTACTCCCTTACTGATTTGGGCAGTTCTCCTTATGACAGCCACATTGACTGGAGTTTTACCTTTAACATTCAGCAACAGAGGGAACCATGTAATGTGAATGGGAGGCAGGGCACCTTAGTCAGCTTGATCCCTGTAGACAAGGACACACACCATTCCTTTATCCCTTCTTGGTTGCAAATTGCATGATTTCCTTGTTTTTGATAGCTTACTAGTATTCCATTGTGTAAATGTACCACAGCTTTTTGTTTTTGGATTTTTTTTAATCTATTCTTCGTTTAAAGGACATCTGGGTTTCTTCCAGTTTCTAGCTATTACAAATAAAGCTGCTATGAACGTAGTTGAGGAGATGTCCTTGTGGTTTGGTGAGGAATCTTTCAGATATATGCCCAAGAGTGATATGGCTGGGTCTGGAGGTAGAACCAAGATGCACTTAAGCCTAATAGCAAAAGATGCTGAATATAGCTTCATACATCTACTAAACTTTCTCTTTTTCATCTGAAAATTGCATGTTTCTTAGTTGTGTTATTTGCTTTTTCTGATTTCTACATTTTTGAGTCCTCTCAGTAGGGTGTGTCATGTGTAGAGCTAGTGTATCTCTGATTCTGAAGATTATCTGTTCATTGTAGATTGTTTTTATGTGTTTGTTTGCTTCAAAAGCTCTTTAATGTTACATAATCAAACTTGTGATTCTTATTAGTATTTTCTGAGCCAATAACAGTTCTATCCAGGGAGTCACTTAGTCTATTCTTGGATTTTTACATGTTATCCGTATGATTTTCTCTAGTAATATCAAAAATTATATTGACATGTTTGAGTCAATTTGAATTTATTTTTTTAAAACAGCAAACAGAATTTAGTTCTGTTTTCTCCTTGTGAGTGTATTGCTTTCCCAATGACACTTGTTAAAGAGGCTCCATCTCCTTCCTAGGACTTTTGAAGACTTTGTAGATAATTATGGCTGTTTCTGTGTGGCTCACTTCTGGGTCTTCTAATCAATTCCAATTGTCTGTGAGACATTTTTTCTCACTATCACCATGTAGTATAATTTAAATCAGGCATTATGATACCTCCTTGATTTCTCTTTTATTCAGGGTTACTCTCACTATTGGGGGAATTTTGTATGTCCATGTGGATATTAAGATGTTTAAAAATATTCCTGTGAAGAAAGTAATTGCAGTTTTGTTTGTGACCCCATTGAATATATAAAATGCTTTCATTAATATATTAATTTAAATATTGGTTCTACCATATCCATGTAATGGGAGGGGTTTTTTTTCCTATCCTCTAGTGTCTTCTAACTTCTTTCTTTCTTTGGTGCATTATACTTTGTATTGTATAAATCTTTTTTTTTTCAAGTAGAAAAAAATCATAATTTTATTGCCTTCTAAATTTGTGGTGTGAATTATATTTTCCCTGAACTCAGAGACATTTGCTTGATATCCTTGACATCTCTACTTGAATGTAAGACAAACATCTTAGCATTATTGTGTCAAAAGAGGATTTTCTGAACATGGAAGATTATATTTCCAAAATCATATTTTGTGGTCTACACCACACAAACAAAATCAAGTGGCACTGAATACTCTTCAATATGGATATCTTTATGTTCCTTCCCTCCCCCTTTTTAAGTTAATTAATTTATTTCTTCAGGTTACATCTCCATCATAGTGTCCTCTTTCCACCCCTCCCAGTCCTGCCCTCCCACCCTCTACCCCCTATCCCTTCCATCCCACTCCTTTGGAGTGGAGTGTCCCTACATAACAGTCCCCCACCCAGTTCAGCAGTCATATGAGGGCCAAGAGTCTCCTCATACACTGGGGGCATATAAGGCAGAACCACTAGGGCAAAGTTTCTCACTGACTGGAAAAAAAGTCTATGCTCATGTTCCCTTTAGGGCATTCATTGTAGTATAGTTATTCTGTACTATATAGCTAAAATCCGACTATAAGTGAATAGATGCCATGTGCATCCTTCTGGGTCTGGGTTAGCTCACTCAGAATGAGCTTCTCTTGTTCCATCCATTTGGCTGCAAATTGCATGATTTCATTGTTTCTGATACCTGAGTAGTATTCCATTGTGTAGATGTACCACAGTTTAATTGTACCTGTTAAGTTTATATATTTATTAACTAACTTATGCATTTGCTTATCTGTAGACCATTTCTAATGGTGGTGTTTTCCTGACTTTCTTTTTCATGTACTTGTTATTTATTGCCATATGGATTTCTGTGAGCTGATTTTGTAATATGCTACTTGGTCGGGGATGTTTCTTGTGTATTTGGGTGGAGATTTTAAGACTTTTTAAGAAAAGGAACATACATAATCTGAGGAAGACCAGTTTTACTTTTTTTGTTTCCTGATTTATCTCTTTTCCTTGACTTCTTGATCAAGCTAATATTTTAAGTACTATAGTGAGCACAAATTGTACATGTAGGTGAGCTGGTGCTGTAATTGGTTTTGAAGGCAATGTATACCATGTTCTCTTTCATTGTGATGAAGATAGAGATAGAGATAGATAAAAAAGAGTTAGATGATAGAAAGATAAATAGAGATAGAGAGATAGGTAGAGATGTTTTGAAATATAATCTTTCTGTTCCAATTTTTATTATTATTATTCAGGGATGTTGAAGTTTGTCAAAGACTTTTTGTCTATTGAAATATCCATGCATTTTCTGTCTATGATTCTTTTAATGCATTGTTTTATGTTTGTTTATTAGTTTAAGTTGTTTCATTGTTGCATTCCTAGTATAAATTATTTTCATTGATTGATTGGTTAGTTTATTTATTGAGGCAAGTCCCTGTAAATGACACAGACTAACCTTGAACTCAGTAATATCCCTTCCTATTTCCAAAGTTCTGCTATTACAGGTTTGAGTCACCACAACTGACTTGAAAATCTTCTTTGATAATTGTAATTGCTCAAAAAGAGAAACAAAGTCAACATGGAAATAACAAATATAATAATTGTATATAAATCAGAATGTCCCAGAGGAATTAAACAAAGAACACACATATAGACGTAGAGATTGTCTTAGTTTTGGGTTTTATTGCTGTTACCATGGCCATCACCATGACCAAGGCAACTCTTATAAATGAAAACATTTATTTGGGGCTGGTTTACAGTTTCAGAGGTTCAGTCCATTATCAACATGGTGGGAAGCATGGCAGTGTGCAGACAGACATGGTGCTGGAGGAGCTGGGAGTTCTACAACTTGATCTACAGACAGCAGGAATCTGTGTCACTGGGCATGGCTTGAGCATATATGAGACATCAAAGCATACCTCTGACGTGACACACTTCCTCCAACAAGGCCACACCTCCTAGTAGTGGGCCAAGCATTCAAACATATTCATCTATGGGAACCATTCCTACTCAAACCACCACAGGGATTAAAGAGATGTCTTAGAGGTGCCTCACTTTAGGGAGTGGTATTTTTCTATTCCTAAGGCAGAAAACAACCACAGTTAGAAGAACAGTCAAGGCTCATGTTCATACTGTAGAACTTGTAATGATGAATCCAATATCTAATGTCATTGTTGTCTCTAAAATTCAACAAAGATGAGGTTAAGGCCAGTTTTTACTTCCTAGTTTTTCACATTTTTCTTTGCTCTAACTTTCTCTGGCATAAATAAAATAAAAAGAAGTTTCATTTGGTAGTTCATTGTTCTGTTTGTTTTAGTTGGAAGCATGATCTGTAAACCACCAAGTATAAACAACTAATAGATCATTGGTGGGAACACTATGCTTATTCAGGAAGGTCTATCCTGACTTCTGTTTGCCTAAACATGTGTATTTAAGATAAATATGCACATAAATGTGCTAAAACATATTGACACACTTTTGGGGAATGCAGGATAGAACAGCTGGTTTGATATTTTGCAGAGGGGACTTATGCTACCCATTTAAGCACAGTGTAGGCTCTTAGAAGACTTTCTCAGAGGAAAAAAAATCACTATCACTAAGTAAACATCAGAAATAGTAACAAGGTGCCTTAATCAAACATTCTGGGTGATGAATGCCCAACCTCATTTAGAATAGTTTATAATGAAAATTTCTTTAACTGATGAACTTTGTGCCATATGATGACAGTGACATGAATTGTCAGTGCAGACATCATCTGACTGCAGATGTGCAGCTGGTAAAGATGCAGGGTCAGTAAAGAATGGGACAGTGGAGATGGAGCAGAGAACAGAAGGCCTGCCCTGCTCTCATGGAGCCCATGCATCCTGGGATGCTTTGACCACAGCTGTGTTACAGAATCCTGCTTTAAAATGCACCAGAGGTAATCTGTCCTGTCAGGAGCGGATGATGCCGGGGAAGACTGCATAGGGCACACTTCATCTCAAAAGCTGAGCTTTAAATTAAGACTGGTTTTTGATGATTTAATTTTATGCACTCCTTACATAGTGGATGATACATGCCAATATAAATCTTATTGAAATTGAAAAAAAAAAGACATGCTGGAAGAAGTACGAGAAATACCTCTCAATATGAAATCATACTGACCGTGTCTGCATGGTTGGCCCTGATGCAGGATACACCTAAGCCCGGTACTTGGTACTTATTCTGTCTTATTGAATACTTCCTTGTGTGGCAGAGAGGAGGGCACAGTGAAGTGTGAGAGTCAGAATTTCATGCCAGAATCCACCTGGAAAACCAGGTAGTGCAGCATTGTAATCACTGTAATCCCAGTACAGGGAAGATGGCATAAGTCAGATCTCTGTGACTCACCAGCCAGCAACCTGGATGGCTGAAGGAATTCTACACCAGTGAGAGAAGTCATCCCAACAAGTAGGACGAATAGCACCTAAAGAATGACCCTAAACTTGACCTCTGACTTCCCCACACATGTGCAAATTCAGAGGGATGCACACACACAGTAAAACCTTACAAAGTATTTAGAAGACAATAAAAATACTTACTGCAGTTATTTTCAGTTGTATGCATTTCTTTTTTTTAATTTATGTATTTATTTATTCAAGTTACATCTTGATCACAGCCCTCTGCCTCCTCCCCGTCTAGTCCTACCCTCTAATACTTTTCCACCTCTCCCTCCCATCCTTCTCTTAAGATGAGAGGAGCCCCTACATCAACCCACCCCAGTTCATCAAGCTGCATCAGGGCTAAGAGCATCCTCTTCTTGTGAGGCCAGACAAGGCAGCCCAACTAGGATAATGTGTTACAGGAACAGGCAACAGGGTCCATGTCAGAGGCCACCCACCCCACCTCAACTTCACTTGCTAAGGAATCTGCATGAAACCCAAGCTGTCTATCAGCTACATGTGTGTAGGCGGCCTATGTCCATTCTATATATGCTTTTGGGTTAGTTGAATGCATTTTTATGGCATTTCCAGTTTTTTTTTTTTTCTGGGTAAAGACTGTGCTGGTTTTCAAGTCAATGAGCCACATCCATCCAATCACAAAATAAACAGATGCCCAAACAGATTCCATTCACCATGATAGGTGGTAATATGGGTTGTTTCAAGGACTTTGCCCTTAAGGTTCAGTACCACTCCATGCTAGTTAATGTGTCTAGAATGGGCAATTTCCTTGGAGAGCCTCAGGTCCCATATCTGCTAGATTGGATGGGCATTTTCTCCTTCTTCCAGGAAGGACTAGACACATGACATGCTCCATACTTCCTTGTTATAGGCATTGAGGGTGAGGGGGACAGAGCAGAGCACAGGTGGCAGGTAATTCCCATCTCAGAACTTCTTGGGTGTCAGTCCTCCCATATGGCATTAGTACATCACAACCATCTCAGCTGCCACAGGCAAATCTGCCCTGTATATTGCAGATAGTGATCTCTGGCCACACGATTTAAATAATGAGTAATCATGGTGTTCATATCCCTCCAGCTCCTCCCCAACTATTTTTAATCTACCTGATAATAAGCATGGGTTTCTTTCAGACCCAAGTCTGAATAATCTTCCAGTGTTGCTCTGGATCACAACAGCATGGAAGAAATGTAGTGAGTGATTCAAATGCCCAGGGATCTTCAACTGACAATGAGTGGTAAGGACACGGTGGAGTGATGGCAGGAAGCACGGCATTGCCAGCATCAGAGCATGCTGGGTCCTAGGGGTCAATAACTTAACACAGCTCAGATGCTTGAGTGAATGGTCTTGGGATATGGAGATTGGGAACTGAAAATGTGATGCGGTAAACAGTGGCCATGGAAAGGACAAAGAAGGTGATGATGATATGAATGAACCAGTTCAGGCCAGGAACCTAAAAGATGGGTGAATGAACCAAGGACTCTAATTTCTAAAAGGATTACCTGGGTTAACATAGGATTAAGCAGGACACTGTTATTTGAACAAAACAGCAACCTACAAATTGGGAAAATCTTTACCAACCCCACTTCCAACAGAAGGCTAATATCTATAATTTATAAAGAACTCAAGAAATTAAACACCAAGAAACCAAATAATCCAATGAAAAAATAGGAAACAGAGCTAAACTGAGAATTCACAAAGGAGAAATCTCTAATGGCTGAGAGACATTTGAAGAAGTGCTCAACTTCCTTAATCATCAGGGAAATACAACTCAAGAGGACTCTGAGATTCAATCTCACACCTGTCAGAATGGCTAAGATCAAAAATTCAAATGATCACACATTCTGGAGAGGCTGTGGAGAAAGGGGAACACTCCTCCATTGCTGGTGGGAGTGTAAACTTGTACAACCACTATGGAAATTAGTCTGGATATATCTTAGAAAACTTGGAATTGCTCTACCTCAAGACCCAGCCATACCACTTCTGGGTATCTACCCAAACGATTACTCACCAAACCACAAAGACATGTCCTCATCTATGTTCATAGCAGCCTTATTTGTAATAACTAGAAACTGGAAACAACCCAGGTGTCCCTCAACTGACGAATGGATAAAAAAAAATTGTGGTACATTTACACAGTGGAATACTACTCAGGTATCAGAAACAATGAAATCATGCAATTTGCAGCCAAATGTATGGAACTAGAAAAGCTCATCCTGAGTGAGCTAACCCAGACTCAGAAAGATGCACATGGCATCTATTCACTTATAATTGGATTTTAGCCATATAGTACAGGATAACTATACTACAACCAACACACCAGAAAGATCAGGAACATAGACTTTGTTACCTATCAATGTGACAATTTTCCCTAGGGGTGCTACTATGTAGGCCCTCAGTGTGAGAGGAAGGAAGCTCTTAGCCCTCATATGACTGTTGAGCTGAGAGGGGCTGATGTGTAGGGACACTCCACATTGGAGGAGTGGGATGGGTGGGAGAGCGAGGAGAGGGAGGGAGGGTGGAACTGGGAAGGGTGGAAAGAGAGTACTGTGATGGAGATGTAACTGTATGTAATAAATAAACATTATAATAAAAATTTAAAAAACACTGTATTAAGCATTAAGGTAATTATCTTGGATACAGGAGTTGGATAATAGAGAAGTGAGCCACTTGTTAAAATACTCTAGAAATAGTAACGATAAGTATAGATCTTTTTGTACACTCACAAGAAGATAGCTACTGCATACGAGTGATGGGAGACCCAGATCTGGGGATCTAGAGAGGAAAGATAAAAGTGATCCAGAAATGCTGGTGGCAGCCACAGAGATGGACATGTCTCTCTGAGGGTTGGTAATGCACAGCCTATGCAGAAGCCCTCTCAAGTGCTTCGGCCTGTGTCATCCAAAGACCATACCAGCTTCCATGCTGAGTTGGGCCATGCTCAGAAGATCCTAGGATATGGAATCTCCATTTAACTGACTTCAGTTTTTGAGTCTATAGCTGAATTTTTCCATAATGTTTGGGAGGATAGAATGAAATTTGTGCAAAAATAAATTTGTAGGTGTGTGAGGGGATGAGGAGATAGGGTCAAAAGGTTATGTGGGACCGGAGCCTTTCAAATTATAAATAAGGGTATGTGGAAGCAAGGACAATATCCTGATTGTCCCAAACATAAAGCAATTCATAAAGATAAAAACATAAATTCATTTATATGAGCAGTTTTGATGGGGATGAGACTTGAGTGGTCTGTGCCTCTGACTGGGGGAATGGAAGCAGAGGAAGGTGGCCCACTCATCCCATGGCTGGAGAAATGGAACTCAGTGGAATTTAGACACCTTCTGTGGCCCCTGGAAACTCTTCATTTTTACTTCAACAAACAGAGAACTGGAAGGTTGTGTGTCTCAGAGAAGAAGGTTTTTAACAGACTTTCCGTAATTTGCTTTTCTATTGCCATGAAAAAACACCATGACCAAAAGCAATGTGAGCAGAAAGTATTTATTTGAATTTACAGTTCCACATTATAGTCCTTTACCAGGGGAAGGCTGGGCAGGAACTCATGGCAGGTATCCTGAGTTAAGAGCTGATGCAGAAGCCATGGAGGAGTGTTGCCTACTGGCTTGCTTCTCTTGGCTTGTTCAACCTGCTTTCTTGTAGATTCCAGAATCACCAGTCCAGAGGTGAGAGAGATCATGTATAGTGATCTTGTCCCACTCACATCACTCATTAATGAAGAAAATAGTCTACAGACTTCTCTAGAGTCATAGATAACTCTATGGTTCCATCTTTTTCTATTAAGAGTCCGTCTTCCCGGGGGGGGGGGGGGCAAGATGGTGGCGACCTACACTGACGCATTTTGAACGCGGGGAAAAAAGAGTCATAAAAAACACAGAGTTATTGGGCACTGTGCAAAAACCGGAGGGGCTAGACCCCCCCCCCGGGAACATTCACAGCTCTTAAGGGACTGTTAAAAGTCCCAGGGTAAGGCTCTCCTCCCATCTCTTGCAGACACGGAAGCCACTAAACCCGGGATTCGGGAACTCCCAATTGGAGAGGTGCCTGGTAAGATCGAACCCAACTCACAGCAGGCAGAATCAGAGGCCACTTGGCGATCGATCACTAGCCTACTGGGCTCCCCACACCTCAGGAAGAACTTATAGCCATTTAAGAAACTTTGCGGGATAGTGGAAGTCTTAGCAAGGAACAAACAGGGCGCTCAGTGGGTGGCCCGCAGCCGCTCGAGACATGGAGGGCGGAGGTTCCAAGAGAGTGGGAAGCCGCTGGTGGGCGGGAGGGGCCGAATCCCCACGCAGTCACAGTAGCACAGCTGGGGAGGGAGCCCGGCGCCAGCAGGATCAAATCCCCGCGAACCCACGGCAGGATAACTGGGGAGGGAGCCCGGCATGGGTGGGTCAGGGATCCGAGCACCCACGGCTGAGCTGCTGGGGCGAGGGGCCCACTCGGGCAGCCAGAGGATCTGGGGCTCGGTGCACCCACGGCCGAGAAGCTAGGGAGGGAGACCCGTGGCTGGGCAGACAGGGAGAGAATCAGGCACAGAGGTCAGGCCTGTGGGGAGAAGCCTAGTGAGAAACCAGAAATCAGGGGACCATAGCTGTATTCTGGAAAATCCAGACATATTAGGTGTGGAGCCAGACCCTGTCAGCCTCCGTGACGACAAACAAAGCCCACAGAATCTGTGCCTGGGCAAACAAGTCCATACCATCACAGGCTGATAACTCAGAGTGCAACATAGAGAAGTCTGAATTGGGAACAGTGAAACAATCCTGGTCAATTACTCACAACCTGGGAATAGGCTGCACCAGCTCAGAGTGCTTCAGGCGATTAAAACCACATTGACCCTGAAATCCCCCTGTAAGCAATGACAGATAGCCAAATAACTCGTCCCCTGCACCAAAGCATCCACTGTGGATCCAAGCACAGAAAACGACAAGAAAAGACATCTAAACGCATCCAATGGCCAAAGTTCCAAGAATAAATAGAAATCAAGGAAATATGACTCCAACAAAGCAGAATAATCCTAGCTCATCCAATTCAGATGACCTCACACCAACAGAAAAACATGAAAACGTTGACAATTCTGCATTATGGAAAGTGATAGAGTCTCTTCAAGAAGAACTTAAATCTATGAAGGAATTCAAAGAAGCCACAATTTTAAAAGTCAAAACAATGAACAACACCATTAAAGAGCTCCAAGCCAAGCTGACACAGAGCTTGAACAGGAAAAGGACAAAGCAATGAAAGATTTTCATACAAAAACAAGCAAGCTGGAGAAGAAAATGTACAAAACGAACAAAACCATACAAGACATGAAAATAGAAATAGAAACAATAAAGGAAACACAGTCAGAGTTAAAAGAGGAAGTGGAGAATCAGGGGTGAGAACAGGAACTACGGATGTGAGTATCAAAAATAGGATGCAAGAGATGGAAGACAGGATCTCCGGCATGGAAGATTCGATGGAAGAAATCAGTACAACATCCAAAGAAAATGAGAAGGCTAAAAAATCTCTCACCCACAACATCCAAGAAATCAAGGACTCAATGAAAAGACGGAACCTAAGAATTATAGGTATAGAGGAAAGAGAGGACTCCCGACTCCAAGGTCCAGGAAATATCTTCAACAAAATCATAGAGGAAAACTTCCCAAACCTGAAAAAGAGATGCCAATAAAAATCCAAGAGGCTTACAGAACACCAAACAGATTAGATCAGAAAAGAAACTCCTCTTGACACATAATAATTGAAACACCAAATGTACAGAACAAAGAAAGAATATTAAAAGCTGTAAGAGAAAAAGGTCAAGTCACATACAATGGCAGACCCATCAGAATTACACCTGACTTCTCCTCAGAAACTTTAAAAGCTAGAAGGGCCTGGTCAGATATACTACAAGTCCCGAGAGATCATAGGTGCCCAGCCAGACTACTTTACCCAGCAAAACTCTCTATCAACATAGATGGAGAAAACAAGATATTCCATGACAAAATCAAATTTAAACAATATCTACCCACAAACCCAGCCCTACAGAAAATCCTAGAAGGGAAATCCCAACCCAGAGAAGAAAACTCCACCCAAGAAAACAAAGGGAATAGAAAACCCCTCAGCAACTAAACCAAAAGAGGCACAGGACGACCACCTATACCAAACTAATGGGAAATAACAACCCCAGGTCACTAATATCCATCAACATCAATGGACTCAACTGCCAAATAAAAAGACATAGGTTTACAGAGTGGATCCGCAAGCAAGATCCTTCCTTTTGCTGTATACAAGAGACACATCTAACTACCAAAGATAGACACGGCCTCAGAGTAAAGGGCTGGGAAAAGGTTTTCCAAGCAAATGGACCCAGGAAGCAAGCTGGAGTAGCCATCCTAATATCAAACAAAACAGACTTCCAACTGAAGTTAATGAAGAAAGACAAAGAAGGGCACTATATACTCATTAAAGGGAATATTCATCAAGAGGAAATCTCAATACTGAACATCTATGCCCCAAATACAAAGGCACCTACTTTCGTAAAAGAAACACTTCTAAAACTTAAAGCGCACGTCAATCACAACACATTAGTAGTGGGAGACTTCAACACCCCACTCACAACAATGGACAGATCATCAAGACAGAAGACAAACAGAGAAATATTGAGTCTAACAGAGATCATGAAACAAATGGACCTAACAGATATCTACAGAACGTTTCACCCAAACACAAAGGAGTACACCTTTTTCTCAGCACCCCATGGAACCTTCTCCAAAATCGACCACATAATTGGTCACAAAGATAGTCTCAATAGATACAAGAAAATTGAAATAACACCTTGTATCTTATCAGACCACCACGGAATAAAGCTGGTCTTCAACAGCAAAAGAATCAACAGAAAGCCTACACACACATGGAAATTGAACAGCTCCTTACTGGATGACCACTGGGTCAGGGAAGAAATAAAGAAGGAAATCAAAGACTTCTTAAAATCCAACGACAATGAAGACACAACATACCCAAACCTATGGGATACATTGAAAGCTGTGCTACGAGGAAAGTTCATAGCACTAAGTGCTTTCAAAAAGAAAATTGTGACAGCTCATATTAGTGAATTAACAGCGAAGCTGGGTGAATTGGAAAAAAAAGAAACAAACACTCCCAAGAAGAGCAGAAGGCAGGAAATCATCAAACTTAGGGCTGAAATCAACAACTTAGAATCAAAAAGAACTATACAAAGAATCAATGAAACCAAGAGTTGGTTCTTTGAGAAAATCAACAAAATAGACAGACCCCTAGCCAAATTAACTAAAAGGCAAAGGGAAAGAACCCAAATCAACAAAATCAGAAATGAAAAGGGAGAAATAACAACAGACATTGAGGAGGTCCAGAAAATATTCGGGCATTACTTTAAAAATCTATATTCCACTAAACTTGAAAACCTAAGCGAAATGGAAAATTTCCTCGATAAATTCCACCTACCAAAACGAAATCAAAATCATATTAACAGCTTAAACAGCCCAATAACACCCAAGGAAATAGAAGCAGTCATTAATAATCTCCCAACCAAAAAAAGCCTAGGGCCAGATGGCTTTAGCACGGAATTCTACCGGACCTTCAAAGAGGAGCTAACACCAATACTTTTCTAACTCTTTAACCAAATAGAATTTGAAAGAACATTGCCAAACTCATTCTACGAGGCCACAATCACCCTGATTCCTAAACCACACAAAGACCCAACAAAGAAAGAGAACTTCAGACCAATCTCCCTCATGAACATAGAGGCAAAAATACTTAATAAAATACTAGCAAACCGAATTCAAGAACACATCAAAAGTATCATACACCATGATGAAGTAGGCTTCATCCCTGGAATGCAGGGATGGTTCAATATATGAAAGTCTATCAATGTAATTCACCACATAAACAAGATGAAAGAAAAAAACCACATGATAATCTCGCTGGATGCAGAAAAAGCATTTGACAAAATCCAACACCCCTTCATGCTAAAAGTTCTGGAGAGAATGGGCATACAAGGACCATACCTAGAAATAATAAAGGCAATATACAGCAAGCCAGTAGCCAACATCAAATTAAATGGAGAGAAGCTTGAAGCATTTCCTCTAAACTCAGGGACAAGACAAGGATGTCCACTTTCACCATATCTCTTCAATATAGTACTTGAAGTCCTTGCTAGAGCAATAAGACAACTAAAGGAGATCAAAGGGATAAAAATTGGAAATGAAGAAGTCAAATTATCCCTATTCGCAGATGATATGTTAGTATACATAAGCGAACCCAAAAACTCCACCAAAGAACTCTTACAGCTGATAAACAACTTCAGCAAAGTGGCTGGATACAAAATTAACTCAAAAAAATCAGAAGCCCTTCTTTATACAACAAGCAAATATACCGAGAAAGAAATAAGGGAAACAATCCCCTTCACAATAGACACAAACAACATAAAATACCTGGGGATAACTATAACCAAGCATGTAAAGGACCTATACAACAAGAAATTCAAGCCCCTGAAGAAAGAAATGGAAGAGGCCTTTAGAAGATGGAAAGATCTCCCATGCTCATGGATAGGTAAGATCAACATAATAAAAATGGCTATCCTACCAAAAGCAATATATTGATTTAATGCAATTCCTATCAAAATACCAACACAATTCTTTATAGACCTGGAAAAAGCTATTCTCAGCTTCATATGGAACAACAAAAAGCCCAGAATAGCTAAATCAATCCGGTACAATGAAAAAACATCTGGAGGTATCACCATCCCAGATTTCAAGCTGTACTAAAGAGCAACAGTAATAAAAACAGCATGGTACTGGTATAGAAACAGACCAGTGGATCAATGGAATCGAATTGAAGACCCAAACATGGACCCACACACCTATGGCCAACTAATCTTTGACAAAGAAGCCAAAACCACACAATGGAAGAAGGACAGCATCTTCAACAAATGGTGCTGGTCCAACTGGTTGTCCACTTGCAAAAGAATGAAATTAGACCCATACCTATCACCTTGTACCAAACTTAAAACCAAGTAGATCAAAGACCTTAACATAAAGCTGGCCACACTAAATATACTGGTAGAAAAAGTAGGAGAAACCCTTGAACTCATTGGCACAGGTGACAACTTCCTGAACAGAACACCAACAGCTCAAGACCTGAGATGAACAATCAATAAATGGGACCTCATGAAACTGAAAAGCTTCTGTAAGGCAAAGGACACTCTCATTCAAACAAAACGGCAACCAACAGACTGGGAGAAAATCTTCACCAACCCCACATCTGATAGAGGCTGAAGACTGTTGCAGGAATGTATGGAGAGAAAATGGGAACAGTCCAGGCAGTCACTGGTATGTCATTTCTTAGTTTTGGAAGCTGCAGGCCCTGCACTTCCTATATAAGCAGATATATTTATCCCTCTCAGGTCTCTGAGATGGTTGAAGAATAGACAGCTAGAGTCTCATAGTTAAATTTTGAGCTGTTTAGGAATCAAGAGGGTGTTATAGATCTAAGAAGATACTCTTAAAAGTGTGTTACAAGTTAATATGAATGTTGAGTCAGATATAGACCTTTAAACTCATGGAGATGGTTAGATAGTAGAATGTTAAAGTCAGGGGCCAAATATGTATAAACTGGACATTGGGAAGGTATACTGGGCCATTTAACTCTCATAAATGTGGCATATTTATATCTGTTGTTTTGTATAGTATTTACTGTTATAAGAGAAGGAACCATCTGTTGGACTGAAAGGGGAAACTTCTGGGGGGAAGAGGGTGGAAGGGTGGGATAGGAAGGGGGAATAGGGAGGGGTTTGTGACTGAGATGTAACTTGAAGAAAAAAAAAAGAAAAAAAAAAAGAGTCCTTCTCCCCAAATGATCCTAGCTCAAGTTAAGTTGTCATAAAGACCAGTCAACACAGGGCTCAACACATTTGTAAGGACTCACTGTTATGTGATCTCCTTAACTTTGACAAACAGAAGAAACCTCTCTTCACACTGAGCAGTTAGGAATTACATAACCATTGATGTCTGCTTCACCATTACTGCTCATTTAACCCTCACAATGTGCCATGAATTGATACGTGGTACTCCCATTATATAGTAAACCAAAGTGGATCACCGAGAAAGTAGAAAACTCCCCCTGCAATAGCTCCCAATGTACAACTTAGTTCCAGCTAGACAACCTCTGACTTCAAGTTTTATGAAGCCTTAAATTTTGAGAATTTCATATATGAGTACTGACTGTATCTACATCATTTCCCTCCCTCTTCCTCTCCAACTCCAATCCCTCTCAAGTTCATAACTTCTTCTTTAGTTATCATTATTATTATTACACAAATGCATACATAATATATAATCAAGCAACCTACTGAGCTCATTCAGTTCAGGTTGCTTTTAAGTATGTGCTTAGAACCTATTTGGGATTTGATAACCGCTTGGAGGGCTTATCACTGCAGAATTCTTCAACTTTCAACATTGATTGGCTATAGTTCTTCATATAGAGTAGCGTCTTGTGGAATTAATGCTATGTGATTTGCATGGCAACTGGTAATGTCATCATATAAGTCTTGTATAGATAAGCATATTCTTAGGATTTCCTAGGTGCAGCTTCCCTGTTATGTCTAGAAGACACCAATGACCACCAGGATGCCTATTATGTTTTAAATAGAAGAGAGAATACGCATGCCCTTACAAATACTTCATTTTATAAATCTAAGACTTACATGGGAACATCCTGAACTAGTGTAAGGAATTATAAACCTTTGTGTACTTATGGGATGATCATACAATGTGGCTGCATTGTACTTGTTTTAATGGCTCCTTGTATTTGCAGATCTGAAATCTTTCTTTTTAAAAAATATTTATTTATTACTGTAGGTTACATCTCCATCTCCGTGTCCTCTTTCAACCCCTCCCAGTCCTGCCTTTTCACCCTCTATGCCCTATCCTTTCCATCCCACTCCTCTGGAGTCGAGTGTCCCTACATAACAATTCCAACCCAAGTTCAGCAATTATATGAGGGCCAAGAGCCTCCTAATACACTGGGGTGGGGGCCTACAAGGCAACACCACTAGGGAAAAGTGTCTCATTGGTAGGAAACAAAATCTATGTCCATGTTCCCTTTGGTGCATTGGTTGTACTATATGGCTAAAATCCGATTATAAGTGAATAGATGCCATGTGCATCCTTCTGATCTGGGTTAGCTCACTCAGGATGAACTTCTCTAGCTCCATCCATTTGGCTGCAAATTGCAGGATTTCGTTGTTTCTGATGGCTAAGTAGTATTCCATTGTGTAGATGTATCACAGTTTTTTAATCCATTCCTCAGTTGAAGGACATCTGGGTTGTTTCCAGTTTCTAGCTATTACAAATAAGGCTGCTATAAACATAGATGAGGAAACTTCCTTGTAATTCGGTGAAGAGTCATTTGGATGTATACCCAGAAGTGGTATGGCTGGGTCCTGAGGCAGAGCTATTCCAAGTTTTCTAAGATATCACCTTGGTGGTTGCACAAGCCTGCACTCCCACCAGCAATGGAGGAGGGTTCCCCTTTCTCCACAACCTCGCCAGCACGTGCTGTCATTTGAGCTTTTGATCTGAGCCATTCTGACAGTTGTGAGATGCAACCTTAGAGTCGTCTTGAGTTGCATTTCTCTGATGGTTAAGGATGCTGAGCACTTCTTCAAGTGTCTCTCAGCCATTAGGGATTCCTCCTTTGTGAATTCTCTGTTTAGCTAACTTTCAATACTTCATGATATGGCAAAGTTAGGCTTCTAAATCATATTCTGTTTTGCATCTTGAACTGTGTGTATAAAATAGATTTCACCTAGATATATACCTAGAAAGGGACATTTTAAGCTGAGAATAAGACTTTGTTAGTAGTTTGAAATTCCCAGAGGAAAAATACAAATCTCTGTCCTTTGTTGACCCCAGAGTCATTTCCCACTCACAGAAACCAACAGAGTTGGTGCATCTCTCATTGAAAGTATTGTCTTCTGCCTGCATTAACTCAGATGAATTCAGATTTACTTTAGTTGGTCAACATTTTCTTAAAGTGAGAGATTTTATAAGAATTCAACAGAGAATAGATTTAAAAAATAATTTCCACATGAGAAATCTTGAGTGGGAACCATGGCCATGTCCTTGGCCCTAATGTTACACTTCCATATGGAAATCTTAGGGTGATTGTTTCTGAAGAGCTGAATTATATAATTGATGTTAGTGCCCCTCATTCATTTTAACAGTATGTGTAGCATACTAAATTTTACAGAGAATTCTTATCCTAGCAACTTTGATGCTAACTTGATCTTTTTGTAAGAAAGGAAGATATGGGTTTTTAATAAGATTTATTTAATTGGATTTTTATATTTTCTAAATTCTAAATATAAATTTCTGTAAGGTAACACATTATTATTGAAACCTTAAAATATTGTTGGCCTTTTATTGTTTATCAGCATTAGAAGGATGAAAGAAAACCCCTCAATATGTATATAAAAATGATTTATATCTTTTAATAATCACCCTTAATGCTTTTAGTACCTCACTTATGATAGTTGTAAGTAAAATGTTTACTAAAACATAGCTTATTTCCACATAAAGCTGTGTTTTTCTTGTGCATCCAGAATATATTTGTAACACATTTTGGCCAAGAGACACATCTCTAGATGAATTATCAGTGTGAAGGAATTTAACTTTTATTTGCCACACATGTATTTCTCAGGGATAGATATGAGTTAATGAAGAATATACACCACAGGACTCTTGATAGCTGAGTTGATTATTATGTCTTTCTAAAACAAAAGGTAATTTAGCTTAGAAGAATCTGATAGCTATTTCCTTATTCGGTTTGCTTACTTATGGGTTTTATTTATTTTTAATGGAAAACAATTGTGTAAAATATATCAAAATGAGACAGTTTCCAAATAATATTGTATTTTCTCAAATCAAATTGCTTTATGTAACCAGATCATTGAAAAGTCCATGAATATCATCCCTGTTTTAATAACTATAAATAAGTCAAACATCTCCTAACCAATAGCTCTTATTGACTCAAAGTTACTATACCATCTTAATACGGCATTATGCCTCATAATTGCAATTCTGTGTCTCCAAACAGAGCTGATGAGAGCATAAATTAAGCTCACTGAGTGTGAGGCAGAGAGGCGGCAGGGTCCACAAAGAACCCTTGTGGGTGTTGATGGAATTAGCACTTAATACAACTGAGCCATGACAGGGCAATTATTTTTCAGGACCTTTGATGATAGAAAGCTTCCTACAAGGAGAGGACAGCCATCCATAACAAGTAAGTCCATGGTCCCAAACACCACTGGTAACTAAGAGCCTCCCCCCATGGTTTTCTAGAATTTAACTTACTCCTTTATCTGGCACATTAAAAACAAACAATTATACATGTAGCTTGGGGACCATGTGGACTTTTGATTCTTTCTGCACTCAGTTGAAGCCAATCAAGAAGTGTTTCCCTGTGACTTCACTGGCTAGTTGTTCTCAGCAGCTCTCCTCTGACTCAAGCAACACACTGAATGGAGGCCTGGAGCAGTCCGCGGTGCTGACGGGTTATAGACCGGTGGACAGTAACACAAGGCAGCATCCTAACTCACATGTTGCAGAGTAGCCATACAAGAGTGGTTGTCAAGGCTTGATAGATTATTTAAAACAGGAATATTCCTGGGCACTGAAAAGAATCCAAGAAGTGTGGATCATGATATATTCCATGAAAATTATCTGCGAGTTGTTACTAATTTCTTTTCATGCTTCATTTAATGGAAATGTAATATTGTGACATCCTCATTTACACATGGAGATTGAAAAGAAAGTAACATGAACTAATGCTTTGTCACATCTATTTTTCTCATGAATTTAAGGTAAAGTGGATTGTCAATTGTGATTAGAACACAATACCTAACATTTTCTGAACTTCAAATATCTTCTATTGGTAAATTGCAAAGTTGTAAACTCATGTTTGTCTCCGTGTTTCAGGCAACATATCTTACACCTTGTATGCTTTGTAATAAACTCTTTAAATTTATTAATGTTAAAATTAGCTAATTGATCTTGTTATTTTATTTCACAACCTTTTTGACATTTTATAGTTGACAGAATTTTTTTATTTACACCAGCAATCAAAACTCCATCTTTGGCAAATGTGATGTAATAAAAGAAAACTTTTCTCATAAACTTTTGTGCCTATGGATTTATGCCAAATTCTCAAAATAGATATGAATTAGATTACTGGAGTGCTGCAGTTTTCCAGGTGAAGTGCTATGTACACATTTGTAGCACCATTTGATATTGGCTAAAGCTACATACACACTTTTGGGATCCATACAGGTTGCATATTGACACCTTGTCTCAGAAGAAAAGTAAATATAGAATAAAGATAAATTTAAAAATAAAGAAAAAAAGATAAAAAAGAAAAAAGACATAATAGATTTGAATGTGTTTAGCCTAGGATTAATTATAACTGATTTAATTTTTTTGATTTCGAAATACCTATCAAATAAAATTCAATCACAAGTACAGATTCAGAAAAGTTAGGTTTTAATCTCTGTCTGCCTCTTTTACTTTTCCTTCCTCTTTAATTTTCTAACTTTTGCCTTGCTTGTAGCATTTTTTCCTTTATCACTGTGTTCATAAAACTGTGGATCATTTCTTGAATGGGTGCACACATTGTTTGCCACAGTGTTTGCCCTGGGTTCAATATCCCAGGGCTTTTGTGATTGGATATTTAGTGGAATTCTAAAAATAAGTAACTTGTTCAAGTTTGAGTTCTTAGATACAGGAAACACATAGTAGGCACACACAGACTTTAGAAGGTACTACTCTTATTCACACATGGAAGGAAGAAGCATGCCTGAAATTTGAGGTCATTCTAAAGGGGGTCAGTTTGCCAGTTGGCATCACCACAGCTCCTATCAGGTGCTGAAATAATAAAATGATCTGATTGCAGTGAATGCACACAACCCTGGAGTGTACACAGCACTGGTTTTGCAGACAACTCTGAAAGTAGTTAATTCTTTCATCAGTGGGGGATCGTGCTTGAGGGCTATAGGTGGGTGCTGGGCCCCTGTGCTCAACTTCAACAGTCAGGCATACTCTGGGCATGCTGCTGCATACATAGTGCCCATATGGGTTCCGTATAACCTCTGGTTACTGAGGTCTTTCCCATAAGAATCTAGTAAAGTTTATTCTCCAGATTTCTAGTTATATTTCTATTAGACTCTGCCTAAATATGCCCACTTCAGAGTTTCAGTCATAAAGCTTCAGCTCGTAGGTTACCATAGTGAGTACTGGGATCATTAAATACCAGTAACTTCCCTTCTAAAACTTTGAGAGAGACGCTGCCAATAATTAGAATTATCACACAGATATGCATCTCAAAAATTGGATTTAAGTGAACACATTTCAATCATTCAACTATGATGTGGGAGTCTAGTGCCAGTTGTGAATTTGATGTAATAAAACTGGTATTGCTATTTTTGTAGCTGGTTTTGCATTAAAGCAATTAATTTTCAGAGCATGCAAAGAAACCACAAGGAAGAATAAATTCTAAATATTAAGTAAAGTTATGCTGTTTGTTAATGATCATTTATTTATATGGTGTATACATGCATAAAACCTGACAGTTTTAGAGTAATGTTTACAAGTGTCAAGATACTGTGCTGTTACATACAGAATAACTAGTAAATAAAAAACTCTGTCTTGAATCTCCCTACGAAGAGCTTAAGTGTATATTAAGGTATTATTTATGTATTAAACCCACTTTCTTGTCAGTTTTATTCTTTTTCCCGTTATAACATTGGGTTGATAATGTAATTTAAACTTTGGCTTTTTGTACACCAACTAAATTAATTACCTAGAAATGACCTTTTTAGATTATCTTCATTCTGAATTCAGAAACAATTTGTTGCTGGTCAATAAAGCCATTTGTGAACACACTCATGTGTAACAGGCTTCTGAGAATTGAGTTGCTTTTTCTTTTCTGCCCTTGCAGCTGAGGGAGCTTGCGGCGGAACCCTAAGGGGAACCAGCGGTTCTATATCCAGCCCTCACTTCCCCTCAGAGTATGACAACAACGCTGACTGCACATGGACCATCCTGGCTGAGCCTGGGGACACCATCGCTCTTGTTTTTACTGACTTCCAGCTGGAGGAGGGATATGACTTTTTAGAGATCAGTGGGACAGAAGCACCATCCATATGGTGAGTTTTGGGAAATCATGTGACCTCTCAGGAGGAGGAAGATCGACCAGTTGCTGTCAGTGGATAGTTACTGGCCACCTTGAGTATGATCTTTTCCCCTTGGTATTTTGTACTAACAGGTTCCAATGTCTGAGATGTCTCTGGACTGGCATTTGAAGCTAGAGAAGGCATGTATACACTTAAGCTTCCTCTCCTTCCCTCAAGTTAGACTCAAATGTACCCAGAAAGACCTTCAGGGGACTCTATGGCTTTGGCTTTCATCTAGACTTGACTCAGTTTGAGCAGATGTTTTTTTGGCTTTGAGGTTTATTTTCTCTCTTCTTGAAAAATGGTGATGAACTTTGCCTTGGGAACTTTATAAGTTCTGCCCCTCTGTGAAGAGTTGCATACAAGTCCAGAACAGCCAAGAAGATGTATCTCAAACAGTGTTAGCTTGGACTTTAGCCTGATGTGTGACCAAGACTGACCAATTGGAGGCCACTTATTGGTGTGTGCTGGAGAGGAGTTTGAGGATCACGGTTTGATTGGTTATAATTGGCAGAGATGCAGGGATACTTGTACCAGCTGCCTTCACTGTGTCTGAGAGTGCAATTAAAAATGGAAAACTAAAAGAACAGATATAAGAGAGCTTGATCCCTGCTTTGTATCTTTAGGTTGCTTTTTGTTAGTTGGACTTTCTTTTGCTTTAATTATTTAAATTATTTTGACTTTAAATTACTTCAGTTGTCTAGTTTGGGTCTGAATCATGAGATAGTTTGAGAAGATACAATCACAGGAACGGGTTGGCCATGTGTGTACAGGCAGAAAAGTGGGTAGAGGAGGTATTAAAATATTTTTATGGGTTTCAGTTGTTACATTGGTTCAGAGGCAAAAGATGACAATGCTAAATCTGAAACCTGCTGTAACAAGATCCTCTTTTACACCAATTCTTAAATTCAAACTGAATCTTACATGTTTTCCAAGACTAGAAGTTCTATGTTCAAACAAATGTGTAAATACATTCCTCCCTTGAGTTTTATTTCACTTATGTTAAATATTATTCCAATTAGAGAAATAAGGATAAAAATAGAACTTCATTAGAACACAGCTGTATGACTCCTGGGCATGCACCCAAAGGACTTTGCGTCTTACTAGAGTCATTTGCACATTCATGTTTACTGGGGCTCTATATGCAGCACAAAGGAAATGTAATCAACCTAAATGTCCATCAACAGATATTGAGTGAATAAATGTGAATAATGAAAATGTGGTATATAAACACGGTGGAATTTTATTCAGCTATAAAGGAAAATGACATTTGCATAAAATGAATAGAATAGAAAAAAACAAAAACATGTTAATTGAAGTGACCCAGGTTTAGAAGGGCATCCACACAGGCACTACACTCATACACATAAGACAATTAGTTGAATATATACGTGTGTGTGTGTGTGTGTGTGTGTGTGTGTGTGTGTGTGTGTCAGAAAGTAGAAAGGAGAATGTGGAGGAGTTCATGGAAGGGTGCAAGGGGACAGCTGGGACAAGAATGACGTGGGGATCAACCCAGACTAAGTACAAAAATGCCTTCGGGAAACCCATGACTGTGCTGATTGAAAGCGATTTTATTCACCTTGAATAGGACTTTGACATCAACCATTTTTTTCTCAACCTCTTGTATTTACTAAAATTCTTGACTTATGGGTCCTCATTTGTTGGAAATGCAAGAGTCCTGAAGGATGGTTTTACCCTTATGGACTCTAAGCAGCCTTATCTGTTATATGAATAAGAAACTGGGACCCAGGGAGGACAACAGAGAGCAGGCCCCCCAGGGGACAGCCACACATTCAGGTCTGAGTCCCCCATACTCGGCATCACTGTGCCCTGGCCTCCAGTTGCACAGCGCTGGGGGAGCATCAGAGTCCCGGGTGGGCTGCACTCAGCTGCAGGGTCTCCCTGGGCCTTGCAGAGGATGCCGCTGCTGAGGAGGCAGGTCCACTGGAGAACCATGTGCCATTGTGTACTGCAAGACAGAGGGCAGAGGGCTTTCTTATTTATTTTGCTTTGGTGACATTTGGTGCTTATTGTAATGACAGAGGGAATTGTCCTGACGTGTCCATATGGAGTGTTACTTTAAATGGAACTCACATCAAGCTGTTATTCTTCAGTGGAGGCTGAAAAGAAAAAAAGATGGTTTTCTTAAATAACCCATCAAGCCCACATGAACACACTTCAAATTTAAAATAGAATAATTGGGGACACACTTTCAAGATTTATACAAATGTGTATTATCTGGCTTATCTTTTAAAGGACTATTATTTTACTATAATTTTAGTGACAGTCTCTGAAATGTTTAATGGCCCAGATTGGTATATTTAGAAGATTTATCCATTCTAGGATTGCAAGAAAAGTAGGGAGGAGGATGAACTTGGCCTCTTCTCCAAAACAAGGTTATGTCTCAGAAGAAGGAGGATGGTGCTAATGGCTGTAAGTGCAGAGAGAGCACACATGTGCAATTTTCCAATAATCTGTTTTTAAAGACAGGATGACCAAGCAAGGGCATGGCAAGAGGAAACTGCCTGGAAAATTGTTGAGAATAATAATGGGATTAGCTTTATTTTCATTACATTTCAAGTGAAATTATCAACTCTGCTATAATGTCTTTGCTCCAAGTTGCCATGACTACAGCAGAGGCAGGCTTCAGCAACTCAAATCTCATTTGCCAAACTGTTATATGTATCAAATGTGGGAATTTAAGCCTTACCACCTGTATGTATACTGAACAAAGTTGACTGATTATTATTATTGTTACTATTATTATTATCATTTTAGATTTTCATATAGTCAGGTTGGCTTCCTAATGATGTTTAAGAACAGAGCTGTTGTTTTCAGTTGGCTTGCAAAACCTTTAGTAACTATGATTTTTCTAGTAATTAAAAAACAAATGGACTGGAGAGATGGCTCAGTGGTTAAGAGCACTTGTTGCTCTTACAGAGAACCCAGCTTCAATTCTCAACTCCTACATGGTGGATCACAATCATCTACAACTTCAGCCCTAAGGGATCTGATGCCCTCTTACATCTGTGGGCACTGTACACACACGGTGCACCTACATGCTCAAACACATAAAATAAATACATCTAATAAAAATAAAATTTCAGGGAAAAAAATTTAAAACAGCAAAATCGATTTTATCCCCCTGAAGTGATTTGATGGTGTATTCTATTACTCTAAAAATACCAAGAATGAAAGTGGATGTTATTTCTGAGTTACTTAGCTGCAGTCTGTAACTTACCACATAAGGGTTGAAGGGTGAGGACTGTTTTTTCTTGTCAGGGGACAGGAGAGTGGACATGTGTCCTCTTCATGTGTCAGGTATGTGTGCAGCTGCACATGACTGTAAAAGAAAAGCAAACATGGAACTTTGCCCTGACTCAAGCTGAGTCTTTCTACCTCAGACTGCCCAGGAAGAATTAAGAAGCATTAGTGGGTCTTCCTGGAAAGGGCCAGAAGTCCTTCTCCCACTCTCCCTTCCCTCACAGCCCTATGGATTATCTCTAGGCCCCATCCACACTCAAGAGTCTGACTTCTCTGCACCTCAATTGTTTCTTTGTAGGGTTACACAGCTACCTGCCTCCGTGTGACCATTTCTTGGTGCCGAATGTTTACAATGCTAGCACAATGATTGGAAGAATGTCTAACTGAGGAATGTGATAGGAGATGCCCAGGAAACACTATGGAATCTCCCTCCAGTCATCATTCCTCCATTTGTGTGGGAGAGCTCCCATGTTCCTGTTTGTTTTGCACTGTCAGAGTAAGCTCAGTAGGTAGCCAACCAACTACCCTCTCCTGCTCTGGACTGGCCATGATTCCCCTCCATGGAAAAACAACAGACTGCATAAATGCACTTTAGTTTGTTCCCATTAACCCATCACAATTTCACTAGTAAATCAATCTAATCAGTAGCTGGCTGAAGCCAAAATAAGACTTCAAAGAAACTGGAGCAGCCCAGTGAGCCTCAAAGAACCCTTGAAGAGTCAATTAATGCCTACAATGTTTATCCAACTTGTCACTTAATTGATAATCGACTTGGTGTGTGTTTAATTTCTAATGAAGAAGGTTACAGAGCTCCAGTGAGCAGTTCATTCCTGCAGTGAACTGTTTTCCTCACCTGCCCCAAACCCAGACAGTCTTTTCCACCCACTCTTCCCAGTGCTTATTCTGAATCCATTCTACGGAAAATCCATGACATAGCTCAGAATGAGGCACTGCCTGCCCTCATCCGAGTGTCCTCAAATTGTTCCACATTAGTTACTTTTCCTGTGGCCATGACAAAACATCTGAGCAAAGAAACTTAAGAAGGAAAGTTCTGTTTGACATTGCAGCTCAGAGTGGCAAGGAGGACTGCAAGGATGACAACTCTACCTGCAGTGATGGGGCATGAGGCAGCTGATTGCAAAGAGGCCACAGTCAGGAAGCGGAGAGATGGATTTCAGTATTGTACTAACTCATGTTTTTATTAATTCGGAGACACCATGGAATGGTTCTGTCCACATTCAAGGTAGATATCCCTTCCTCAATTAAATTTCTCTGGACAAGCCCTGGAAGGAGACACTCCCAAGGGTGTATCTCTTGGCTTGTTCTAAATTCCATCCAGCTGAAGATCATAAATAACCATCACATAGCATCTCACCACCACAGACTTATTACCCAAACCAAAATGGTTCCATTTGCAGTTGGCTACTGACAAATGGGCAGATCGTACTTGCAATTTTCTAGCCATTCTATTGAGCTTGTTTTCTATGCACAGACACATATAGAGACTTGCATGTGATTCAGTTTTATTTGTTTGGATGCCCCCCACCTCCCTCCTGCCTAGCTATTTATATTTCTTTGTTCTATGACCTTGACCTATTTTGTATTAGTAATTTGGCCACATCAGGCTGTTTGGAGGAAAGTGTGGCATCAATGAGTGTTTTTTTTTCTTTATTTTTTATTTCTTCAAGTTACATCTCAATGGCAATCCCTTCCCTACTCCCCCCTCCCA
>CAJQZJ010033660.1:3221456-3247207 GCA_907164525.1 Lophiomys imhausi | reverse complement strand
CCCTCCTCCCCCTCAACCCCCCTCATCCTCTTCCCTTCTTCTTTTTTTTTTTTTTTAGTTTAAGGTATTTCTTTTTTCCCCCCAACAGCTCTTCCTTTCAGTCCAAAAAATGGTTCTTTTTCTTGTAACTATAAATACAATACAAAACAACAGAAATAAATAAAGGAGCCCAAATAGCAATGGTCCTGTGCCCACACTCCCACTGAAAATATGATTATTTCTACTATTTATTCCATTTCAAATTTTAATTCATGGCTGATGAGGATGGTGCACACTTATAATCCCAGAACACATGTTCTGAGACAGGGGAATCACTAGTTTATAACCAGGCTTGGCTAACTAGTGAGTTTATGGCTAGCCTGAGGCACATAGAGACTTTCCCCCAAAAGAGCCAAAAGAGAAAAATTTGATTGGAAAAACTTTACTCCAAAAGCCTATTGGAGCCTATATATACCTTAGTTTTCTTATGAAACTAAGCAGACCAAATATTATGGAGATGTACACATTTATGGATATGTATATATGTATATGATTGTCCATGGCATCTATCCATTAGCAATGTATCTAAGAATATAGTCAATGTATTATTACAGTTTTCTTCTATACTTACAAATCAATTTTTTTCTTTAAAACTCTTTTGATCAGCTCGCTTTTGTAAAAGTTATCCTGAGTGATCATATTTACAGAGTATTTTCTGTGTGCCAGGAAAGAGCAAGCTGTGTTGACCACAGCCCTGCAGATGCTGTTACATCCATCTCATAGGTGAGAAAAGGAGGGTTAAACTGCATGCCATGGCCAGTGACACGGGATGTTTGAAGAGGAACATTGACAATCTGCATCCCTCTACATTTAAACATATCAAGGACATGTCTCATTACCAGCTTCAAATCAGGAAGATTAAAGTTATGTACTTATTCTTCCATGTGACCCAAAAATTCTCTTAGTAGCTTTGAGCCCTGGTTGACAGCAGCAGAAACACAAGGAAATGACTTCAGGCTTAGCCCAGCTTTTCTTTGGCCATTATCACCATGAACTTTTCCTTATATTTCTTTCTTGATATGATCAGCTGTAAAATCATGTAATAATTTTAACAAGTATCACATACACATCATATACATACATGCATAAATACATATGCACACATAATATTAGTATGTCTTCCAAAACAGAGCATAAATGGCTGAAGTTATCCTAAACTTAGCAGCTAAATGTGAGCAAATGTTTCTCTGGGACCTTGACCACTTAAATGTTAGGTTGGTGGCTAAGGTAAAGACCAGCTGTATTCACACACATTGCTTTCAGTACTTATGGTAGATATTGTTTTCTTTAAGTTCACTTTCAACTTGTTAAGTACTTCCAGCAAATGATTACAACACACACACACACACACACACACACACACACACACGCACACACACACACTCACACAGAGAGAGAGAGAAAGAGAGAGAGAGAGAGAGAGAGAGAGAGAGAGAGACTTCTGCATCAGGGGCATAGGAAATTACATAATTTAAGATGCACATAGATTAGACTGTAAAAAGCAGACTACATGGGAAATCCAAGATTTAATCAAGGATGCTTACATTTTTTTTTTTAAAGACAGGTTATTCTTAAGCAGGTCAGATATGTGGAAGGGAAATGGATTGACAGCATAGTTCAAAATGCTCTCACGGTGTATTATTAACTCAGGTAAAAGTTCAAGTTCTAGAAATGAAGAGGTGTTTCTAGTAAATTCTATATCCACATAACCCCTGTTCTAAAGCCCAAGAAACACTCCAAGGAAATATTTCCATCAATGGCTAGTTCTACTAGCAGGGCTCTTAATGCCTCTTTCATACCATTTTCTCTCTCTGGGTAAATTGCATAAGACATACTCTTTAATTGTATCAGAAGCTTCATGGTGGCTTCACTTTCAGTACCTTTTTGCTGGGTTGAAATAAATAACAGAGTTTCATAGAGACTGATAATCTGAAATGCATATTTTAAGTAACAATTTGAAATATGAGTATTAATATAACTTCTTAAATGTTGGTAGCTGTGAATGAACTACAACTTACTGAACCACTCCCTGAGGAAAAAACTAAGGGATAACAAAGAAAAGTATAAATATCACTTGTTCCTAAATTGGGGCTCCAGTGGGAAAAACACAGGGACTACAATTCTTTCTGTCCCTCCTTTTTTCCCTGGTGGGTTTCTTTGCTTGTCTTGAAAATTTCTGTCAGATATTTCATTGAAAAGTAAGTTTTCTGTGAATTCCTTAAATTTCAGGTAATCAAACAGAATCCTTCTCGTAGATATTAGGTGTTATTTCCAAATAACAGAACAGGGAGCTGGAGTAGGTGAAAGTACTATTGCTTGGGTACATCTGGACATGATTTAAATCTTTAGGATCCATGCAAAAAAAACTGGATGTAGCCACTTGTTTCTATAACCCAAGAACTGTTATAAATAGAACATAACCACCTCCAGGGCTTCCTGGGCTCCAACCCACCACCAGGTTCAAGGAGAGATCCTGCCTCAGGGGAATAAAGTGGGGAGTGATAGAACAGGACACCTAATGTTGTTCTATGATTCTGCACATCTGTGAATGAGAACACCTCCCAGACAAATGCTTTATATACTAAACACACACACACACACACACACACACACACACACACACACACACACAGAAACACCTGTTTTGGTGGTCATACCCCTCTCCCATATGGACTCTTTTCCAGGAAATAAACAACAAAACAAAGCAAGTACAGTTCAGTTGACAAGTTGGGACTGTGGAGCCAATTCACCTTCTAGGAACACATTGCCCTACAAGAATCTGTTGTACCAGCTGTGATCTTCATTCTCCAAGTCAAGTCAGGGTTTAGTCATGTGATGTCACTCTTGAATGTTTTGATACCATTGCTTAAACTTTCTCTCTAAACTTTGGATATATAATTTTCCTCTTTCTCGTGAAAGCTCATACAATTTCATGAAAGACTGCTTCGGAGAATAAATAGTTTACATCAGAAACTCCCCCAGTGTCAGGTGTGCAGTGCCAGTGAACCACACCAGCCAGCCATTCTCAGACTGTGTATATGAAGCAGCAAGCCAGAAGGCCTGTTGCAACGATGCCAGCCCTGTCTGTAGATGGGGATTCCTTGCCAGTGATGTCACTACAGAATCTCTAACTTAAAAGAGGGATGTCACTGGACCTGGGAGTGGAAAATGTGCAGAGCAGAAAGTTGTAGGGGCAATCTTAGCTATGTGTAAAATGCAAGGTACAGATACGAAAGTCAAGAAATCTTTCTGCATAGGAAAGAAAACTATGCCCTGTGCTGACAGGGCAATAGAATACACTTAGACATTTTAAAAGCAAGCTCTGAAAGGAATCTCAAACACAGCAGAGTGAGATTTACTTTTATCTTGATAAAGCATTCATTGTGATCCATAATTCTCTCAGTGTAAGGAAAGCAGAACTTTGGGGAGATGTAAGTGGCCCTAGCTGCTGGCAGTTGCATGGATTAGGAGCTGCTGGACCATTGAGTATTTCAGTGACCAGATAGCTGGGATAGCCACAGTAGCAGGAAGGAAGTGGTTGCTTGGAGCGGTGACTAGTCAGAAAGGCCATTGGCTATTCTCTGTGGATGGCCACATGGTAATAAGGCTGGTTGCCACCCTTCTCAGGGAAATTCTCACATATTCAGGTTTCTGAGCATAGGAGCAGCATGTGTGACTCAAAATGCCTGACTGTGCTCAGGGATCTGTGTGTTAACCACAGCCTGAGAAGGTCACCCTGTACTCATGGAGCATGGGAAACATTAGAAAGTGTCGACATTCTTAGCTGGAGGAAGGTGAGGTAGAAAGCTTTCTGCAGACTAACCTCCTTCCTCCTCTTCGGAGCGGTGGATGATATGAAGGTAGTGTAACCTCAATGCAGTGCCCTTCTCATTGCTAAGGAGTCTACTCACTTCACTGAAGTTTCCTGGGCATGCGTCTTGACTTTGGAGTGTGGATAAAAGAAATGTGAAATGAAACAGAGCTCAGAGAAACTATAGTGAGGGAAGAGAGGGAGAGAGAGGGAAAATGGTAAGAGAGGGAGAGGGGAAGACAGAGGAAGAAAGGAAGGAAGGGAGTGAGGGAGGGAGGGAGGGAGAAAAGAGAGGAAGATGAAATTTGGGGATAGAGTTAGAATCCAAAAATGTTCTAGTTTATAGAGAATTGTTTATATTTTTGATGGCAGAGAACAGGATGACCTGGAAGAAAATCTATTTGATATTTGATAGACAGGCTGACCCAGAACTCAATCTCAGTAACAAGATAATTCCTGGATTCCTCCAGGATTAGAGGACAATCCCGTGTTCAAGCTGGGGGATGGAGATCCGGAATGACCAGCTGTTGAAGGCAGGCACAAAGTTCATCAAACCAAAGAAGAGCAGTACAGTGAGCAGTCACGTGCATCACTTCCAAATGTGGAGTGTCAGGAAGAGATGGTGTATTAGCAGTCATTCTAATCCACACCCTGTGCTGCATTGTCTGTATGTGAGTGTGTGTTTGTTCCTATAGGAGAACTTACATGTGCTTGAGTGTGCAAGATGTAGAGAGACCAGACAGGAAGGTATGTGTGGGGGGTTTGTTTACTTTTTATTTGAAAATAAGATACTGTGTACCCCCAATGAAAATAAATGGATATCCCTACTATGAAAACAGTATTTTCGGACAGTTTCTCACCCTATATAGTTGGGGGTTTGACAAAATAGAAATTTAATTTTTAGCATCAGTATTTTTAGGTACCTTCTACTGTACCACAGACTGTGTGGAGGGATACAAAGAATTTATTTCTGTCCATCATAACTTGTACAGAAACATAAGGTCTTTTTTGTACTTTTCCATGAAGGTTCACCTAAGAGACATAAAGCTACAACATTTTCAAAATTAAGAACAGTATCAGAGTGAGAAAAAAGTGGGCAGAGCCATCTGTGGTATCACTTATTCTACCAAAACTAAATACTGCTACACCCCCAAAAATCCTCATTAAATTTCAAAGGCTCCACTTGAAAGATTAATTTTCTAGACAGAATTTCCCCTTTCATGCTTCTCTTTCTGATCCACTCTCACCTCTTCTATATCCTTTGTTTACTTGGCCCATATTTGTACATATTGGTACACATGTGTGTAGGTATACACACATACACACAGTGCACAAATAAATATATATGCACATTGTACACCCATACAAACATGTGTATAAGCACACATATAAACATATACATATCTACATTACACATGTGTATATGGCTAGGTGTATATATAATACAGACACTGAACCCTGAATCAATAAATCATTATGTCACCATGGAAACAAATATTAGTGTTGTCAACTCAGATTTCTAGGTATACCTTTTCTTATTTTAACTGAAGAACCAAAGTATTGTACTTGACTAGAGTATTTCCTTGTTGTATTTAATGCTAGTTCAAAATAACTTAGTTACCATGTAATGTCATATTGCACACATAAGGCATGCATGCCTCTTTGTCCAGACTTATCAGCTCAGAAATAAAACACCAAGTTCTTTGAAATCTGAAACTATGCACAACAAAATATCTACTCAGTCAGTTTGAATTTTCTTCTTGTAATGTGTTGGAATTTTATTCAGTGAATGATAGATATCTCAGTGGAGACACTAGGGTACATAATTTAATGCTGTATTTCCCTCTGTCATTATGAGGTGGTTGCACGCACAACTCATGTTGTACAGTGCTCTATGATCCTTTCCTGACCTAATATTTCTGAACCACTATGACCTGGAGCTGCAGCTGACTCTTCTATCTGACTTGTACCAAGGTTACTCAAAGTGCATCCAACCACACTCATGGCTAGAATTGCGTAGTTTGCTATGAAAATACTGTGTGTGAAGTTCATCTGGGTTGTTTCCAGTTTCTATCTATTATAAATAAAGCTGCTATGGACATGTCCTTCAACAGAAGAATGTATTAAAAAAAAAACTATGATACATTTACACAGTGGAATGCTACTCAGCTACTGGGAACAAGGAAATCATGCAATTTTCAATCTAATGGATAGAACCAGAAAAGCTCATCCTGAGTGAGCTAATCTAGACCTGAAAGATACACATGACATGTATTCACTTATAACTGGATTTTATCCATATAGTGCAGGATAGCTATCCTACAATCAACAGACCCAAAGGAACAAGAACATGTACTTTGTTACATGTTAGTGGAACACTTCATCCTCATGGAACTTCCATATAGGTCCCCAGTGCAAGAGGAAGCTCTTAGCCCTCATGTGACTGACAAACTGAGGGGTGCTGATATGTGAGGGTATCCCACACCAGAGGAGTAGGATAGGTGGGAGAGAGGTTAGAGGGTGGAAGGTAGGACCCACAGAGGTGGAAGGAGGGGGCTGTGATAGAGATGTAACTTGAATTAATAATTAAGTGTTAAAAAAAAATACTGTGTGTAGCCCGAGCCAGGCACAGCATGGGCTGTGGAGCATCCTGCAATGGGAGAAGCATGTGAGATGAGGAAGCAGAAGAGATGTTAACATTGTAAAGTATCTTCCCACCTCCTGTGGATATCGTGGGCAGCTTTCTCCATATCCCACATGTCATTTCCTGAATGCTTACTGGCTGTGCAGGTGAAGCACGTGTAGTTGTAGATAAGGGAAGAAGGCTCAGAAAACTTGAAACTAGAGTTTCAAGGAAAAAATCTGGAAAACCTGGATTTAGGGTCCATTCCCACCATTCAGCACACTGTGCTGTCTTAATATGCTAACTCTCCAACACTCTTTCTCTACTTGCAAAATGAACTCTATGATATCAGTTCTGGGGATATCATTAGGAGGAGCAGGGAAGGCTTATGGTGTCACTGTGTCTTTGGTGGTATAAGAGGCCATAGAAGAGAGGCTATGACCTCCTTGTGACTCCATCTCTTTCATCTTCCCTTTGATTTTCTCCATCATCTGGTTTTGCCTGGCTCCCCCTCCTCATCCACTGTCTACCTGACCTTGTACAATGCCCCAGTATCCTGGCCAGTTTGGATGCACTGAGACTCAAAATAAACATGGGCTTCTTTCTCAGAAACATTCTTAGCTACTTGACACACTTCTGTTCTAGAGAGCATGTGAAAATCTTTTGTTCATCAAATTACTTGTTCTTTAGTAGAATGTGGCGCTAGTAGTAATAGAACTGGGTGCCGGGCTATGAACAAAGCATGGCTGGAAGAGCTAACCATGTATGACCCCATTTGGTCACCCCTGACCCTTGACATATGGTCTTATCCCCATTTTCCAGATAGGAAAACTAAAAAATAGAAATGCCACATAAATACTCTAGCCCTACACGGCCATGTGTTCAGGCCAGGGTTGATGTGAGCAATGCAACATGTGTATCAGCATGGTCATTCCAATACCTGTTTTATCAAAGACAGTTCCATGGATGAAGAAGATGGATCCTCGTTTAGGGGACCTTCTTTCTTCTGGCCCATTGAACGTATGAATGGGTCATGCTTTCCCACAGTGACCATCTCCTCCTGATCTTGTAGAACACGGGCAAGCCAGATATTCTCTGTGCACAGTTAATGAATGCATGAGACTACTGGGACATGGTAAGATTACAAGTGAGGAATTAGGAGGTAATTCAAGAGACCTAGCTAGAAACTGGAAACAACCCAGATGTCCCTCAAATGAAGAATGGATAAAAAAGCTGTGGTACATCTACACAATGGAATACTACTTAGCCATCACAAACAAGGAAATCATGCAATTTGCTGTCAAATGGATGGAACTAGAAAAGCTCATCCTGAGTGAACGAACCCAGACCCAGAAAAATTCACATGGCATGTATTCACTTATAATTGGATTTTAGCCATATAGTACAGGATAACTATCCTACAACCAACAGATCGAAAGTAACAGGAACATAGACTTTGTTACTTGTTAGTGGGATACTTTGCCCTAGTGGTGCTGCCCTGTAGGCCCCCAGTACAAGAGGAAGCTCTTAGCCCTCATATGACTACTGAACTAAAGGGAACTAATATGCAGGGCACCCCACAGAGGGGGAGTAGGATAGGTGGGAGAAGGGGGGAGGGTGGGCCTGGGAGAGTGGAGGGAGGGAACTGTGATGGAGATGCAAATTTATGTAATAAATAAACAGTAAAAAAAAAAAAGAAAAAAGGAAAAGAGAGCAGCAGATGGAGACTTTGGGAAACTGGATTAAACATGCATGTACCAAGACTATATAGCACTTGAGAAAAGAGAAGTAGCATGGTTTTGATACCAAGAAAATTTAGTTAAGTTCTTATGGTCCAGCAGAGGTTAGCCATGGATTTAAATGAGAAAACAAAGGCAGAGGCCTCAAGTACAAAGAATATAAAGAAAATGCAAGCAGAAAAGCAGGAAGGCCACTTGTTGGGTATTTCTTTCCCAAATGCTTTAGGTGAGGAGTTAGATGATCCCCCCAGTCATAGGAGATAGGAACTGTTAATGTGGTTAAAATACATCAAAATAATGCAGTTCCATGCTAAGCCTGACATTCCTGAACACTCACTGTATCTTGCTGGTGCATACCTGTTAAGTGTGAAAGAGAGCCCTCATATATGCCTGTGGACAATGGAGGGACACAATCCCCCCCATGAGTCAGTCCCTGAGTGTGTCAACAGCAACATGGCCCATGTGATGGTTGAGAGGACTGTCAGTTACATATTGAAAAACACTCTGTACAACCCTGTACAAAGCGTCGGAAAACAGAATAGCAATCAAGTAGAAAAAATATGTTATACTTGTGAGCCACTTGTTGAAAGTAATGACAACATCCTTTCTCATGAAGAGTTTAAAATACCAGGGAGGTTCCTTCTCTGGTTTTAATGTTTGAACTCTGGAGGTACAGGCCTGGGCTGGATTCTATAATATTGAAAGCAATCAGTCTTTTTGGAGGAAACCTTTCTGTACACTAGGTTTATGTATGCTTTCCAGGAACATGAGCAGCTTGGGCCAGTATAGCAGACTGTAATAGGCTAGATAACTTGCAGAACAAACATGTTTCTCAGTTTTGGAGATCACATAACTACCTGTTCTCTCAGGGCCTGGCAAGGCCCCCTACTCCTGGTTCAGATGCTGACCTTTCTCATGGACCACCCCCCATGAGTGTGACCCCACACCACACACTACACTATGTGTGTTAAATACAGATTGGCTGAGGGCAGTCATCTCTCTCCATAGCCTCCTCAGCCTTACCAAAGCCTTCTGCATCATTCATTATTCATTCTTTCAGACCCTATAACAGCAAGACAATGAGAAACACCACCAGCATGGGACATCCATTACTGCATGCAGACAGCATCTGAAGCCCCCACGTCCGACTTCCAGGGAAGGCGATGTCTCGAGTTTCTGACCTAACATGTCCTGTATTTGGTGGAGGCATCATATGTGTTTTCTCAAAGTACTTAACAGTGGGCCCTGTGGCCTGATGGGATGAGGGCAAACCGCACATTTAGTTCCAGAGTCCAGCCACATGGTCATTGGCGTTGCTCAGAGCCTGCTGTGCACATCTGGAGGGGACTCTGTGTGCTCAGGTGTTCACATAGATATTTTTCCCATCATCTAACTGCTGTAAGCAGGAGCTTCAAGGAGGTAGCTTGGCTTCCAAGCAGTGGGACCTGTGGCCCACAATCAAATGCTTTTCTAATACCCACCTCTTCTGCTCTGTCTCACCCTGTCTTACCCTGTCTCCTCACCCTGTCTCTTGTTCCTTTCATTAAAGCTAATGGGAGCCCTGGGAAGAGATTGTGAATAGAACTCCAAAAATGACAGATGTTTCCCCAAAGTACCTACTGTCCCTTAGAGCATTAGCGACCAGTGAATTGATGTGATATATTCACAATGTGTCTTTTATGCCCATATCAGAGCATTCAATTAGTGGTAATTAGAACCCAGCTGGGCAAAGGTAATTTCAACACCACCACGTGGAGGACGAGAGACACAGACCAACAACACATTTTATTCAAAATTACTCTCCTCAAATATCCCTCCACCTACTCATTAGACCATAGGAGGATATGTTTTATTTCAGACTCTGCCAAATTCTCTCTCTCTCTCTCTCTCTCTCTCTCTCTCTCTCTCTCTCTCTGTGTGTGTGTGTGTGTGTGTGTGTGTGTGTGTGTGTGTGTGTGTGTGTGTGTTTCAGGCTGTATTTTAGTATGTGTTAAACTATTTAAATTACAGACACATCCATGGGTTTCTTGCAATAATGCTCTTTATTGGAAGGTAGGACTTCAAGAGAATAGATAGAAGGCATATGAGCCGAATAAGTCTATGAATTATGAATATTTAATAAATGAGATTTTAAAATCTCGCTTAGAGGAAAAAATACTGACATAAAGCAGCCTGTGTGCACTTGCTTCTTGGGAATGCACGGCTGTGGGCTCGACCAAGGCTGCCTCTTCTGGTGTGGCTAAGCTTTCCTCTTTTGCTGAGGCTACCTTTGATACTAAGCAGAGGATTCCTCTGGGGGCATGGCTGAGGCCTTCTCTGTGGGTATAGCTAAGCTTCTGTGGGCGTGGCTGAGGCTGTCTTTTTTTTTTTTAACTTTGTATTTTTTTTCCTTTATTTTTTATTTCTTCAAGTTACATCTCAATCGCAGTCCCCTCCCTACTCCCCCTGCAGTCCCACCCTCCCACCCTCAACTCCCCATCCTCTTCCTCCCTTTTTTTTTCCTTTTAAATTTAAGGTATATCTTATCTCCCCCTACAGTTTCCCCTTTCAGTCCAACAAATGGCTCTTTCTCTTATAATAATAAATACAATACAAAACAACAGAGGTAATTAGGCCACAGTTATGAGAGTTATATGGCTTAGCGTACATTCCCAATGCCCAGTCCATATGTATTTGGTACCTGACTTTAACATTCTACTATCTAACCATCTCCATGAGTTTAAAGTTCTATATCTGACTCAACATTCATACTAACTTGCAACACAACTTTAAAAGTATCTTCTTAGATCTATAACACTCTCTTGACTCCTAAACAACTCAAAATTTAATTATGAGACTCTAGCTATCTGTTCTTCAACCACCTCAGAGACCTGAGAGGGATAAATATATCTGATTTTATAGGAAGTACGGGGCCTGCAGCTTCCCAAACTAAGAAATGACATACCAGTGGCTGCCTGGACAGTTACCATTTTCTCTCCATATATTACAACATTGATCTTCAGTCATTTGTCCCCGTTTCTCTGACAGACATTGATTGTAGAGCAGGGGTTATGAAGGACTTACCTACCCTGTCTTGGCAGAGCCAGGCTGTCGACTTACCTGCTTCCAAGTTTTGTCCTTTTTAGACAGCATTCTGTCTACAGTTGGAGCAAGGGGCTTTTCCTACCAAGAGATAGGCTTGCGACTAATTCAATCATCTCCCACTGGAGATTCTTCGATGCTCATCTTCTACTTGGAGGAGAATAGGGGGTGCTGTCAGGAGTTGATATGTCTTGATATAAAAAAATCTAAAGCTACGAAAACATCTTTGAATGCCATATTCTGCAGATCTCTTGAGGTTTTTGAAGAGGCCCTATCTATCTCTTATATTAGGGTAAGCAGATGTTGCTTGTCTCATAGCAGGTTTATTTTTGATTAGCTTAGAAGGTAACTATAATAGGCTGTCATAGTACCTAACAGAATGACCGGCTTGCATAACCATTAGTTTGCATTTCTTAATTATCCTAATCAGTTTATGACAATTAGTAGTAAAAAGCCGAAACATCACATTTCATTTTTTTTTTCTTTACCTCCTAACCCTTCCATCCCATTTCTCTGGGGTGGGGTGTCCTTATATAACAGTCCCTCATCTCAGTTGAGAGGTAATATGAGGGCCAAGAGCCTCCTCATTCATTGGGGGTCTATGAAGCAGTACAATCAGTGAAAAGTGTCTCGTTGCCTGGGAGAGAGAACTACTAAGCAAACAAACCAATAAGCATACAATAGATAAAAAAGACTTAAAAAATAGAAAAAATATAACTAATATATAAAAAATAAATAAAAAATAAAAATTAAAAATAAGAAGTCTATGTCCAAGTTCCTTTGGTGTGTTAGTTGTAGTATCGATACCTTCTACTATATAGCTAAAATCCTACTATAAGTGAATAGATGCCATATGCGTCCTTCTGAGTCTGGGTTAGCTCACTCAGGATGAGCTTTTCTAGTTCCATCCATTTGGCTGCAAATTGCATAATTTCATTGTTTCTGATAGCTGAGTAATATTCCATTGTGTAGATGTACCACAGTTTTTTAACCCATTCTTCAGTTGAGGGACATCTGGGTTGTTTCCAGTTTCTAGCCACACAAAGACCCAACAAAGAAAGAGAACTTCAAACCAATCTCCCTCATGAACATAGATGCAAAAATGCTTAATAAAATACTAGCAAACCGAATTCAAGAACACATCAAAAGTATCATACACCATGATCAAGTAGGCTTCATCCCAGGAATGTTTCAACATACGAAAGTCTATCAACATCATTCACCATATAAACAAGATGAAAGAAAAAAACCACATGATAATCTCGCTAGATGCAGAAAAAGCATTTGACAAAATCCAACACCCCTTCATTCTAAAAGCTCTGGAGAGAACGGGCATACAAAGACTGTACCTAGAAATAATAAAGGCAATATACAGCAGGCCAGTGGACAACATCAAAATAAATGGAGAGAAACTTGAGACTGCCTTTTTAATTGCTTCAGTGAGGGACTCTTTTGGTGCTGAACCTTGGTGGGGCTGACCACAGTCAACAGGCTTCTGGAGCTGTCACAGTGCATGTAGAGGTTTCCTGAATGCAAGGCTTGCTGGTCTTTCCCTTATCTCTACAGGAGTTCTTGGTTAGTGCTCTAGGATGGTAGATTTGCCACTGATTTGTTTAGAACTTGCCCTTATGGTACAGTATACCAGGATGGTGTGAAACAGTATCAACCAGTAAGAGTGTCAGCTCCACCCGAGCTTTCCATGCTGTGACTGACAAGAAGTCACTGATTCCCTCGCACATCTTCATTCACTCAAATGTATTTACATCATTTTTGGATGTTTTTCAATTATTTCTAGTAAACTGTTCAAACACACAGATGTTGGAATTTAAAAACACCAGACTATAAGAGCAAATTAATTACATGAGTGGAGATTTAAAAAATGGCAGAGACCAAAATTAATATTTAATTTTAATTTTGAGGCATCTATATGCTCCGCTCTGGTCAGCAGACAGCAGCCCTTCCAAATTTCTCTAGAATGTGCCACCTTTTTGCTTTGCATTAAATATGGAAATAAAATTTAAGCTAATGCTTTATGAATCACAGAATAATAAGAAATGGTTGATATTCTAAAGAGCATAATGTAAAATTGTGAGAGAAAATTCCAAGTGAATAGGTTTCTTCAAAGCATTCTTTGAGTTGAGCTTGTGTCAACCAAGACAATCCAGAGAGGAAATTTAAAAACTCGAGAAACATTAACAACCATTTCAAAAGCTCTCTGCATCTCCTTCAGCAAGATGGATTTAGTCTCCTGTACATTTGTTGCTGTCCTGGATTCCTCCAGTTAGCCAGAAAGCACTGGGAATGGAACTTCAGGAGGCCCTGATCAGGCCTCATCCTGATATCAGAAGTGCTTGTTGTGGAGTGAAGGATGAGTAAGGATTATAGATAGGTCTGATACGACTCTTGACCACAAGCAATTGGGAGCATAGGATGCCATTTCACTCTGAGGCACAGAACTAATTCATAGTAAAATGGACCAAATACATATGGACTGGACATTGAGAATGTATGCTAAGCCATATAACTCTCCGAATTGTGGCCTATTTATTTCAGTTATTTTGTACTGTATTTATTGTTATAAGAGAGAGAACCATTTGTTGGACTGAAAAAAAAAGAATTATGCATTCTGGGGGAAGGGTGAGAGGGTAAAAGGGTGTGGCTGGGAGGGGTGGAGGGAGAGGGCTGTGTTGGAGATGTAACTTGAAGTAATAAATAAACATTAAAAAAAAGAACACTTTGTCATGCAGACAATTAGGATAAAAGGAGGTGAAACCAACATTCAAGTGGAGACATGCTGGTAGAAGACAGTCATAATCTTCCCCAACCCACTTATCCTCACCACCTTCACCCCCACATTAAATATGCAAATTAGACTAGCAAATATATAACTCATGTGCAAGAGGAGTTTTTCAAACCAAAGCCACAGAATGGTAATGTGTATTGGGCAGACCAGTGTACATGGAGGTGATCCTCACAGTCCCATCAGAGCCCCTTGAGAAAGAACTTGGTATTGATCGGATCATCTGTTTAAGCACCTGTATCCTATTTGTCCCCGGATGTGTCCATGCCTGCAATGTGAGCTGCTGGATCTGTTTGCACTGGTCACTTGGAAGGTCACCTTGTTCATTCTTTTTTTCCTTTTGGTAAAAAACAAAACAAAAAAAAACCCTTGTTTGTGTGGAATGAAGGCCAAACAATTAGTAACAAGTCATTCATAAATTAGACAGCAATAATGAATTTGTAACATGCCAGTCAAGGCCATGTAACTTCCAACTTGAGCCAGGGACCTGACAATTCTTGCTTATTAATACAATGAAAAGCCAGCTTGCAAGATTAAGTATTCTGTAAAAACACACCATGTCACAGTGTAAGAGACACAGAAGGGTATGACACACAAGCCCAGGACCAGTTTGTAACTTGGCCTCTGAGGTGAGGGCTCCATAGCTTAGGGGTTAGAACACTGGTCTTGTAACTTGGTTTCTTGCAGAGTTGTGGATGGAACTAGGTAACTCTGTGTGCATCAATCTGAGATATCACCCATGTAGGATCTTGTGTATTTATGAACACATTCCATTACCTTCACAATCCTGTTTTTTTTAATGACGTGTGTCTCACCTTGGATAGTAAGTTTAGAACAGTACATAAAGTCCTGGACAACACTCTCTAGGCCTGTGAGTTTTCAAGATTCCTGTGACTTTGAAGACCCATTCCAGTCATCCATAGAGAGCTTCCTTGTTTCCCTCATAGTACCTTTGAGAGGTGTGGTAGTTTGAATAAGAATGACTCCCACAGACTCAGGTTTGAATGCTTGGTCCCCAGTTAGTGGAACTTTTCAGAAAGTATTAGAAGATATGCCCTTGTTGGAGGTAGTCTGTCACTGGGCGTAGGATTTGAGGCTGCAAATGCTCACACCTGGACTGGTCTCACTCTCTCACTCTCTGCCTGCTGGGCTCAGATGTAAGCTCTCAGCTACTGCTCCAGTGCCATTCCTGCCTGCCTGTCACTGTGCTCTCCCACCATGATGAGTATAGACTGACTCTCTGAAACTATAAGCAAGCTCCCTCCACCCTCCCCCATCCCTAGTTAACTGTTTCGTTTTACAAGTTGCCTTGGTCATGATGATTTTCACTACAGTAGAACAGTAGATAAGAGAGGAGGCTCCATGGCTTCTGGATACAAAGTCTTGGCAGAGTTAACACTCACCTTTCCAGTCTAAGACATTTGAAATATGAGGCTATTTTGCCAACAGCTTTCCAGATAGAATGCAATATCCCTACCCAGTTTACCAACTCTGAGTTGCTAAGATTATATTCTAACTCACCCAAAACTTTGTGTTACCTCTTATGAGTTTATAGCCCTTCTAGACTCTGGAGACAGCTGGCTTAAGAAAGCCAAGAAGAGTGTTGGCTCCTGTGAGTTGTCTTCATCCTCCCATTTTCAAAACTGAAGTCACAAAGGTGGGCACATTCACTTTCATAAGCAAAAGTCTCTCAAAGTTACAAGCTCAAAGTTGAAAATCATTGAAAATATTCATGAAATCAGTACCTGCATGATTAAAAATAAACACAAGTCGCATCTCTTTCAAAGTCTGTGATATGCACAGCTGCTATGGCATTTCTGATCTCAGTTAATGAGCTTTTCTTTACCAGATTCAGACAAAGAAATTGAGAATGTCAAATATAGATTCCTATCAGTGAAAATTTAATAAATATCCCGCTTCACTCTCGTATAGTTTTTAATTTTACCATCAATAGATTAAAATGTGAAAAAACAGCCTTTGTGAAAAAAGTGTTCATTCATTTGGTAACAAAGAAAACATGATATTCCTTTATTATTGAAATAACAAAGGAAAACAGTAACTAGAAATTGCACAAGAACAATGTTTTTAAATAAAACTATACAAATGTCTTTACTAATGAGCAGTCAGAAAATACTTGTGATGAATTGGCATGGTTTATTTTCTTTTCCTTTTAAAATTCACATTTTTAAAGGAAGTGACACCCATGACTTTTGAGTCAGTCACTTCTCTGGCATTGCCTGCCCCTAGGTGGTCAAGTACCTTGTTAACCCTGTTTTGTTCTTGTAGTTGTCCACCAAGGCCATAAGCTATGATATAAAACCACCATTATCCAGATACCGGTCCAACTTTGCATACAACTCCCCAAAGTCAGAGTTATTCCAATGTTGTCTACTGTGTTTCATAACTGAGTCATACAGGGGTTTTTAATAGAGTCCAACTAATAATTTAAAATGCCCAATTTGAGTTACCCATCAAGAATGAATGGAAAAGATTCTTGTGCTTTAAAATTGATGTCCACACACACTCAAGCAGTGGAAAGGGCATAATATGAAATGAGAAGCAGGAAGCTGTGTTTCTCTTGATAGCACTCAAGAAACAGCAAGGAAAGGATACCATGTACTAGTTGCATCCCAAGTGCACACAGACAGCCACTAGCATCCTTCAGGGTTCCAGTGGGTGTGAGAAAGGGCAAGGAGTCCATCTGCAAAGCTCTCTGCATGGTCACAAGCTGGCAGCAGACATGCGACACTCACTGGTATGACACAGACTGGTCAGCCTTCTCAGGATTGTTACCAGCAACTGATTTCAGGCTGCCTTAATTAAACCGTCTGCCTACTTCACCCTCAAATACATTAGACAGTTGTTTTATAAGGCATGATTGTTTCATTTATTTAATACATTCTAATATAATTTATGACATATTTATAAGCACTCTGGGGGTTTGTATTCAGTTTGGAAACTTCAGAACTGGTGAGAAGACACAGGATGATTGCCCAGCTCCTGTGCAGTGTTCTTGACATTGCTCCTAGAAAGTATTGGTACCAAGGGCTCATCTTCGTCATCTTCATTGTCAAGTCTTTATTGTAGAATCACGGAGGAAGGACCACTCTGGACTAGTTTGGTGGACTATTTCCAGAGAAGTTTGAAAAGGAACAAATATAGTGGCCATTCACAGAATATGAAAATATTCTTTGGAAACAAGAATATTGTTCAGTGGATTGATGATTCCCTGGCTGTTTTCATTTAATTTTTTGATTTCTTTTATTAAGAGGATTTATTTCAGCATTACTCTGGGCAGTTATCAGTTCACATGAATGGGTATTTTCTCACAAATTTGCATGGTTAATTATGGCAAATGCAGAGAACATGGATAACAATTTAAAATGTATTAAAACTAAAAAATAAATAATAAATTTAGAATTTTCAGAAACAAACTTCAGTGAAAAGATAATTATTTGTCAAATAGCATTTAAAGTATAGTTCAAATTGAATATTTTATTTTAAACACTTGGAAGATGTTTAATAAATAAAGGTTTGTGGTTGAGAAAATGCTATATATTCTTAATATGTGCTATTGGGCTTTTGTTTAAGTCAAGGTAACTTCACTATAATATTCTCAGATCTGACACATTATTTTTGAATAGCATCATGTGACATCAGCTGATTTATCTCTAACTCTAGTAAAGTATGTTAGTGTATTGTAGCTCTTTTATATACAGCTGCTGCTTGTGTATGAGGGAACGACGAAGATGGCATGTCTTGCTTTCAAAGCACTATAAACAGATAACACTCTTATCAGATAATTAGTAAATATTTTATTATGAGACGCTCTTCTTCCGACTGGGTTGCCTTGTCCAGTCTCAATATGAGGGCTTTTGCCTTGTCACACTGTATCTTGTTTCATCTTGTTTGGCTCTTTTTTGCAGTGAAACAGAAGGTAAGTGGATCTTGAGGAGAAGAGATGGAGGAACGCCTGCAAGACTGGAGGGAAGGAAAACTGTGGTTGGGAGGTATTGTGTGAGAGAACAATCTATTTTTAATTTAAAAAAAGAAAAAAGAAAATTGTCACTGCAGAAATACATAGGTTACCAGTAGTTGGGAAAGATGCATTTAAATATTCGAAGAAAGCAAATAATCATTATGAAACAATTTATCTTTATTATCCAATCCTTTTTTCATTTTCATAACATTTTTGTAAGTGATTGAATGCAATTCTGTGCACACATATTTTGAATATCCTTACAGGCAAAAACTATGTCTTTAATTTGGCTGTTCTCAAAAATAATATATTTAATATCACTTCTTTTACCTAGTCAGACAGCTAATGTTCGAGGGATAAGAGAACTGATTTGATTTACATCATTCTATTTGCGACAGCAAAAGAGACTGGTTTAGGAAATGCTTCCAGAGTTTAGATTTTCAGCTACTACCAGGAGTGTGTGTGTATGTGTGTCTGTGTCTGTGTGTGCATACACACACATGTGTATGTGTGTGCTGACCCACTGGCAGACCTGAGACACACACACAGAGAAAGCATAATCTGTTAAGTGCATAAAAGATCAGCTGGTTTCTTAGAACAAGCTACTTTATCTCCATTATGGCAAATTGGATGGATTATAGAAATAGAGAAGTACAATATCTGTTGACCTTAGAAGCTCATGAAAGTTTCCTAGTACATTTTTACTGCCAGAGCCAGTAGGAAATAGTAAGGCAGAATTATTGTATTTTTAAATTTTATTTTGTATTATGTAAGAAGAGTCTAGCAGTTGTCATGGAAGCATTTCTGCTCAGATAGTGATGATTTTTGACATGTTTACTATTTAATAAAAGACTTTCAGAAGTATTTCAGCACCCATAAAAACATGTTCATGTTTTCAATAAAGTTAAAGATCCTTTTCTTTTTAAATGTTTATTTATTACTTCAATTAGATCTCCATCACAGTGTCCTCTTTCCACCCCTTCCAGTCCCACTCTCTCACCCTCTACCCCCTCTAGCTTCCATCCTACTCCTCTGTGGTGGGGTGTCCCTACATATCAGTCCCCTTCCCAGTTCAGCAGTCATATGAGGGCTAAGAGCTTCCTCATATACTGGGGGCCTACATGGCAGCAGTACTAGGGAAAAGTGTAAAGATCCTTTGGAAGTATCTTACATAGCATCACGCAGAGTGGGGGCAATCACGTGGGCCCAACATACCTGAGTGGGTGAGAAATTTTGTAGAGACTGACAGCAGGCATATCTGTGCCCAAGCTGCCCCAGAGCAACAAGCATGGGAGTCAGTGTATGGAGAAAGTTCTATGTTCAGGAAATGGGTTCTGTTCACTTCCAGGCTAAACATGAGATTTTAAGAATTTATTTCCTAAGTCCTTATATACCTACAACATATGCTTGCAAGAATTAGCAAACTTAAAAAAGAAAGCATCTATCAATAACATTTATGTGAACCTCATCTGTAAGCACTGTGGGAGGAGAAAATAAATTTTAAAATAGGACTATTCATAATATTTTGTTTATGATTTTATTTCATTTTATATTTGCTGCTTTTATCATTAACTAGTTTATTCATTTCCTGTTTCAGTTAAAATTTTTATTGTCATTTTACAAAATGATAATGTAATGCCAATTATGTTTATGAATTTTTGGGAGCATTTTTTAATGGTATGTTTGAAAACTTTACTGGGGCATTGAATATCCATATATTTAATACTTTTGATTAGAAATGAATATTTAGTCCTCTCATTATTGCTTTATTAAAAGATGCAATTTGCAATATCCATGCCAACGCTAGCTACAATTAGTTACTGTTTTTCTTATTATGCATGAAGCAACTTAAGAAAATTACAATAATAAATTAAAAATAAACATCTTACTGTCATAGACAACAAATCATTCTGATAAAACACAAGCAAAAGGAGCCAACAAGAAACTGGTTACAAAGATCTAAAAGTCAATTGATTGTTAAATTTACTAATATACTTGTGTTTGTAGAAATGATTTTACCACACCTTGAATTAGATTCTAGGACAATGCAATGACATAGGAAATATGTAATTCTAAAGTTCATCTTAATGAAGTCAGTGGTACCTGGATCTGCAATCTTTCCTTAAGGAAGGATCTAGAAAAACCACCACCTTGGAAACAGTGGGTGAATGTGCCAAAGCCCTCTTATGCCAGGTGGAGAACCTTATCCACTATTTGATACCACTTTCCAGGTCCATAATCCCTCACGTGCCTCTGAATACGGGCAACTATCTAGAACAGTAGTTCTCAACCTGTGCATTGTGGACCCTTTGGGAGTGAGACTGATTACCTTTTCAGAGGGGTCACATATCAGACATATCAGATATTCACATTACAATTTATAACAGTAGTGAAATGACAGTTATGAGGTAGTATGGTTGGGGGTCACCACAACATGAGGAATTGTATTAAAGTGCTACAGCATTAGGGAGGCTGGGAACCACTGTATTAGAAGTTTCTGGAAAACTCAGATTTATTCCATTATGAAGACAAGGGTTCAGAACCAGACCCATCACATCCTTTTCGGGCCTCTTTTTCTCTCTTTATCATAGAACATATTCACACTGAGGACACACCATTAAAAATACCAAAGAAGGGAAATACTTAAAATTATGTTATTGTGTTTTAAACTCTTTAGTAAGCTTTATTTAGTAAACCTCAAAAATTAAAATTCAAGCCGGGCGGTGGTGGCGCACGCCTTTAATCCCAGCACTTGGGAGGCAGAGGCAGGTGGATCTTTGCGAGTCAAGGCCAGCCTGGTCTACAAAGTGAGTCCAGGACAGCCAGGGCTACACAGAGAAACCCTGTCTCGAAAAACCAAAAAAAAAAAAAAAATTAAAATTCAATCCTAAATACTTGAGTTCTGAATTATCAAGTAGAATTTTTTTAATTAATAAATTTATTTATTTGTTGCTTCAGGTTACATCTCCATCATATTGTCCTCTTTTCCCCCTTCCCAGCCCCACCCTCCCATCCTCTACCCCCTAACCCTTCCATCGTGCTCCTCTGGAGTGGAGTGTCCCTACATAACAGTCCCTCGCTCCAGTTCAGAGGTCATATGAGGGCCAAGAGCCTCTTCATCACTGGGGGCCTACAAGACAGTACCACCAGTGAAAAGTGTCTCATTGCTAGGGAGGGAAAACTAAAAAACAGACCAACAAACAAACAAACCTACAAAAAAAAAAGAAAAAAAAAGGTCTATGTCCATGTTCCCTTTGGTGTGTTGGTTGTAATACAGATATCCTGTACTATATAGCTAAAATCCTACTATAAGTGAATAGATGTCATGTGCATCCTTCTGAGTCTGGGTTAGCTCACTCAGGATGAGCTTCTCTAGTTCCATCCATTTGGCTGAAAATTGCATAATTTCATTGTTTCTGATAGATGAGTAATATTCCGTTTATAGATGTACCACAGTTTTTTAATCCATTCTTCAGTTGAGAGGCATCTGGGGTGTTTCCAGTTTCTAGCTATCACAAATAAGGCTGCTATGAACATAGATGAGGAGACTTCCTTATGATTCCTTGAGGAGTCATTTGGATATGTACCCAGAAGTGGTATGACTGGGTCCTGAGGCAAAGCTATTCCAAGTTTTATAAGATATCGCCATACTGACCTCCATAGTGGTTGCACAAGCCTGCACTCTCACCAGCAATGGAGAAGGGTTCCCCATTCTCCACACCCTTGCCAGCATGTGCTATCATTTGAACTTTTGATCTTAGCCATTCTGACAGGTGTGAGATGGAATCTCAGAGTCGTCTTGAGTTGCATTTCTCTGATGATTAAGGATGGTGAGCATTTCTTCAGGTGTCTCTCAGCCATTAGGGATTCCTCCTTTGTGATTTCTCTATTTAGCTCCATCCCCCATTTTTTGATTGGATTATTTGGTTTCTTGGCATTTAATTTCTTGAGTTCTTTGTAGATTTTCGATATTAGCCCTGTCAGATGTGGGGTTGGTGAAGATTTTCTCCCAATCTGTAGGCTGCCGTTTTGTTCGAATGACAGTGTCTTTTGCCTTACAGAAGCTTTTCAGTTTCATGAGGTCCCATTTATTGATTGTTGGTCTCAGGTCCTGAGATGTTGATGTTCTATTCAGGAAGTTGTCACCTGTGCCAATGAGTTCGAGGGGTTTTCCCACTTTTTTGTCTAGTAGATTTAGTGTGACCGGCCTTATGTTAAGGTCTTTGATCCACTTGGATTTAAGTTTTGTACAAGGTGATGAATATGGGTCTAATTTCATTCTTTTGCAAGTGGACATCCAGTTGGACCAGCACCATTTGTTGAAGATGCTGTCCTTCTTCCATTGTGCGGTTTTGGCTTCTTTGTCAAAAATTAGGTGACCATAGGTGTGTGGGTCCATTTCTGAGTCTTCAATTTGATTCCATTGATCTACTGGTCTGTTTCTATACAAATACCATGCTGTTTTTTACTATTATTGCTCTGTAGTACAGCTTGAAATCTGGGATGGTGATACCTCCAGATGTTTTTTTATATTTTTGGTTGTGAGCCTAGCCTTTAACGTCTGAGCCATCTCTCCAGCCCATCCAGATGTTTTTTTATTGTACAGGATTGATTTAGCTATTCTGTTTTTGTTTTTGGTTTTTTTGGTTTTTTTTTTTTTTGTTCCATATGAAATTGAGAATAGCTCTTTCCAGGTCTATAAAGAATTGTGTTGGTATTTTGATAGGAATTGCATTGAATCTATATATTGCTTTTGGTAGGATAGCCATTTTTATTATGTTGATCTTACCTATCCATGAGCATGGGAGATCTTTCCATCTTCTAAAGGCCTCTTCCACTTCTTTCTTCAGGGGCTTGAAGTTCTTGTTGTACAGGTCCTTTACTTGCTTGGTTAGAGTAACCCCCAGGTATTTTATATTGTTTGTGGCTATTGTGAAGGGTGTTGTTTCCCTTATTTCTTTCTCAGCCCATATGTTTGTTGTGTATAGAAGGGCTTCTGATTTTTTTGAGTTAATTTTGTATCCAGCCACCTTGCTGAAGGTGTTTTTCAGTTGTAAGAGTTCTCTGGTGGAATTTTTGGGGTCGCTTATGTATACTATCATATTGTCTGCAAATAGGGATAATTTGACTTCTTTGTTTCCAATTTGTATTCTCTTGATCTCTTTTAGTTGTCTTATTGCTCTAGCAAGAACTTCAAGTACTATATTGAAGAGATATGGTGAAAGTGGGCATCCTTGTCTTGTCCCTGAGTTTAGAGGAAATGCTTCAAGTTTCTCTCCATTTAATTTGATGTTGGCCACTGGCTTGCTGTATATTGCCTTTATTATTTCTAAGTATGGCCCTTGTATGCCCGTTCTCTACAGAACTTTTAGCATGATGGGGTATTGGATTTTTTCAAATGCTTTTTATGCATCTAGTGAGATTATCATTTGGTTTTTTTCTTTCATCTTGTTTTTTTTTAAATACTTTATTTTTTTTTCTTCAAGTTACATCTCAGTCACAAACCCTTCCCTATTCCCCCTTCCTGTCCCACCCTTCCACCCTCTTCCCCCCAACAGCTTCTTCCCCTTTCAGTCCAACAAATGGTTCCTTCTCTAATAACAGTAAATACTATACAAAACAACAGAAATAAATATGCCACATTTATAAGAGTTAAATGGCCCAGTATACCGTCCCAATGTCTAGTTCATACATATTTGGCCTCTGACTTTAACTTTCTACCATCTAACCATCTCCATGAATTTAAAGTTCTATAACTGACTTAGCTTTCATACTAACTTGCATCACTATTATAACCATCTTCTTAGATCTAGAACGCCCTCTTGATTCCTAAACAACTCAAAATTTAACTATGAGACTCTAGCTGTCTATTCTTCAACCACCTCAGAGATCTGAGAAGGATAAATATATCTGATTATATAGGAAGTGCAGGGCCTGCAGCTTTCAATACTAAGAAATGACAAACCAGTGACTGCCTGGACAGTTCCCCTTTTCTCTCCACACATTCCAGAATCAGTCTTCAGTCTTTTGGTCCTTTTCCTCTGACAGATATTGATTGTAGAGCAGGAATTATGAAGGACTTACCTAACCTGTCCTGGCAGAGCTAGGCTGTCGACTTCCCTGCTACCAACTTTTGTCCTTTTTGGACAGCAGTCTGTCGGCAGTTGAAGCAAGGAGTTTTTTCATGCCAAGAGATAGGCTTGCCACTAATTCAACCATCTCACACTGGAGATTCTTCGATGCTTATCTTCTACTTGGAGTAGAATAGTGGGTGCTGTCCAGAGCTGATATGTCTCGATATCAAAAAAAAATCTTAATTTAAGATAACATCTTTGAATGCCATATTCTGTAGATCTCTTGGGGTTTTTGAAGATGCCCTATCCATCTCTTGTATTTAGATAAGCAAATGTTGCTTGTCTCTTAGCAACTTGATTACTGGGTAGTTTAGAGAATGTCTGTGATAGACTGTCATAGTAGCTAACAAAGTGACATGTTTGCATGACTAGGAGTTTGTTTTACTTAACTATCCTAGACCATTTTAGACGGTTGGTATCAAGAGGCCAGAGCTTCACATTTTATTTTTAAGTATCTCTAGGTATGATACCATTAGGAAGCGTTACCTTTAATTTTGTATCAATATACAAAGATCTATTCCAATGTGGCCAAATATACTCTTAATTATGTATCAATATACAAAGATCAATGCCTATGTAGCCCAATACAATCTTAATATTACGTCCATATACAAGGGTCAATACCATTGTGGCCAACTATAATCTTAATTTTGTATCAATATACAAAGATCAATACCGATGTAGTCCAATACGATCTTATTTTTGCACAATAAACAATGGTCAATACCACTTTAGCCAAATAAACTACTAATTTTGTATCAATATACAAAGGTATAAGGGCATATTCAATAATCTGTCCCTTCTTCTTGGTCCTTCCTGTGCTATGTCTATGTCTCATTTTTCTCAAGTCCATGCACTCCTACATAGGAGATAAAGAAGGATACAGAAAAGGGAAAGAAGGAATACCCTGGGTCTAACCTCCAAAACCCATTAAATAGGACCATTTAACAGCTTGTATTCTCTTCCCCTAAATAACAGAGTATTCAGTTATCCTTCAAATAACCAAAAGGGGGGGGGGCGGAGAAACACCCTCCCCACCCTCTGGGCATGGGAAGTCGCTCTCTTAAAATGACTTCCTGCTGATTTGGGTCATAGTAAACCTGTTTGGGACCCGAACCAAAATGGAAAAATGATTAAAAATGTTAGTACAATTTTAATATTGCGTCCATATACAAGGGTCAATACCATTGTGGCCAACTATAATCTTAATTTTGTATCAATATACAAATATCAATACTGACATAGACCAATACAATCTTATTTTTGCACAATAAACAATGGTCAATACCACTTTAGCCAAATATACTACTAATTTTGTATCAATATACAAAGGTATAAGGGCATATTCAATAATCTGACCCTTCTTCTTGGTCCTTCCTGTGCTATGTCTATGTCTCAATTTTTCTCAAGTCCGTGCATTCCTACATAGGAGATAAAGAAGGATACAGAAAAGGGAAAGAAGGAATACCCTGGGTCTAACCTCCAAAACCCATTAAACAGGACCATTTAACAACTTGTAATCTCTTCCCCTAAATAACAGTGTTT